>JAMPIV010010017.1:0-600000 GCA_024509875.1 Oreohelix idahoensis
TGACAATCTATGCACTCGCAAATTCTTGTGCCTAATGTATGAGAGCCTTAATTCTTTCGGCATGCACCCGATGTTCTCGAGTGTTGCGGGACACATGAGATTTTTGTTCCCAGAACTAAAACTAGAGTCCTTGCGTCCTTCTTTTGGCCATTCGTGAATAAAGACATCCGAATTTATTGCCGATCTTGCAAAATTTGTGATGAGGTCAAGGCTAGGGGTCCGAGACATGCTGCTCCTATTCAGGCTGCAGATATTCCGATTCGGCCGTTTCAGAAAATGGCTATAGACATCATTGGTCCGTTCAAAATTAAGTCAGCCAGAGGACACCAATTTATCCTCACTTTGCGTGTGGACATGTGCACGCGTTGGCCAGAGGCTATTCCTCTGAAGAGCATATCAACTGTCGATATCGCTGATGCTCTTTGGCTCGTATTTTCTCGTCTGGGATTCACCGGAGAAATACTGTCGGATCACGGCAATCAGTTAATTTCGGACGTTATGTCTCAGGTAATGGCTACGCTAGACATTAAAAGGTCTCTCAGTAGTATTTATCATCCAATGTCCATTGGATTGGTAGAGACGTCTTAACAGGACACTATAAGATACTTACTTGGCATAAAAGATAACGGAGGATAGGGGGATTCATCCTGAAGATTGGGACAGGGTTTTTACCTGCAGTCCTCCTTTGCCTATAGAGAGGTTCCCAAACGAGCATACAAGGGTTTTTCCCTCTCTTCGAACTTTGTCTTTTGGCGCGCAAAACGCGCGGGCCAATGGTCCTTGTTACACGATTTTTGATAACTTCCGATAATTTTTGACGATGATACACAATCGTCATTATGAATATGTGTTATTAGCTCTTACAGAGAAAAGATTATCGAATCGATCGGTGCAGGTTAGCAACTATTCCATCTTCCGAATTTGCGAAAGAAAAAAACGTCAACTTGCTAGGCGATTTGCTTATAATAAGAAAAGAGACGCCTACGTCCAACTTTGAAAATTTCTGGAGACAAAGCATATGTGCTAAGAACTGCCCTCAAGAGAGAATTGAACTCAGTTCTTTCATCATTTCTTGGAGGGAAGGGTCCATACACTATAGTCATCAGGAATGAATAGAAAGATTTCTGATGTCGACTATAATTGTCGATGGTGGATGAAGGCAATAAAACATTCCAAACGGCTTCCATATAAATTATGTGTTAACAGAGTATTGATATTGAACGTCCAGGTGGGACTATTTATTTAGGGGCAGTAACTATTTTCCCAGGCGACGGACGACTCTACTCCAGTTCAACAGTGGGTGAATAGTAGTTTCTCATCCCTGTCCGTTTTTATACAGGAGGGACAGGTAAACTATTTTTTTCATGACGTGAACTTACCTCTTCCTACGATTCCACTTACTTCAACGGAATCGTGGAGAGACGTTACAGTCTCTTCCAACTTGTCTTTTGAGGAACAACGTCAAGTATCCTCTACGTTACAATCATATCAGGATGTCCTTACCGACATTCCTGGACACACAGATGTCATAGAACATGACATCATACTTACTGATCGTAATCCGATCAGAGTAAGACCATACCCAATACCTATTCATTTTCAAGCACAAGTCGAGAAAGAATTGGATGAAATGATTCAACTACAAATAATTGAACCCTCCACTTCAGCTTATTCTTCGTCGATAGTTATTGTTCGAAAGAAAGACAATAACATACGTCTTTGCGTTGATTATCGCAAATTAAATCAAGTTACGAAGTTCGATGCTGAACCTATGCCGTTATTAGATGATCTACTTATTAGACTTTCTAAAGCTAAATTCTTTACTAAACTAGACTTGTCGAAAGGTTATTGGCAAGTCCCACTGACGGAACACGCCAAACCTCTCACTGCTTTTTCGACACCTAGGGGTCTGTTTCAATGGAATTTTATGCCTTTCGGGCTTATGAACGCCCCAGCGACTTTCGTACGCATGATGCTACGAATTCTATCAGATCGTGCAGATGTCATTGCATATTTAGACGACATCTGTCTTTTCAGCGATACTTGGGAAGAACACTATGTGGGTCTGAAGGAATTGCTATCTACTCTACGTGAGCATAGTTTTGACTGCTAAAACCCTCTAAAGCTTTTGTTGGGTTTAGTGAAATTTCCTTCCTAGGTCATCGAGTTGGTCATGGTCTGTTGAAGACAGAGGACCAAAACATTTCAAAGATATTAAATATCTCGGTTCCGAAGACAAAAAAGCAAGTGCGTAGTCTCTTGGGATTGATACAATTCTATGGAAGATTCTTTGAGAATCTGTCCTCCATTATGGCACCACTTTCAACGTTATTAAAAAAAAAAAAAAAACAAAAAAAAAAAAAAAAAAAAAAAGGTTTCTCCTAATATATTTGTTTTGGTCCCAAGAATGCCAATCTTCATTGGATCAGGTTAAGAGTTTATTCTCATCTCATCCTATCTTAAGACTACCGACGATTGATAAGACTTTTGTCCTTCGTAGTGATGCCTCTTCCACTGGCATTGGAGCGGCACTAATGCAGGAATATTCAGGAACTCTGCATCCTGTAATGTATATTTCTAGGAAGCTGAATGCGGCAGAAAGGAATTACTCGGTTTTGGACCGTGAATTGTTGGCTATGGTTTGGTCCATTCTTAAGCTACAAAGGTTCCTTCTGGTCGCGCATTTCTTTATGGAAACCGACCAAAAAGCTCTTACGGCTATGCAAAGTAAGGATTTGAAGAGCTCGAGATCTACTCGTTATGCTATTGCTCTTCAGCCTTTCCATTTCACGGTGCGAGCTATCCGTGGTTCGGATAATGTGATGGCGGACATATTGTCTAGATGCCCACATGATTCCAGTTAAATCTTGTGTCCTAGTTTTTCCTGATATATTTTCAGACTTAGGTCTGTCCTTAATATCATAATATGTTGTAATACAAATGTATTTGGATGATGTTTAGATAATTTAACAAATTTCATTTTTGTCCATCCATCAGTGATATGTTGCTAAAAATAGCATTGACATTTGTATATTGCTATGATTATATTATTTAGTAATGTTTGATATATGATTGGTATTGCCAGCAACTTAGGTTTCTTGAATGGTATCCCTTAGTTTGTTTGGCTTAAAGGAAATATTTTCTCCTATGTTGGGAGATGATTTGTACCCTCTTCTATTGTACCTGATATTAGGTTCATTGTTTGCATGAGCACAGAAGTGATACTGGTGCTATCTTGCTCACGAACATTAAAAAAAAAAAATTGCATTTTTTTTTTACAGGGGGGTGGTAGTAATGTTGCTGTCATTTTCGACGGAGTCATCTGTCAAGTTATTTGCTTATGTTTGTATAATAAGTATAATTGTGTCTTTACCTGCGATGTCAGGTTGATTAGGGGTTGTCTTCCCTTGTTTATTCATTCATTGTGTTTGACCTTTAGGGTCAGAGGTTGACAGTTCGGCGTAGGCCTATGGGAAGGTTTTTTTAAGCGGGAGTGAGATATACTTCCGGGAAGCCGGGAGGTCCTGTTTTTTCTGAAGGGACCAAGAGTCCATTGTTTTTCGGGGAGAATCTTCGAAGTAACTGCTATGGCAGTTTTCCCCAGTGAATCTCTGTGCGTCGGGATGACGACAGAATTCCTTGTGTAGTTCTGAGGATTCATTTACCAGGTAATACCGACCTTTATGCATTATTACGCTTTTCGGTGGCAGAACATGTAAAGGATTACCTAGGGTGAACAGCAGTTCACGGATCCGCCATTTCAGAACTTATATATATTTGTGCTCGAGGTAGCCATCCAAGACTGTTAGTCTTATATTGTCCAGAAATCCAGTGACGAAGATATATTGTGGGAGCCGCAGATTGGCGGAACTTCTATCTACAATAAGTATTACTGCAGGGTTGATGATAACCTATTTAACAGAAGTACACGGCCGACGTTAGGACGAGGCCTGTGCTTCCGGCTATTATACTACAGCCTGATATGTGCAATTGGCAGGGAGTGCCAAGTTGCACCGTGTGTTCCCGTCAATAAATGTCTTGAAACATGCCTGCAGTGTCAAAGCATCCTTGATTACTGCATGTGAGAGTATGGGTTGCAGGATCTACATCTATACGAGCCTAAACACATTCGCTTCTTCATTCGCACCCACACTCAACTCATGTCCCCCCCTACCCTTTGGTTCCGGGTCCTTCCCCCCCCCCATAGCTCCCAATCCTCCGTTGAAACATGGTTTGGGTTGCAAAACATTGATCTTGGGTTGTTGTTTAATTTAGAAGTTCATCTAATGATCTTGGCGGCCAGTTGATGTTAGGGGGCTATAAGTTCTATTTTGTGATAACATTCAATTGGTCGAATGTCGAATAACACCATACACCGACGTGTCAATGAATAAGCGGTTAAAAATACATCAATACTTGCCATGAATAAACATCACACCACAAATAAAACGAATATCATAGACGACTGTACCACATTTAATACGAATTACAAGCGTTCTTTATAACAACATTATAACCATCCCTACTTGATTTACTGTTGTCATTAGACTTTTGATCATAATTCATAAAACTGGCGCAGAGGCGGCGTGGGGGCGGGGGGTTCATGTAAATTATAGGTTCATCCAGGACTCCATTCAGGGACGGAGTGTGATCGAGTTGTACCCACCGGGGTGGGGGGGGAGCATGGGATGGGGGGGGTGAGATTATTATACGCACCTAGTTAAATATGCTCTGCATAATTATAATTGCTTTGCTTAGGGGTCGTTCGAAACGAGTGAGTTTGTTCCTGTGGGGGGGTGCCATTTGGGTAATGAATTTTGTATAGATACCCATTGGGATTGAAGTAGACGCATGGATTATTGATTATATCTGGGCACGATGGTCCATCTGAAATGGGGGTTTGTCAGTTAGATGATGGGGGGTGGTGGAGGGATGTCTGCTTTATAGAAAATGATAATTGGATGTAGTAGTAGTGACAGTCAGGTGTGTTGTACGAATGTGCCCCTTCTTTGGTTGAGAGGGTATATATGATAGTTTTTATACGGAATGTGCCACACTTTTTTTGAGTTGTGGGATTAGGCTTAATAGCTTAGTGGGGTGAAAACCAACCGGTGGGGGGGGGGATTTTACATAACCGTTGCCGTTTTTATAGGAAGTTCACCCGGCCCTTAATGTCATATACGCAGACTGTTTGTAACTATGTATTTCGCGTCATCAGTCCTAAATACGTGATACGACTTAGTTTGGTCACATAGTTGTGGATTCAATAATGGTGCAATCATCCTATGGCCGAAAAATAAACCACCAAGATATTACCCACGCATGAAGCAGTCCCTCAAACACCCATATTCTGCCTCCAAACGTCACAAAATGATTACCCATTCTTGCTCGCGTGACGTCCGAGTCGTGGGACGACGCCCTTATTCCCTCTGTGTTTTTTTGAACTTTCTAAAATCCCATTTCTTATACAAGAATTCGACGGGACCTCAAAGACGGCAGGCAATAGAAGAAGACCCAGCAGTCGAGCGACCTCATAAGCTTGACATAGCCGACTGCGTCATGCGACCATAGCGAACCCAGAGCTGTGTCAAAGACGCCAGTCAACGCCACTTTGTTCATCTCACACGTGGTGAGTCTCTGGAAACAGGTGCTGGCAGCTGTGCAGAGCTTGGCTGAGGCGAGTTTGTGGTTAGGCGAAATGGGAGAATGGAGTTTGCAAAAGCCCTGGATCACCTAGAAAATGCTAGTCGTCAGTAAGGTATTCGGACATGTGTTCGACGCGAAAAAGGTCAGATATCACAGCTTAGGTGCGCAAAATACAGATACTAGACGAATCAAGGGAATTAAAACCTTTGACCGGTCGCCTTTTCAGGTGACGAATACGAAGAAGACAGAAGAATTAGACAGAGTCGTTGACCATATAAGTCCTCTCTGACCATGGCTTGGTGGCTTCGCTCATTACGTGGCCGTAATTCATTCTTCTTCATTGGGGGGGTCGTGGGTCCAACTAACCAATGTGAACTTTCGCCACGACACTACTCATATTATCCACGCAACTTTCATTTGGATGGGTCTTTTGCTGGATGGGCCATCTGGGGTGAGAGCAAGCTTTTAATCCTTTAGAAGATATAGACATCGTGTCTGTTATTGTTCTTTCATTACTTTATCTTGGTTAAGTTTCAGGTCACAGCTAACTAGTAGCTCACTTTATGCTGGACTGTAATGTTCATGGGGATATTGTGGAGCTCATCTATAGTAGAATTTTCTCGAAATGTTGTGTTCCAGAACCTCACTTTATATTAGTGCTCTTAATATTGCTAAGTTGTCAAAGTTTTTCCATATCTTAGTCTTTGATGAAGCCATAGCATAGCATGAAAGTGTTCTGTTATATATTCCTTTATAGTGTGCTGTATAGGTTTTGAATGGTTTTTTTTTTTTTGGTTTGTGTTTTTGGGTGTTTTTTCTTTGGTTATTCTGAGGGGGGGGGGGGGGGTTCATTTGGCTGGCACTTCCTCTGCTTCTCTTGTTGCCAACGGTGAACCATCAACTTATACCATTTCCCGTCTTTGTGCCCTTCTGGTGTTCCTTCGTCGACCTTTGGTTCTTCGCTTTTATTATTTGAACATCTTAAACTGTTGGTTTGTATAGATCGCCATCGTATTTGCCTTTTGCTGCACAGCTTTCCTCTTCTTTTCTGGTGTTGCCAACTCAGTCAACTTTGGGACTATTTTCCGGTCTTTGTCTTTCTGTGTTTTTTCTTTTACCTTTTTTTTTTTTTTTTTTTTTTGGCTTATTATGATATTTTCGATGCAGGACTGTGGCTCAGGAAACTATCAGGGAATTTTACCTTCTGTTTCGCCAATCAGCTTTTCATGTCATAGTTTTAATCTCCCGTTTAATGCTTTAGCTGCTGATTCTTTGCTGTTATCAATGCTTTTGTGCTGGCGTTCCCCGGTTTATTTTCCAGTACGATTTCTTCATAGGTGGCCTCATGTTCCACAATTATTTTTTTTAATCGGGTCTTTTGCCCCTTGGTGTCTTCTGCATTTTGTGGACATCTTCAATGCTCTTTGGAGCTTTTTGTCGCCTAATGAAATGTGTAGACCGTAAAGTGTTCTCTTGTATTCATTGATGTTCATAAGGTTAATCGGCTACATTAAACATATTATTCTTTAGCTCTCTGAATTTTAGTATACCTTATTTAATTTAGTCCTTTATTTTGGCTAACTAGAAAATTGGTGATCTGATGCAAATTTTGTTATCTCTACATGCTCATTTACGTGATTGATTCTAAAAACTTCTTGTTTTATTATGGCATGTATGGATCAGTTTGGATTTTCCTGTCTTGTTGTCTGGTCGGATAATCCGCCATGTATATGCTGGTAAGGTAATAAGTCTTTTTATGTGGAAACATGTTTTTCTTTTCATACTTCGCGTAAATGGCCATTTTGTTTGAAGCACATAAGTTTTTTATTAACAACGAGATGGCTTCGCCGTCAGGTTCATGAAGTCCCCGTAGAGGTCCTGTTCTTTTGGTTCTATCGGTTTCCTGTGATAATCTGTTTCTGTCTGCGAAAACTTGCTATTGTCTGATCCTGTCTATACAGTTTAAGGATCACGCGCGGTCAGGTTTTTTGGGCCGTGGAAATGGTATAATGTGTTTTTCCCTATCTTTTTAATTCATGATCTTGTGAAGTCCGGTGTGATATATTTCTCTTCTTACTTGGGCAGATGATCCTTTTTTTGTCATTGCTATGTGTGCAGAACACTGTTAGTATATTTATGTTTTTTAATTATTTTTTGGTTAGTATTTGATTGTTTCAGATATTACTGCTTGGGCGCAAGTGTTTTCATATTCCTTTTAGTGGGTTTGGGAGCTTTTCTTGGTGCTTCCTTTTTATAGGCAGCAAGAGTTATCGCGCGCCGGTTTTTTCACATTGTCAAGGCACGTCACACTTCTTAGTTGCCCGTTCTAAAATTCCAACTTCACACTATAATTATTAGAAATAATTGTATTATATTATATAAAAAGTATCACGTGTTCTGGGGTCTCCTCTCAACTTTTTGATGGGGTTATTAAATTTAGGACCCACGGTCAACAACCACCACCATACACCCACAAAACTCGTGCGCCCATCATGCAGCGGCGCATAAGGCATAAAACCATAGAGCTCGACAGGTTTCCTGCAGTTGGTATCGTTTGAGACGTTCCCCTCACATCCTTTGGAGCTCTTGCACATGTATTTAGGCCCAACGCTGTCTTCCTTCTCTTTAGTTCAATGTTTTCTTTGTCTGAGTGGTTTCTTTTTTGGTCTTTTGCGGTTTTGGGCCTTTTTTTCCTTTCCCTTCGCGCATTGGCGACCCTCCCGAGGAACCCAAGTGAGCTCTCTAAGTGGTATTCATGTTTAGTTTTTTGCATTCAGTAGTACATGGACCGATATATGACCATCGTCTTGTTGAGTTCCTTATAAGTAGTCGGAAGACAAAATTCTTCATCTGCCTATAGTCCTTTCTCGTTATTTTGGGAATTAGTGGTCTTGAATTCTTTCCCCGCCAATCCTGATGTTTCATGTGGGGTGGGGTTTTGGGAGTTATCTAAGAGACATTTGTTTCATCTTTAGTGATAATGATTCCAGGCATTTACTTTCTAATGGTCATATGAGTTTTGTTGGATTTTTACCAACTGCACACAGCCGTAAGTTCACACTAGAGATAACATTTGAATTCAACGGATGTGACTAGCTTGGGTATTTAAACTTCAAATGAACGAGCGTAGATTTCCAAAATTATAATGAAATAATCAAATGATGAATGCGCATAGCTGCCAAAGAAGCACTTCTAAATCTATGGATTTCGTTGTTGGTGGTCACGCATCTGAGGTTCATTTTAAGCTGGCCTAAATATATTGAAACTTGTCAACTGTTCTTCAGTAGTTTTGTTTCCTTTTTGTTGTTTATTTGTTGTTTATTTTTTATTTTGTTTCTTTGTTTCTTCTTCTTGTTTTTTCCCTGTTCTTCGCTCTTTTCCTCCGTTTCGAAGATGATAATCAAAGGTCTGCGTTAGAAATAGTTCATTTAGCTTTAGTTTGTAGAGGCATTATTTGGGATAGACCAAATTTAACCGAGAGGATGACACAGAATTAAAAGTGGTAATTGCTGTTCTTGGGATTGTCTTGGTGTTAGAACATAAGAAATGGCATACGGTATTTTAACATCTGCGAAATCTCAGGTCCCTACCAGGAATTTTCCATTTGTGGTCCATTTTTATATGCGCTGGCTAATTTTTTTCATTGTGGTATATTTGATTCTCATGAACCCAATCAATTAGCTATTCCCAAAAGTATGGTGTACGATAATACAGCCTTTGATTTGTCACTTCCCCTGTTTTCTACTGGAAATAACCATTCTGTATTCGCCCCTTTTATTTGTTTTTCAATTAGTAACACAACATCTTTTGCATGAGTCCCCATATAGCGCTTTGATTATATTCACAAATTTTGTTGGAAAACCATAGTGATTTTAAGTATCTTTTCGCATCAATTGATGGGACTGTTATGTAGGACCTAATCAAATGCTTTGTTGAAAATCGGGAACGAATGTGATAATATAGTTGGCGAATATGCCTTTCCACAGATTCTTCTATAATTTTTCTTAGTGTGAATATTTGATCAAAACATGAGCGTTTCGCGGCCTGAAACAAGATCCGCGCCGCTTTGTTCTTGGCTCCTGATCTTTAATTAGGGACATATAATGTAATAAATTCAGAGGACAGATAAAATCCCACGTTATGTTGGCGGCAACGAAGAAGGTGATAAATTCATCTATGTCAATCAAGCGCTAGAGAGTAAAGTAATTTACCGATGAGTGTTACTGTGGCACCGATAAAAACGTAACTGGCTGAAGGATGTGATATCCAAGAGATGCCCAACTTATGAGCAACAGAGAAAAGCACAATTGGCAGTCACTTAGTAACCACATCCTTGGAAAAACTTACAAATAGATCCTCAAACTGACCGACTGCTTTCTTTGAAAATGAATCAAAGCATTAACGTCCTGAAAGTGGTACGAAGAAGAAGACCTTCGCGTAAAACAGAAATTTCTGGCGTGTAAGTTTTCTCATTTCAATATACCAGTAAAAGTAAGGGTGGGTATGTTATGTTGTCAGCTTTCTTCGTCTGCAGGACGACGAGCCTCGGTTCTTGCTGTAAGCTTAAATTATTCTTGAAATCCGTATAGAAACCCTGAATTTGCGAAAACCTGGACCCATGAACTATGATAGTGGTTAAATGTCGTTTTTATTTTTTGCATTCTTATCTGTTTTTTCTTTAATTTTTCATAGATGTCTTTTTGGCCTGTGGTTGCCCATCACCGAGTCCTTACTGCTAATCGTAACATTTGAGTCTATTCTTTGTAATAATAGGTCCAGTGTTTGCCACAACGTATCCATCTTTTACCGTTGTTATTTGCGCATGTTGGTGTGATTATTAGAAAGCACATAACGTGGACCTGTCCTAATTTAAAATTAAACCATTTCTTAAATTTTTCCCGGTTGTTGTCTCTAGAATGGTTTGGTAAAGTGCTTTACGACTATATTCAATAACACCCGCTTATCTTTGACAGTTGACGTGACCACGGTGTTTCATGAGTCGCTACAATCACGATCCAGAGTTTTTGATCCGTGTTAACTGTGAGCTTCTCTTCTACGTTTTTTCCCGCGGCACTTCTAGTTGCTGTGCAATTCACTTGCTGCAATCTTAGGATGCCATGGTTAATTTTCACTAAAGAATATTAAGTAAACATTTAAAGACTTCACAATTAGCAAGTTATTTCAATCTATATGAAATATCACGTTTACTTAGCACAATACGAAACCTGTGGAGCTCTAAGGTTCGATGAAATGTTACATGTAAGACTGAAAACGAAGGGAATCAACGTCACATGGATGGATTTCAATGTGGGGTTACCGTGGACTGTTGTCTCTTTAAGTTGGGGACGACAAAGGCAGTCAATGGAATGCCTACCATAAAAAAAGCGAGAAATAGTACAGTAAAGGTTTCTAGGACCTACTTCACACCCCCCCCCCGCCTCCCCCGCCGCCTTCCCCCTGTCGCAAGTACTTGATTATGCTTATTAGAATAAAACCAGTTCATATCCACAAACACAAAAAATGTTATCATAATTAATGGAAACATTAGACAGTACGACCGAGGTCGTTAATTATTTTCGCATAATTAATGTACCTGACCTAATGTGGGGCCCTTTTGCGAAGGACCATAACAGCGAAGATTCTAACAAACTTGTGGCTAATGGTAAAACAATTCGCTAAGCCAGAATACATCTAATCAATGATTCTGATATATGCACGTGACATACAGGGATAAAACTGTTCTTCATCAATTAGTTTTAACTTAATTACAGGACACATACTCCATAATGCTCGATTGCAAACCAGTTTATTCAAATGAAATAACAGCACAACCGAATAACTTAAGTTCGAAAAAGATTTTTTCCAAAACAGATAGTTTGGATTGAGGCACGTTGATTTTACAATTTGTTATATGTACTTAGTGTTTGTGAGTTAATAAACAGTTGTTTTGTTGTTGCCTTTTTTTTTTTTTTTTTTCAGTGAATACGTAACCCGAAGTCAGTACTGTGTTCTCGATATTGGCGTGTAGGTTTGTCCGATCTATGTCTGATTTCGAATCTTAGCCTATAAATCGACTGGAACTTCTGTCCGTCACACAAGTGGAAGATGATTGTGCGGGTTGTGACTACCAGATACGAGTGGAGAGACCAAACAGATAGATGACAGGGAAGCTCATTCATGACCTAGCTATTGTTCGTCGGGGATTCCCTTTTTGTTCTGTTTTTATCTTCTCCGAGTTATTTTCTGTCATTTTTTCTTTCGGTCGAAGAAGAATGTCACGGCATTTTTAAAAATAATGAATAGATTTTATTCTTTTTTTCGCATACTAGATTCAATACATGTATTACTTACTATATTGTGTCCGTTTCCAATCGTGGTCGCGAAGCCTAGCGCGTAGCGAGAGCTAAAGTTTTTGCGTCTTTTGAGGAGCCAGTGAATTGCACTGGGTGCTGTGAGCCCTTTTGTTGGAAAAGGATTTATTACATGTAATATTATGAATGGTAATTTGGCAAAGGACGTGTGGGGAGAGAGCTTACCCCTACCTCAAGCTTGACACAGAGCATAACATTAATGAAGAGGTGCCCCAAAGTTTGTATCAAAAGCAGAGCACAGAAAAGTAAGATGCAATATTACCTGGTACCGGACCGTGCAGCAGAAGTAACAAGTGGTAAATCTTCAGGACTTCGCACATGATGGTATGCCACAACATACTGTGATCCCATCTATTCAACACGCTGAAGATAGAAAGCTATTGTTGATTGTACCTATGTGCTACCGAAAAAATGACAGCTGAACAACATATATTCATAATTATATTTCATGTATTGATAATTAAATGTTATCGGTATCAAGATATGACCAATGTGTTTCTCGAATCAGGGATCAATGGAAACTTTTACGGGTTCCACAAAAGGTCGGGCTAGGGTTTCCGCGAAAGATGGGTTTACGGTATAGAGAAAAAAATAAACTCGTCTGTAAAGTCATTGCGCGGCGCCTGGCGATGTTAGCTCTCGGCAGCGGTTGGGTAGAAACCAAGCATCCCCCGTATGGTCAATCGCTCTTTTAGGACCTGTGTTCACTTGTCTTTCGACCCACGACCATATTCACGTAGCACCTTTTTAGAGTAGAAATTTGTGAATAGAGATTGATTTAGGACCTACTTTGGATAAGGTTAGTACAAAAATCAAGTAGTGAAATTATAAAAAACTGAAAAAACTAAAGGTTTCAATTCCACACCTACACTACTGAAGCTTTGCATTAATTGAATTGGGATTTCCTTATTTGGGGAGAGTGGCGGCACACAAAAGTAGAATGCTATATCTTCTTCTTGGAGTCTCTTAGTTATCCCTGTCTGACAAAGCAGTCCAGTGGGCCAACACGGGTCCCAGTGGGCGTGTTGTAGGGCAATAACAAACTGTCCCCCGATGGAGGGTACTTTTTCTTTTCTCGGGGCTGGTGGTCATGGACCATCGTGGCAGTGCCCCAACTCTGGTTTCATGATGTTCTTTGCATCTACGGCGCGATCCAAAGTTTCTCACCCAGGTTGTCTTGTTGGTTCTGATCCTCTATTTCGCCGGACTTTCTGGGGTCCACAGCAGCAGCAGTTGCTTGTGAAATGGCGTCATAGGATGCTATTCTGATGAGAAGCAAATAAGAAATAAACGAGTATCCACAAAATAAAATCATTCTCTTAGCTCCTAAAGCTCATAAACAATTTTTATCATGATATATTAATATTTAACAAACTTACTAGATTCTCACGTTAATAGGTAACAATGATATGTAGTACGATAGTTAAACTTTTATGTGCAGGAGGGTTCCCCTCAGTGGCCTGAAAATAAATTCAAGGGTGAGGAAAAAGATGTTCAGTTGAATGAATTTTGCGGGTAGAGGGCGAGTAGATTTACAAATGATAGTTAGCCGGAAGAATTACCACTTTCTTGGTGGAGTAATTAATGTGCGCCAGCGTTTTTGAAAGACTAAGACTCGTTTTGAGTTCCCGGTTGGTCTATTGGAAAGAGACAGTAGGGAATGTCTCCCTGTACTTGCATTACAAAGATGCGATCACCTAAGAGGTTGCTATATGAGACCTGGCCAACCTCATCATTTTATTCAGATTACTAATTGCAGGACAGAAACTATGGGGCTTGCAAATAAATGAAGTGATACGGTTGGTCGGATAACGCCTATACAGGTCGCACGAGTGGTCCATTTATATCTGTGAATACGTGATACCATTATGTAAGAAACCGGAATTGAATCCTTCGTCTGTATTTTGAATGGGTGGCGTCCCTGTGCTCGCTCGTGGCCAATTCGACGTATGCAAAGATCTTTAACAACGGTGGTGGTTATTTTAGGTTTACAAGTTTTTAAGCCAGATTAAAACATATGATAACATAAACTGCCTGTCTCGCTACAGTGTCCCTTTGCGCTATAGTAGGAAGCCTGCCCATTTCCAGTCTATAACTGCCTTTGGATTGCACGCATTAAGTGTTTATACCCTCAGTTTTTTTTTCCCTATGCTCTCGGGGGTAAGTTCCTTGCAGCGTGAGTTTTCTTTCTCTTCTGCTTGTTATTGGTGATGTATGCTTCTTTTTCGCCTTAATCTAGAGATGGCGGCCGTATGGAACAGCACGTACATGGGTACGTGATCGGCAGCTTTCATCCTTACCATTTTGCTAATTTAGGTTCCCAGATGCTCTATATGTGCCGCAGACTGCTTGTTGTGGAGGGTGCTTGTTGTCTACAATTCGCTCAACTTTGACTGGCGTTATTCCACAAATCGAGTCTAACTTGTTTATTTTGTAGATCGTACAGCGGTTTGGTTCTATTACGTTACCCCCATTCAGCATTTAGCTCCTAGTAACAAGTTTGTTGGGGAATTTTCAAAGACTAGACTCATTGACTTCAACAGTAAAAGACGTTAACGATGTATAGTAAGTACATGCTCGTGTTTCTCCAGTTTTATGTCAACTTTATTTAACACGAAGGAAAACCTTGAAGACAAATGGTAAAACTCAGCATTAACAACCAGCCATTGCAATTTAGTACAGAAAGCTCACAGTCCTCACAAAAATATACTGAATATCTGATATCTCGATCCATACGAAATCTATCACAACACGTGAGTGGCATCAGAGCTTTACGGGTAGCAAAAATCTGTATACCATAGACGACAACCAATTGGGCTGGTCTTACTAAACCCGAGAACTAACTCGATGCGCACTCTGTCACGTCTCAGAATTAACTGCTTGAATCTCTAAATAACATGAGTGGCAAAAAGAGCATTACGAGTAGTAAAGTCTGTAACTACAGACGAACAACCAACTAGGCTGTTTCTACCAACTCGAGGACTAACTCTTGACACGATGCACACTCTGTCACATTTCAAAACCTAGTGACTAAATCTTAACTTCTGATTTGCAAAGACAACTTTCCTCGAACCATCTAGAACTCAATTTCTTCCCGCGCATAAACAGTTCACCTACTTTTCACGTGAATCTCGACTACTCACTCAATTCTATATTGACAGTTTAATCCACCTAATGACCTAAAAGGATCTAACCCTTATCTCTACTCTACACCCGTCTATGTTTTCTATACGTTACTTCCCCGTGACCAGAACTTTGATTAACTTCTCTTTTATCTACTATAGTAACTCCGGCTACACCTTCATGTCTCTCTTGCACACATCTTTGAACCTTAGTTATATCCTTTTAGGTCATTAGGTGGATTAAACTGTCAATATAGAATTGAGTGAATAGTCGAGATTCACGTGAAAAGTAGGTGAACTGTTTATGAGCGGGAAGAAATTGAGTTATAGATGGTACCAGGAAAGTTGTCTTTGCAAATCAGAAGTTAAGATTTAGTCAGTAGGTTTTGAAATGTGATACAGTGTGCATCGTGTCAAGAGTTAGTCCTCGAGTTGGTAGAAACATCCTAGTTGGTTGTTCGTCTGTAGTTACAGATTTTACTACTCGTAATGCTCTTTTTGCCACTCAGGTGATTTTAGAGATTCAAGCAGTTCATTCTGATACGTGACAGAGTGCGCATCGAGTTAGTTCTCGGGTTTAGTAAGACCAACCCAGTTGGTTGTCGTCTGTGGTAGACATATTTTTGTTACCCGTAAAGCTCTGATGCCACTCATGTGTTGTGACAGATTTTGTAAGGAGTGAGATGTCAGATATTCAGTATACTTTTGGTGAGGACTGTGAGCTTTCTGTACACCAGGTAGATGTTGAAATAAAACCTGTAATTGAAGTGTTGAATAAGAATAGACTTGTAATAGACAGAACAGTAGCAGAAATCAGAGTAGAAACTTGGTAGACGTTAACATCCCTGGCGGTAGGCCAGTTTCTTATAGATGTACCAAGATGACATTTAGGAAGCGGCAGAGATAGAAGAAGTAATTGCTAATGAATAAAATTGACAGTATTGAAGAAAAACATATAAGCATGCAGTGGTTCTCAGCATGGGACCAGGCCACTACAAGAGTGAGAGAGTGAACGGTAGTACATTTTGTCTGTACAAAGAAGCCAGCATTTATATTGGTAGGCTGGTTGTTGTGAATTTTACCATTTGTCTTCAAGTTTTCCTTCGTGTAAATAAAGTTGACATAAAACTGGAGAAGTATTCCTGTCATCGTTCACGTCAATTATGTTGAGTCAATGAGTCTAGTCTTTGAAATCACTTGATACTAGAGCTAAATGCTGAAGGGTAGTAATAGAACCCAACGCTGTACGATCTACAACTAACAAGATAGCTGATTTGTGGAATACGCCAGTCAAAGTGAGGAATAGTAGACACAAGCGTCAGCGGCCACAAAGGCACTGGACCTACATCTAGCAACCTGGAAGGATGAAGCTGCCGATCGTACCAAGTAGTGCTGTTCCCTACGGCGCCATCTTAGATTAGGCGAAAAGAAGCTCTCACAACAAGCAGAAGAGAAAAGAACACGCTGAAAGGAATACCGAGGGAAAAAAAAACTGAGGGCTATCACCTTATGGGTGCAATCCAAAGGCAGTTATGACTGGAGGGGGCTTCTACTACAGCGCAAAGGACACTGTCGGAGAAGGCAGTTATCAAGTTTTATCTGGCTTAAAAACTGTAACCTAAAATAACCCCACGTTGTTAAAGATCTTTGCCTCGTGATGGCGAGGCGCGCACCATTCAACATAAAGCGAAGGTTCATCGGTTACATTAGGACGTATTTCCAGATATAAATGACCTCGTGGCTGTTAGAGTTATCCGCTACACGTTACTTCATATTTGCAAGCCATAGTTTCTGTTGCAATTAGTTTGAAATGATGAGGTTGCCAGTCTCATACGCAACCTCAAATGTGTCGCATCTTTGACATGCCCGAGGGAGCATTCCTTGTCTCTTCATAGACCCCCGGGAACTACACGGTTAGTTTTCAAAACGCTTGACCATTATTTCCACCAAGAAAGTGGTATCTTCGGCTATATCTTTAGTATCTACTGTCTACCGCAATCATTCTGAACCTTTTTTTCACCCTTGAAGTTATTTTCAGGCCTGAGGGAACTCCTGCATAAAAGTTAATATGTATACATCTCATGTTACCTTAACGTGATCAGTAAGTTGTAAATATAATAATCAGATAAAAATTGTTTATGCTCTTTTGAGTAGAGAATGATTTTTTTCTGTGGAACTGTTTATTTACTTATTAGCTTCTCATCAGAATAGACCATGACGCCATCACAAGCACTGCTGTGCTGTGGACCCCAGAAAGTCGGCGAAATAGAGGCAGACCAAAGACAACCTGGCGGAGAACTTTGGAGGCCGAGATGCAAAGAATGAACCAGAGTTGGGGCACTGCACGATGGATGACCACCAGCCGAGAAAAGTGGGGACAGTTTGTTATTGCCCTACAACACGCCACTGGGCGTGATGGCCACTGACTGCTTTGTCAGCCAGGGACTAAGGATCCAAGAAGCAGATTAGCATTCTACTTTTGTGTGCTGCCCTCTCCCCGAAAAGGAAATCAATCATAATGCAAGTTAGTAGTGTAGGTGGAATGAAACCTTAGTTTTTCAGTTTTTTAATTTCCTACTTGATTTTTGTTAACCTTATCCAAGTAGGTCTAAAAATCTTATCACAAATTTCAACTCTACAAGGTGCTAGTGAAATATGGTGTGTGAAAGAGTGAACACGGTCCTAAAGCGCATTGCCATACGGGGGCTGCTTGGTTACTACCCACCACTGCGAGAGCTAACATCGCCAGGCGCGCAAAGCTTAACAGACGACGTTTATTTTTTTTTTCCGTCACCATCTTTCGCGGAACCCCTAGCGACCTTTTGTGGAACCCTAAAGTTCCATTGAACCCTGATTGAGAAACCCTGGTGTACCGTAACATTTAATTATAATACATGAAATAAATTATGAATATATGATGTTCAGCAGTCATTTTATCGGTGCCATAGGTACAATCAACAATAGCTTCTATCTTCAGCTTGTTGAATAGATGGGATCCCAGTATGTTGTGGCCTGTGCGAAGTCTGAAGATTACCACTTGTTCACTTCTGCTGCGGTGGTAATATGCATCATCTTTTTTGTGCTCTGCTTTTGATAAAACTCTTGGCCTCTTCATAAGTTATGCTTGTGTCAAGCTGAGGTAGCTTTCCACCGTCCTTTGCCAAATACCATTTCATAATATTACATGTAATAAATCCTTTTCCAACAAAACGGGCTCACAGCACCAGTGCAAATCACTTGGCTCAAAAGACGCAAACTTTAGCTCTCGCTACGCGCTAGGCTTCGCGACACGAATGGAACGGACAAATAAAGTAAGTAATACATGTATTGAATCAAAGTTGGAAAAAAAGATAAATCTCTAATTCTTATTTAAAATGCGTGACTTCTTTCGAAAGAAAAAATACAGAAAATATGAGAAGATAAAAGAGAACAAAAGGGGAGAACACTAGCTATGTATGAATGAGCTCCCCTGTCATTATCTGTTTTGGTGTCTCCACTCGTTCTGGTGTCACAACCCGCACAATCATCTCTCACTTGTGTGCCGGACAGAAGTTGTGATTTCTTGTAAGATTCGAACCAGCGAGAAAACCTTCACGCAATATGAGAACAGTACTGACTTCGGAGTTTCACTGAAAAAAAAAAAAGGAACAACAAAACAACAGTTTAACTCAAACATAAGTAATATACAAATTGTAAAAACGTGCCTCAACCAACTATTGTTTTGGAAAAAAATCTTTTTCGAATTAAGTTATTCGGTTGTGCTGTTATTTCATTTGAAAACTGTTTGCACTCGAGCATTATGGGTAAGTGTCCTGTCTTAAGTACTAATAGGAGAACAGTTTTATCCTGTAAGTCACGTGCATCATATCAGAATGCATGAAGTATTCTGGCTTAGCGAATTGTTCTCATTAGCCACAAGTTTGTTAGATGTTTTGGTCCTTCAAAAAGGCCCACATAGGTCAGGTAATTAATTATGCGAAATAATTAACGACCTGGTCGTGTCTCTGTTTCATATTATTATAACAGTTTTTGTCTTTGTGAAATGAACTGGTTTTTACTAATAAGCATAATAAGATACTGCGACAGGGGGGGGGGGGGGGGGGGGGGGGTGAAGTGTTAGAAACTTTACTGTACTAATTCTCAGCTTTATAAGGTAGCTTCCATGCTGCCTTTGTCTTCCCCAACTCAGAGCACAGTCAGGTACCCACATTGACATCATCCAAGTGACGTTGATTCCCTCGTTTTCAGTCTTACTGTACATACCTCGAACTTAGTGCTCCAGGTTTCGTCATTGTGCTAGTATACGTGTATATTTCATATAAATTGAAATAACATGCTAAATGTGAAGTTTTAACTGTTACTTAATATTATTAGTGAAATTAACCATGGCCTCTAAGCATGCAGCAAGTGATAGAGCAACTAGAAGTGCGGGAAAACGTGCGAGAAGCTCCGTAACACTGGATCAAAAATTGGACGTGATGTAGCGCTATGAAAGTGGTCAGTCAACTGTCAAGATAAGGGGTGTATTGAATATAAGTGAAAGCACTTTACAAACCATTAGAGACAACAAGGGAAAAATTTAAGCATGGTATTAAATTAGGCACGTCGTTATGTGATTCTACTTCCACCAACATGCGCAATAACAACGGAAAAGATGGAAACGTTGCTGGCAACATGACTATATTACAAGAATAGACTAAATGTTCCGATTAGCGTCAGGCTGGTGATGGCAAAGGCCAAAAAGCCTCTATGAAAATTAAAGAACAGAAGACTGCAAAATAAACGAATTTCCTTCTAGTTCTGGGTGGTTTAGCAAATTCAGGGTTCTATACGGATTCAAGAATATTAAGCTTACAGGAGAGGCTGTGTCTGCAGACGAAGAAGCTGCAAATAAATACCCCCCTTACTTTACTTGTATTTGAATGAGAAAATTTACGCGATTTCTGTTTACGCGAAGGTCTTCTTCTTCGTACACTTTCAGACGTCTGCTTGAATATTTTCAAAGAAAGCAGTGGTCAGTTTGAGGATATTTGTAGTTTTTCCAGGATTGGTACTAGTGACTGCCAATTGTGCTTTCTCTGTTGCTCATAAGTTGGGCATCTTTGAATCACATCTTCAGCAGTCGTTTTATCGGTGCCACAGTTACACTCATCGGTAATTCCTATCTTTAGCTTGTTGAATAGATGATATCTCAATCTGTTGCCGCCCGTGCGGAATTTATTGTCTTGAATTTATTACATTATATGTCCTAATTAAAGATCAGAGAAGAACAAGCGGGTTTCAGGCCGAAACGATCATGTATTGATCAAATATTCACACTAAGAACAATTATAGAAGAATCAGTGGAAAGGCAATCGCCACTTATTATCACCTTCGTAGATTTTCAAAAAGCCTTTGATAGTCTACACCGCCCATCATTGTGGAAGATACTTACAATCTATGGTTTTCCAACAAAATATGTGAATATAATCAAAGCGCTATATGACAATGCAAGATGTTGTGTTAGAACAAATAAAGGGAATACAGAATGGTTTACAGTAGAAACAGGGGTGAAACAAGGCTGTATTATGTCACCACTACTTTTTGGAATAGCTATTGATTGGGTTATGAGAAACTATACCCACAATGAAAAATTGGGTATAAAATGGACAAATGGAAAATTCCTGGGGGACCTGGATTTCGCAGATGATGTAGCATTCTTAAGTTCAACACCAAGACAATCCCAAGAAGCAATAAATAATTTGTGTCATCTCTCGGTTAAAATTGGTCTCCAAATAAATGCCTCTAAAACTAAAGCTATGAACTTTTCTAACGAGACCTTTGATATCATCTTGAACGGGGAAAAACTACAGAAAGTTGAAAGTTTCAATTATTTAGGCAGTAAAATGACTCAGGATGGTGACACAACAAGAGAAATCCATACTAGAATTGCTTTGGCAGCTAGCGCCTTCAATAGATTATCTAACATTTGGAAATTACGATCATTGAATATACATACCAAGCTTCGTCTGTTTAATTCAACTGTTATCTCAGTGTTAACATACGGCTGTGAGAGTTGGAAAATAACAAAATCATTGGAGAACAAGCTGAATACATTCGAGAACAAATGTCTTAGAAAGCTCATGAACATCAGTTGGAAAGAATTCAAGACTAATCGACAAATAAGAGAAGACTCTAGGCAGAAATATGTCTCCGACTATATAAGGAAAAGACGATGGTCATATATCGGTCATGTCCTACGAATGCAAAACAACAGAATACCACTACAGGCGCTCACTTGGGTTCCTGAGGGTAAGCGGAAAAAAGGAAGACCAAAAGAAACACTCAGAAGAACAATAATAAGAGAAGGAAGAACGTTGGGCCTAAATAATGTGCAAGAGCTAAGAGGAGTGGCGTCACAACGAACAACCTGGAGAGCACTGGTTTCTGCCTTATGCGCCGTGTTTGGCGCTTAAAGAATTTATTATTTATTATTATTATTATGTCCTAATTATAACCCATCAAAAGTTGAGCGGGATACTTTAAAAGAAAAACATATTTAAATATTATAGTGTACCGTGGAATTTTGAAGGGCACTAAGGTGTGCCGTGAAGTGAAAAAGGCTGCGGATAACTGCTGTAAAAGGAAGCACAGAAAGCCAAACCCTAATAGAATATGAAACAATGCGCCCAGAGTAATATCAGCAACACTCAAAACTACCCAAAAAAAATAAAAAATAAATATACTCCAGTGTTCTGCACCAAGCAATGACAAAAAAGAATCAGAAGAAGAATCTTACACCAGACTTCAAAAGATCATGAATAAAAAGATAAGAAAACACATTATAATTCGGCTGGGTGATCTAACTGTAAAGACAGGATCAGACAATAGCAGTTTCGCAGAAATCACGGCAAACCGAAAAGACGGACTTGGGGCTATGAACTGAGGCGAAGAACTGTTAATAAACTTCTGTGCTTCAAACAAACTGGCTATAGGAAGAAACATGTTTCCACATAAAAGAATACATACAGCAACATGGATATCGCCAGACAACAAGACAGGAAATCATACTGATCATACATGCATAAACAAGAAGTTTAGATCATCATTAAATGACGCATGTAGAGATACAAATTTGGCATCAGATCACCATCTTCTGTTAGCCAAAATAAAGATAAATCTCAATAGGTATACTAAAATTCAGAGCTACAGAAAAATGTTTAATGTAGGATACCTAAGCAATCAAGAAACAAGAGACACATTTACGGTTACAATATTCAATAGGCACCAAATGCTCCAAGAGCTAGAAGATGTCACAAATGCAGAAGACAAGGGGCAGCCGATTAAAAAAAATAATTGTGGAATGAGGCACATGAAGAAGTACTGGAAAAACGGGAACGCCAGCACAAAGCATTGATAACAGCACAGATCAGCAGTAAGATAAAGGGCAGATTAAAAACATGAAAGCTGATTGGGACAGAAGACAAATCCAGAAGTTTCAGAGCCAAGTCTCATAAAATATCATAAAAGCCAAAAAAAAAAAAAAGGTAAGAAAAAACACCAGAAAAGACAAGAGAAAATGTGTTGACGAGTTGGCAACAGAAGCAGAGGAAGCTGCAGCCAAAGGAAATACGAAGGATCTATACAACAACATTAAGAATGTCAAATCATAAAAGCGAAGAAAAAGGTGAGAAGAACACCAGAAGGGACAAGAGGAAATGTGTTGATGAGTTGGCAATAGAAGCAGAGGAAGCTGCAGCCAAAGGAAGTATGAGGGACCTATACAGCAACATAAAGAATATAACACAAAAATTCATGCAAGCAAATGGCTTCATCAAAGATAAGAATGGAAAATTGCTTAGCAATATACAAGAGCAAATTAAGAGGTGGACACAACATTTCGAGAAACTTCTATATAGATGAGCTCCACAAAATCCCCATGACATACAGTCAGCACTAAAGGAGCTACTAGTTAGCTGTGACAGACTTAACAAGAAAGAAATAACGACAGCTGTATAACTTCTAAAGGATTTAAAAGCTGCTCACCCAGATGGCATTCCAGCAAAGACCATCAAAGCAGATGTTGACACATCTATAGAGATGTTATACAATTTAGTTGGGAGAGAGAAGGAATTACGGCAGAATGGGAGGTAGGATATATGGTCGACTTGTCTTCTTCTTCTTCTTCTTCGTTCGTCCTGAAAAGGACGGTGGTTGCGTTGTGTCTGTTTGCGCCTAAGCTGTGATATCTGCACCTTTCGGTCGACACATCCGACTTCTGCACGGCATTTTTAATGACCGGGTTTGCCTTCCCATTTCGATCCACACTCGCTCAGCCAGCCTGCACAGCTGCAGACTGTTTCCAGGACCACCACGTGGAGGTGGTGTGCGGTCTTGACCAGCTCTGGTTCGCTGGTCCTGACGCAGGCAGTCAAGCTATGAGTCGCTGACTGCGGTCTCTATTGCTGCGTCTTGAGGTCCCGTCGACTTGTCTAAGAAATGGGATTTAGAAAAGTACAAAAATCACAGAGGAATAAGGGGTCGTCCACGAATGACGTCACGCAGCAAGAGGGGGTAAACATTTTGTGACGATTGGGGGGGTGTTTGAGGACTGCTTCATGGTGGGTAATCATCTTGGCTGGTTTATTTTCGGCCTGGATGATTGCACCATTTAGCATCCCAACTAGAGACACACTAAGACGTATCACGTATAGGATGATGACGCGAAATACATAGTTACAAACAGTCTGCGTTATGCCATTAGGGCCGGTCGGAAGTGTATTTCATTAATGTTGTTTTAACCACCTCACAGTGTAAAGCAAAGTGTGGCCGTTGCCACTTAGATTTATTGATAAGAAGTGTATTTCAGGACCTGAGTGTCCAAAGAGATTAAATATATCTTGTAAAAGAGAATAAATAATTCGATAGTCGTCGAATGACATTTGTGATGGCCATCGTGCCAGAATAATCAATAATTGATGCGTTAGTAATAAAAATGGCGTGGTAAGCCAAATGGAAATAAAATAGGAACTCCTCGTCGAACGAGGCTAGCAAAGCTAGAATGATTATGCAGACGCATATAAAATGTGTAATAATATAATGGAATAATGCTTAACGCGGTGGTATAAGATATATATAAACTGTGGAGTCTGAAAATTTAATTAATGCACAATGGTCTGTGCGAGTTTTATGAATATGATCAAAGTCTAATGACAAAGTAACAGTGGGAAGTTATAATGTTTGTTATAAAGAACTGTATTCGATATTAAATGTGTACAGTCGTCTATGATATCGTTTTCTTCTTGGTGAAGTTTATTCATTGCAAGTATTGATGTATTTTTACCGTTATTCCTTGACCGTGGTGTTGGTGTTTTGACATTCGACAATGAATGTTATCCAAAATAGAATATAGCCTAACATCACTTGGCGCAAGATCATAAGAAGACTAAAAATAACAAACCAAGATCAAGTTTTGCAACAACCAAGTTTCCAACGGAGGATTGGGGGGGGGGGAAAGGGGAAGGGGGCTTTGGAAAAATTTGACGTCACAGAAAAATTAAAGAGTCATACTCGCTTCTTACATAAATTATATTTCTACTTTTATCCACAGTAGTTAACATGTATCCGCAATAGTTAACATTTATCCGTATTTGTTAACTTTTACCTGCAATAGTTAGCTTTTATCCGCAGTAAACATTTATCTGCAATAGTTAACATTTATCCGTATTTGTTAATGTAACTGTCTTTTTTTCTTGTTGAGGGGATCACTGGCCCAAGACAGTATACATGTTGTTAGATGTGTAGTGCGAGCGTATGATGAATTGAGTGTGGGTGCGAATGAAGGCGCGAATGTGTTTAGGCTCGTATAGATGTAGATCCTGCAACCCATACTCTCACATGCAGTAATCAAGGATGCTTTGACACTGCAGGCATGTTTCAAGACATTTATTGACGGGAACACACATAGTATCAACAGGAACAGTCAGTGTAACAAGGTCATGCTGACCTGACATCGATAGGTATACATTTGGCATTCAAAAAGGTAAACATCAGAATAGACGTGCATGGTCAATAGCAAAGTTCTTCAGTAATGACAGTTCGTAGCGTCGCCCTTGGCGTCTCTGACTAAACGCGTCAGATGCCTTAGTTACCTTGACACACAGGTGCAACTTGGCACTCCCTGCCAATTGCACATAACAGGCTGTAGTATAATAGCCGGAAGCACAGGCCTCGTCCTAACGTCGGCCGTGTACTTCTGTTAAATAGGTTATCATCAACCCTGCAGTAATACTTATTGTAGGTAGAAGTTCCGCCAATCTGCGGCTCCCACAATATATCTTCGTCACTGGATTTCTGGACAATATAAGACTAACAGTCTTGGATGGCTACCTCGAGCACAAATATATATAAGTTCTGAAATGGCGGATCAGTGAGCTGCTGTTCACCCTAGGTAATCCTTTACATGTTCTGCCACCGAAAAGCGTAATAATGCATAAAGGTCGGTATTACCTGGTAAATGAATCCTCAGAACTACACAAGGAATTCTGTCGTCATCCCGACGCACAGAGATTCACTGGGGAAAACTGCCATAGCAGTTACTTCGAAGATTCTCCCCGAAAAACAATGGACTCTTGGTCCCTTCAGAAAAACAGGACCTCCCGGCTTCCCGGAAGTATATCTCACTCCCGCTTAAAAAACCTTCCCATAGGCCTACGCCGAACTGTCAACCTCTGACCCTACAGGTCAAACACAATGAATGAATAAACAAGGGAAGACAACCCCTAATCAACCTGACATCGCAGGTAAAGACACAATTATACTTATGATACAAACATAAGCAAATAACTTGACAGATGACTCCGTCGAAAATGACAGCAACATTACAACCACCCCCCTGTAAAAAAAAAAATGCAATTTTTTTTTTTTTTAATATGTTCATGAGCAAGATAGCACCAGTATCACTTCTGTGCTCATGCAAACAATGAACCTAATATCAGGTACAATAGAAGAGGGTACAAATCATCTCCCAACATAGGAGAAAATATTTCCTTTAAGCCAAACAAACTAAGGGATACCATTCAAGAAACCTAAGTTGCTGGCAATACCAATCATATATCAAACATTACTAAATAATATAATCATAGCAATATACAAATGTCAATGCTATTTTAGCAACATATCACTGATGGATGGACAAAATGAAATTTGTTAAATTATCTAAACATCATCCAAATACATTTGTATTACAACATATTATGATATTAAGGACAGACCTAAGTCTGAAAATATATCAGGAAAAACTAGGACACAAGATTTAACTGGCATCATGTGGGCATCTAGACAATATGTCCGCCATCACATTATCCGAACCACGGATAGCTCGCACCGTGAAATGGAAAGGCTGAAGAGCAATAGCATAACGAGTAGATCTCGAGCTCTTCAAATCCTTACTTTGCATAGCCGTAAGAGCTTTTTGGTCGGTTTCCATAAAGAAATGCGCGCCCAGAAGGAACCTTTGTAGCTTAAGAATGGACCAAACCATAGCCAACAATTCACGGTCCAAAACCGAGTAATTCCTTTCTGCCGCATTCAGCTTCCTAGAAATATACATTACAGGATGCAGAGTTCCTGAATATTCCTGCATTAGTGCCGCTCCAATGCCAGTGGAAGAGGCATCACTACGAAGGACAAAAGTCTTATCAATCGTCGGTAGTCTTAAGATAGGATGAGATGAGAACAAATTCTTAACCTGATCCAATGAAGATTGGCATTCTTGGGACCAACGCACCATATCAGGAGAACCTTTTTTCAATAACGTTGAAAGTGGTGCCATAATGGAGGACAGATTCCCAATGAATCTTCCATAGAATTGTATCAATCCCAAGAGACTACGCACTTGCTTTTTTGTCTTCGGAACCGAGATATTTAATATCTTTGAAATGTTTTGGTCCTCTGTCTTCAACAGACCATGACCAACTCGATGACCTAGGAAGGAAATTTCACTAAACCCAACAAAAGCTTTAGAGGGTTTAGCAGTCAAACTATGCTCACGTAGAGTAGATAGCAATTCCTTCAGACCCACATAGTGTTCTTCCCAAGTATCGCTGAAAAGACAGATGTCGTCTAAATATGCAATGACATCTGCACGATCTGATAGAATTCGTCGCATCATGCGCACGAAAGTCGCTGGGGCGTTCATAAGCCCGAAAGGCATAAAATTCCATTGAAACAGACCCCTAGGTGTCGAAAAAGCAGTGAGAGGTTTGGCGTGTTCCGTCAGTGGGACTTGCCAATAACCTTTCGACAAGTCTAGTTTAGTAAAGAATTTAGCTTTAGAAAGTCTAATAAGTAGATCATCTAATAACGGCATAGGTTCAGCATCGAACTTCGTAACTTGATTTAATTTGCGATAATCAACGCAAAGACGTATGTTATTGTCTTTCTTTCGAACAATAACTATTGACGAAGAATAAGCTGAAGTGGATGGTTCAATTATTTGTAGTTGAATCATTTCATCCAATTCTTTCTCGACTTGTGCTTGAAAATGAATAGGTATTGGGTATGGTCTTACTCTGATCGGATTACGATCAGTAAGTATGATGTCATGTCCTATGACATCTGTGTGTCCAGGAATGTCGGTAAGGACATCCTGATATGATTGTAACGTAGAGGATACTTGACGTTGTTCCTCAAAAGACAAGTTGGAAGAGACTGTAACGTCTCTCCACGATTCCGTTGAAGTAAGTGGAATCGTAGGAAGAGGTAAGTTCACGTCAGAAAAAATAGTTTCCTCATCCTGTATAACAGACAGGGATGAGATGTGACCATGTTGAACTGGAGAGTCGTCCGTCGCCTGGAAAATAGGCTGTAAATAGTCTGGACGTTCAATAAACTCTGTTAGCATATTTATATGGAAGGTTTTATGCCTTCCATCCACATCGACAATATAGTCGACATCAGAAATTTTCGAGACTATAGTGTATGGACCCTTCCAAGAAATGAGAAGTCTATTCTCTCTTGAGGGCAGTAAGACATATGCTTTGTCTCCAGGACAAAGTTGACGTAGGCGTCTTTTCTTATTAGCAAATCGCCTAGCTTTTTCTTTCGCAAATTCGGAAGATGAAGTTGCTAACCTGCACGATTCGATAATCTTTTCTCTAAGAGCTATAACATATTCATATGACGATTGTGTATCATCGTCAATATTATCGGAAGTTATCAAATCGTGTAACAAGGACATTGGCCCGCGCGGTTGCGCGCCAAAGACAAGTTCGAAAGGAGAAAACCCTGTATGCTCGTTGGGAACCTCTCTATAGGCAAAGAGGACTGCAGGTAAAACCCTGTCCCAATCTTCAGGATGATCCTCCGTTATCTTGCCAAGTAAGTTCTTTAGTGTCCTGTTAAGACGTTCTACCAATCCATTGGACATTGGATGATAAATACTACTGAGAGACCTTTTAATGTCTAGCGTAGCCATTACCTGAGACATAACGTCCGAAATTAACTGAGTGCCGTGATCCGACAGTATTTCTCCGGGAATCCCAGACGAGAAAATACGAGCCAAAGAGCATCAGCGATATCGACAGTTGATATGCTCTTCAGAGGAATAGCCTCTGGCCAACGCGTGCACATGTCCACGCAAGTGAGGATAAATTGGTGTCCTCTGGCTGATTTAATTTTGAACGGACCAATGATGTCTATAGCCATTTTCTGAAACGGCCGAATCGGAATATCTGCAGCCTGAATAGGAGCAGCATGTCTCGGACCTCTAGACTTGACCTCTTGACAAATTTTGCAAGATCGGCAATAAATTCGGATGTCTTTATTCACGAATGGCCAAAAGAATGACGCAAGGACTCTAGTTTTAGTTCTGGAAAAAACCCATGTGTCCCGCACACTGAGAATCGTGTGCATGCCGAAGAATTAAGGCTCTCATACACTTAGGCACAAGAATTTGCGAGTGCATAGACTTGTCCGAGTGTTGTACCATTCGTACCAATATACCATTCTTCATAGTGATATACGATTTGTGATTCGTATTTTGATTGGGATCCCCTTTCTTTGCAAGAAGGAAGTATTTCTTCAAAGAAGGATCCTCTTCTTGACGTTTAACAAACGAGTCATGGGAAATCACCAAGTGCTCGTCTTGGCTATCAACTTCATTACTATTATCAGATGAAGTTGGGGGATTAAGAGCTTGAGCTCTTGTCACCACTGCATTGACCGTTTGAATGTTTTTTTCTTCCCAACTAGAAATTTGTTGCGGGGTGCATTCTTTAACCCCATGAATACGACCGATTATAAGATCCGCAATAGGATTAGGAAGAAGACATGCATGGACATCTCCTGTGAAGAAAGGAGTGTCAATCCTAATAATAGCAGTAGGATAGCTTTCCATAGTACCACCAAATGTAACACATTTGATTGTTTTTCCAGTGGCACAGCAAGGATCTATCAGAGACTCCTTAACCCCGACGGTAGTACATCCCGAATCGAAAAGTACTGAGACTAGCCTATCATTTATTAGACCTTTATGTAAGATGAGAGATCCTCTCCCATCATGCGCAACTGTAGCAGGTAGAGCAGGTAGAGGGTGACCACAACTTAGCGTAGATACAGTTGATGAGTCAAACAATGTTAAGCATTGGGGGCATTCAGTTGCTCTCCCAAAATCGAAAGCACAACCAGTGATAGCCCTAGAGTTACCACTATCATTTACTGTATTACAGGCTCCATCAAACTCTTGTTGCGCAGAGTTTGCCTGTTGGTAAGGTCTTTTTTTGTTAAACCTAGGTCTACCTCGATTATCATTTCCCCTGTAATTATTTCGACTATCATTTCCCCTGTAATTGTTATCATATTGCCTATTGTAATCATCATTCCGGTTTGAATCCCGGTTTCTAAATTCACCATCGTCATAATCTTGACGTCGAGAATGATTACCTCGAAAATTTGAATAGTTATTATTTGGATAGCCTTTACGAAAGTGTCTCAAATTATTACCACTAAAATTACGAGAACTACCATCTTGTCTCCACTGCATAGACGAAGAACCATCATGTGTTGGATTACTCCGCTTCTGAGTGTAATTTTGATTACTTCCCCTATTCCAATTTTGTTGAGCACCCTTAAATTTTTTTTTGAAATTAGGGCCATATGGTGTTGCCGAAGCAGCTGGCAACCCTTCTTTCACTTTAGAATTGCTAACTGTAGCATGGGGATGTGCTGTGGCATACTGACAACAGTATTCCTCCATTTCTTTTAAGTTTTTAGGCTTACGCTCATGAAGGAATGCAAGAAAAGAATCATTAACAGATGACAAAACCTTATCTCGCAATAATAAGTCCATTAGACCTTCATATGTTTTCTCAATCTGAGACAACTCAACCCATCGTGTAAATGTACGACGTATCTTTGTAACAAAATCAGAGAAATCTACTCCATTTTCTGGCAACATTGTCCTAAAACGAAGACGATAGTCTTCTTGTTTTAGTTGATATTTTTTTAGTAATGCTGCCCTGACAACATCATAATTAGTCCTCTCATGTTCGTCTATTGTCATAAGGGTAGTCACTGTGTCACCTGTAAAAAATGGCATCAGTTGTTCAACATATTTTTCCTTTTTTATGTTATGCGTATCGCACAAAAATTGGAATCTATCTAGATAATCTGCTACGTCATCCTTTAAAGGATTGAAATGAGGCAATTTAATCCTACTAACAAACTCCTTTGTCGTACTCGAAGTTGTTTGCTGAGCACCCGTACTCGCCAATTTCAATTTCTCTAACTCCAAAATTGCGAGTTTTTCATCAAGTTCCATCTTCTGTTTTCTTTCCTCATGTTCCATTTTTCTAATTTCAGCCTCAGCAGCAGCTTGAAGTTTTTTTTCCTCTGCAGCAGCTTGAAGTTTTTTTTCCTCTGCAGCAGCTTGTGCTTGAATTTTTTTGTCTTCCATTTCCATCTGGAGTTTTCTTTCATCAGCTGCAGCTTGAGCTTTCCTCTCCTCAGCAGCAGCTTGAGCTTTTCTCTCCTCAGCCTCTCTTTGATACCTTCTTTCTTCAAGTTCTAATCTTCTATTCTCAGCTTCTAGCTTCTTTAGTTCAGCTTCTGCTTTCAATTTAATTTCCTCTTTTTGTTTCTTTTCTTCTGACTTTAATGCAATGGCGAATTGAGCAGATGAATATTCTTCCAATTCTTTACCAGACTTACCAAGGGTCAACCCTTGCTGGATGAAGAAATCCAATGTAGACATTCTGTCTAATGAGATCAGAAACCTGAAAAAAAATTAAATAAATTACCTTATCCCACTTCAATGGGAGACAAGTCTGAAATGATAGACTTGTATACTCACTTCACTTTATTTTACTGTCTTAGTCTTAGACAAAGACTTTGTATGTTCCTCTTGTTTATAATGTACCCAAAAAATCACTTGAGTACCTGTGGGAAAAAAAAATTCCCTTATATCCCACTCACTATGGGCACAAGTCTTTTTTATAAAGAACTTGAATATGTATTTCACCTTGTCTCAATCTTTGTAGATAACAAGTCTTTTATCAAAGAACTTGTATAAATATCTTATATAATATTATTTAACAAACTCTATATGAAGAGTCTACCTTATCAATAATATCAAAACATGACCAAGTATGTGTATGTAGACTGTGCATGACAGTAATGTAGTACAACCAAAAAAAAATACAAAGACAAAAATACAAAACAATACAAATGGCAACACTGTTTTAACCAAAAATGTGTAGAGAAATACACAAGAAAGGAGAGACCTACAGAATACAAACAAAACAAATCGACAATCAAAACTGAAAAACAGACAAAATATTACAAAAACAACGTTAAGTACAATTACATCACAGCTAACATCAATAGCGACCAATTGTCACTAGCAAATTTCCAAATTAAGAAAATTTGCACCTACAGACCGCTTACAGTAAGCCTCGATCAAGTGGCATATTTACCGTAAGACCCACCAACCGAAAAACCCGCAGAAAAATACACCAAAAACAGTAGAAGTGACATAAACATATAGCAATCAATTTCAATGTGTTGCAGAACAAGTTCAGTCACAGCTGAAACTAAAATAAATTTCTTGCTCCTTGCGAACACAGAAACGAAATGTCAAACGCGCACTGAACGTCAAATCCACTGTAACATAAAGTGGTATTCACGAACCAAAGTTACTATGACCTTCTCAAATTAGGGCTTGCACATTGAATGTTTACAATTTCACGTACTGTTTACAGACACTTGACCTCCAACAATGTAGCTTGAATGCTCTGACCTAGAAAAGTCTGTTGTTGAATGAAACGTGTCACAACCCGCAGTACTGTTTACAATAGGAACCCGCCTTCTATGCAGTTATGGTCCACGTAGCAAATGCCTAGATGTTACCTTCAGTACATGTCTTGTTATGGTTTATGTAGCATTATGATATAAATGCTCGTACTGTTTATTTGTGTCAACCGTTGATGACCTATATCTGTCCTGTTGTAGCCAAAACTTGCAAGTGTAGAATTAGCGTTGTGTGTTACGGCTGTCCCGTGTGTAGCTTAGACCCACAGATCAGAAGTGTAATGTGTACTTGTCCTTCTTGTAACTTTCTCGACAAAACTGGAGACATCATACATGTAACAGCCAACCAGGAATGTAAATTTCTGGATCCATAAATGTCAACAATAATGTCAAATGCTCGCTCTGTTCTTTTTAAACCCACAGATCTGGTCCATCAGAAATGTAAGTTTCTAGGCCACATTGGCGACAAGAAATGTATCATAAGAGCCCACGTAACTGGTCCACCAGAAATGTAACTGTCTTTTTTTTTCTTGTTGAGGTGATCACTGGCCCAAGACAGTATACATGTTGTTAGATGTGTAGTGCGAGCGTATGATGAATTGAGTGTGGGTGCGAATGAAGGCGCGAATGTGTTTAGGCTCGTATAGATGTAGATCCTGCAACCCATACTCTCACATGCAGTAATCAAGGATGCTTTGACACTGCAGGCATGTTTCAAGACATTTATTGACGGGAACACACATAGTATCAACAGGAACAGTCAGTGTAACAAGGTCATGCTGACCTGACATCGATAGGTATACATTTGGCATTCAAAAAGGTAAACATCAGAATAGACGTGCATGGTCAATAGCAAAGTTCTTCAGTAATGACAGTTCGTAGCGTCGCCCTTGGCGTCTCTGACTAAACGCGTCAGATGCCTTAGTTACCTTGACACACAGGTGCAACTTGGCACTCCCTGCCAATTGCACATAACAGGCTGTAGTATAATAGCCGGAAGCACAGGCCTCGTCCTAACGTCGGCCGTGTACTTCTGTTAAATAGGTTATCATCAACCCTGCAGTAATACTTATTGTAGGTAGAAGTTCCGCCAATCTGCGGCTCCCACAATATATCTTCGTCACTGGATTTCTGGACAATATAAGACTAACAGTCTTGGATGGCTACCTCGAGCACAAATATATATAAGTTCTGAAATGGCGGATCAGTGAGCTGCTGTTCACCCTAGGTAATCCTTTACATGTTCTGCCACCGAAAAGCGTAATAATGCATAAAGGTCGGTATTACCTGGTAAATGAATCCTCAGAACTACACAAGGAATTCTGTCGTCATCCCGACGCACAGAGATTCACTGGGGAAAACTGCCATAGCAGTTACTTCGAAGATTCTCCCCGAAAAACAATGGACTCTTGGTCCCTTCAGAAAAACAGGACCTCCCGGCTTCCCGGAAGTATATCTCACTCCCGCTTAAAAAACCTTCCCATAGGCCTACGCCGAACTGTCAACCTCTGACCCTACAGGTCAAACACAATGAATGAATAAACAATTAACTTTTATCTGCAATAATTAACTTTTATCTGCAGTAGTTAACATTTATCCGCAATAGTTAACATGTATCCGTATTTGTTAACTTTTATCTGCAATATAGTTAACATTTATCCGCAATAGTTTTTATCTGCAATAGTTAACTGTTATCCGCATTTGTTAACTTGTATCTGCAATAGTTAACATTTATCCGTATTTGTTAACTTTTATCTGCAGTAGTTAACATTTATCCACAATAGTTAACATTTATCCGTATTTGTTAACTTTTATCTGCAATAGTTAACTTTTTGTCATAATAGATAACAACTCCTTTTTTTTATTGTCAAATAACATTGTAATTTCATTTTTTTTAAATGGAGAAAAAAGGAGGGAGGGGGGGATGTTCACAGAAGTAGATATGTATAAAGCAATTATGCTCAACATCATTCCCAAAATGACTCCATACATTGAAATTCAGTTACTTACACGTCTGGCAGAATATAGACATCTAGCATGGATCGTAATACAATTACATACGTGCGCTACATATTTCTAGCTTAAAAACCGAAGTAGGATTCGTAATAACAACTCGCTCGTGGACGACTTACATCCTCTATATATTTAATTTTCTCAGACGTACCGTCGCGGACTTCGGTCAAAAAATTTTCCCACCAAAGTAGCAGTCTGGAAATTATATAAAAGTAGTGCGCCTCTGGCCTTCGGACTTAACTCTTCAACGTTCAATATAACGTGCATCTTTTTTCCCCCACAAAAGTTGCAGTTATATTTTAAATCATAAATTGAAAAAGTATAGTAAAGTGTCAAAAATCTACAATATATTTTATTAGTATTTTTTGCCGTTGGATTATTTTCATTTGACGGGGAAGACGATAAATTACATCACTTAAAAAAAAAAAAAAAAAAAAAAAAAAACAGCCAACAATTTTTTTTCAAAATTTTACAAACGTTGGTAAAATAACTTAATTCGGAATCACTAAATGAGTTCCCCAGTCTTCTAAATGTGTTGCTGATGCTGAAAGGTTATGGGGATGCACTACAGTGAAAACTAACTTTTGTTCCAATAATATTTTGACACTTTTTATATACTCAATGAACACAGTGCATGTCCATGAAACAAATTCTACAGTTTATTTTGTTAAAAAAAAATGTGGTTACCATGGTAACAAAAAAACAAACATCCGACATATTGGATTTTTAACCAATTTTCAAGAGCACAAAACATATGTTTCCTATTGACCAAATTTTATAAAATTGCACACACATGTTGTGACTGACAATTGAAAAAATTGATCCCATGCTTTTTTTTGATAAGTTTAAAATTCTATTTTTAATGATTTTTTTTTTTAAATACACTATATTTGTATGAAAAAAAAAATTAAAAAAAAAATATGTATATAAAAATATATCAAAGCAAATTACCAAAATATAAAAAAAGCATGTGATCATTTAAAGATATATATGTGTACTACATGCATGCCAAATCTGAGACTGATCTGTTTGATAGGGTGTTAGTTTTTAAACGTTTTGTTAATAAAATGTTAATTTTAAGAAAAATGCTTTTTACTCACGGAGTGCCTTGTCTTGGCCAATATACTCCATTCTGGGGGGCTGAATGTGTTTAAAATTGTCCAGCACTATATGCTTCCTGCAGCTCCTCCTCTCACCTTTGTCTTACCTAATTTTTCTTCTTTTTACAAGTTTGTCAGCCTCATATTTCTGGCTGTTGGCCAGACGTTTCCTTAACCGCACCTGTCCAAGGCGTTTCGAGTTTATTCCAGATGCTTGGCCATACAGCTTTTTTATTTCTGCACTGGCTGATGGACAAAAGTTGAACTCTCCAATGGCCACAAGGACACTGAATTGGACTTGTTTCAATGACACAAATTTCCGCGCTCACACCGGATAGTACATAAATAAGAGCTAAGTGCTTATGGAGCAGGTTGTAGTCTAGCGGAGTATGAACTTGGGTCTCGTGGGTTCCGGCAGCTGATCCTTTGGCCATGGAAGCCTGATAGAAACACCAGGAGTTTTTGCCTGGCGGACAAATATTATGTTGGGGTTTGTCGAATACCCATGGTAGAGAGAAGCCATGATGGCTTGTTTCATCTCTGGGGCTGTACTATGCTGGCGGATGGCCCTGGTGTAGTAAATACACAGTTTTCGTATGGCATTTTGGGTCAGACGACCATGGCCATTTCCCCCAAAGGTGACTTTTTGTTTCCAGCAGTCAGTAATGAGTGTCCTTAGTGCAGTGCCTAATCGCTTTGCAACATGGTTGGCGCACTCTTCTTTGGTTATGTCAACTTCTGGACTATACGGTATGATGTCGCAAAGTCTGTTGTATGCCTTGGAATCGCCATCTGATAGCAAAACAGTGTAGCGTAGCTTGTGATTTGCCACTGAACGAAGCCAGAGAACCTCACAGGCTTTTACTTCCATCATTCCGGCTGACCCTTCGTAATTACGGCAGCAGTCCTTCTGATGCTCTGCTGTCCAAAGTTCAAATTTGTCAGGCTGATTTTTCAGTTGCAACTGTCCAGTATTCTCGCAGGTGTGACAGAAGGAAGACATAACGTGCGTTTCGATGACCATGCCAGTCAAGATGTCGATAACACTGCCAACACCTATCAGTGACTTATGACCTCTAGTTAGCCATGTTTCATCAAAGCTGACAACGATGTCAATGACTTCTTTTTTATTAATAGTACGATGCTGACTCAGCATGTTCAGCTCGGACGATGCTGATGGCACGTTGAAATACTGTAGAGTGCATAGTATCCAAAATGATCACAAATTTGATCTGCATATTTATGAAATGTTTTCTGGTGCAGGCCAGGTAGGTCTAGGTTCTCAAAGAAGAGATTGAACGTAGATGGGCCCATTCTAGACATGAGGGCACCAAGAACAGCAGATGTGTTGATTGCATGTCCCCGAGGGCCGCGGCCTTCTGGTTCCCTCTCGGATGTGTACGTTCCAGAAATTGCTTTTTCACATGTGTCGCACACAAGTTCCAGGAAGAGGGAGAAACCCTTTGACTTGGTGTTGTCAGTTCTTGTGTGCAATGTGCTCTGCATGCACAAATTGCAACACACATTGCTGAGAACTTTGTTCACAATGGTTCTATACGTAGGTTTAGCACAGACAGTGTTATGAGAAGCACCATTCTTGCTCGCGCTTAAGTTCATTTTTATATCAGATAGACTTGGTCCAGTGTTGAAAGGCACTATTGGATCAGCAATTTGAACTATAGGCCTATCGGATACGGGAATTCGTAAAACCCAGTTCTCACTGCCGTCCATGCAAGACGTTAGCTTCAGTTCTTTCTCCGTCATTATTTTGACGGGTGTATTTACTAGTTAATTTTATATTCTCAGCTGAAATATAGGATAGTTGTTATAAACTTTAACTGGTTTAAATTGTTTTTTAATTATATATTTCTTTTCTTTTAAAGTAATATAATACACATCTTAGACAACAAAATGCAGACTAAATTGATAGAATTTAAAGTTAGATTAAAAAAAAAAACAATAACAGGTTATCACCATCGCAACAACAGTTTGATGAGATCAAAGAAATGTATCGAGATAAAATAAGTCACGTCCAGCGCAAAAATCAGAATCAATTCAAATGTAATTAGTACTCTTGGATGGCTCTGTAGCCATTATTCTACAGAAGAGAATAGAAAGGTCATTACTGGAATGGAAACCCATCAACAACAGACTGCTAAGAATAAGACTGAGAGGGAGATTCACCAACACTACAATAATACAATGCTACGCACCAACAAATGACAGCGACGAAGAGGTCAAAGATGAATTCTATCAACAACTGCCAAAAGAAATGGAACACACACCTAGATACGATCTTATCGTAGTAATGGGAGACCTCAATGCGACAGTTGGAACACACAATACATATAATGAAAGAGTAATGGGGAAATGCGGCAGCGGAACAGCAAACGAAAATGGGGATAAATTAATAAGTTTCTGTAGCATTAACAACCTGGTCATTGAAGGAACACTTTTCCCACACAAAGAAATTCACAAATTAACATGGGAATCACCAAATGGCCGGGACAGAAACCAGATAGACCACATGATGATTAATGGTAGATGGGGACATGCATTACAAGATGTGAAGGTAAGAAGAGGTGCAGATGTGGGAAGTGATCACCATTTAGTCGTAGCAAAACTAAAGGTGAAAATCAGAACAGCTGGACCAACTGTAACTACACAGAAAAGGTTTGACATCAGCAAATTGAAGGACCCCCTTACCAGAAAAGCTTTTGCGGCTGATATAAAGAAACGATATCAAATTGCCAAAAGTCAGGAAAAGACATTGTCTGATTATATAGACCAGAAATTCAACACCATTTCAACAATATATAAGGAAAGCAGCAAATCATGCTTGGGATTCCAGGAAAGGAAGAAGCAAGACTGGATAACACCAGAAACATCAAACACCACAACGATGAGAAAGGAAATGAAAAGAAAGAAAACAGAAGCGAAGTCTCCCAGGTTAAAGCAACTATATAGCGAACAGTACAGTCAGCTGGATAAGGAAGTTAAATGCCAAACTCGAGCCAACAAAAGGAATTTCCTAGACGATCTTGCACGACAGGCAGAAGAGGCAGCACTGAGAAATGAACAAAGCACAGTATAAAAAATAACTAAAACCATCAGCGGAAAACGAGGTGCAAACAATATTACATTAGTATAAGTAAGGAAATCTCATCACGACAGTAAAGGGACAGGAAACAAGATGGGCAAAGCATTTCTGAACAAGGAACCACCTGGGACACAGTTGAATGTTCCTGAGGTAGTTTTTGCCTCAAGCTTGCAGCTTCAGGAGTACGTATATTTTTGTATGTGGCTCACTGATTGTTTCACGATGGAACCCTGAAATCAGAGGATTAAGGCCTCCTCAGAACATTATACACCTATCTCCATCTCTAAACAATTAAACATTATCAATAGTTTCAATATCATTGAAGTTGCTACATAAATAGCTATCGTTCCTATCTGATTTGGTGCCCTATTTATCATCAGGTAATCTTCAAACATCCGTTTGATACATTCCTTGTCATAGAAGAAATTATAGTTAATTATATAAAGTCATGTGCAAACACTGTGACTTGCTGAAGACGGCCAGTGGTTTGCTGGCCTACCACTTATAATAATGTCATATTTTATTTCCAACGATGTCTTTTCATTCTCTCCCAAAGTTTAAGTAAGCCTGCCTGGCTTTTAAAAGAAATGATAATCTTCCCTAATATCACTTGTGTCATAATACAAAGTGGTGAGTTTGACGCCTGTCTGTTGTAGCCTCTGTCACAGAGAGTTTATTGATCTTAAATTGCCTATATCCTCTTCTTTTTCTTTCACCCGTATCCTCTATTTTATTATCACTCTTTACCATTTTCCTGTATTTTTCGCATCCATTCGTTTGCGAAAAATATTTTCTTCCCCATTCTCAACTTTACCGTTTTCTTTCTCATACTGGTAAACGCATTTATGACATAACGTGTCAGAGAGAGAGCGTTAAAATGCATTCTATTGCATTAGGTGTCAGTGGACGAAACTGAATATATTCGTCTGGCCAGACATAGGAGCAGACATATGTCTACAGCATTCCCTGCACCAGACGAAATACACTGTGAATATTCGCTTTCGCCAGACCTATAGGCGACAAATTTGTCTGCATTTTCACCTGCCACAACGAGTTGCATCGGCTGAGCGCTTAGGTGAGGCGCGATAGCCGACATCTCCTCGGCGCAGTTTGAGACATTTGTCTGGAAATCCCAGCTGACAAGGCACTCACTGTTGGCCTGGTCAGCGTGAGGTGTGAAAACGCACGAGTGTCAGTTCATGGTAGTCTTCTAGTTTATGTAAGGTGTAAGAATGAGAAGGGGAGATTATTTCGTTTGGCGAAATAAAGTTGGGACCCCTTTGTCTGGTAATAGATATAACCAGAATGTTAAACTTTATTTTCATTCAGTCCTCAAAATTCGCAGTAGACAGGTTGTTCGTGAATAGAATAAGCTGTATAGCGAAGCCCTAGTTTGTTCGGAAATTTACCGAGCTCTAGACTTCAAATAAATATATCAGCGTATAATTCTAAAGTGTGCGATTACCTGTAGTTCTGTGTGTTGAGGTATATATTATAATAATTATCTAATATTTTGTGAAGTTTTTAAATTGATAATCGCTTATTTCATATTTTCACTAGTTAGATTTGGTGCACAGTGCTTAATTTATATAGTCTGTATTATTTTCTAGTGACGTGTTTCAGTGGAAAGCAGAATAAATTATAATTTCTAGCTTAAACAACAATGTAGCTATAATGAATTTAATTTAACTGCTAAATAATCAGACGGGAACAATTTTTCTAAACTAACTTATAAATGCTAGATGCCTCATGAGTGTTGACGGAATACGTATGTATTCCTAATTCATGAGGATTGATGATTTTTAAATATATAACTTATTGGACGGGAAGTTTTAAATGATAAGTCAAGCTGTACGCTTGCATTTTAAAAACGTAAGTTATATTGAGTACATAATATGTAACATATTTCATGTGGTTTTTCTTTATTCAGTGAATACTGGGGTAACCCAAACTTTGCCGGCGTTTTGTACAGAGACATACCTAATAAATGCTTATACTGGGCCTTTGAGCCAGTGCATATTTCTACACTAACTCTAATGTACATGCTGCCTTGTGGCGAGAAAAATTACAGAAATCTAAAACATTAACTTTCCGACATTGTTGACAAGTGTGTGGTGAACCAAGATTATTTGTTGAGAGAAGTTGTCCACCGGTCATCTTCCTAATTAAGGGAAACCTCGTGTTCTGACATTGTGTGCTCGTTTAAGCCTAATTCTTACCTCGTGAGTCAAGTGACACTAACTTTAGTCTGAAATAACTATTGCATGAAGCAGACGCTTCCCGGATCCATTTTGATGAAACCAACAAACAAATCTGCAGAGCTGGGATCCGCTTCATTTAACGACAGTAACAGATAAAAAGTGTGTGAGTGTCCCAAAGTTTGCGCCAGACGGCGAACAACAGCACGACTGTAAGTATATCAGGGCCCTGATGAAAGAACCGAGTGAAAGTAGACTGAAGGATGTTCTTTGTTTGAGTCACCCACGTTGTAACTTCCTTTATGCAAGTTATTGCTAACAATATTTACCCCTAGAATAAAGCAGAGTATCAAGTCTGTCCATACCTTAAAAGGGGGAAACCATAGACCCAATCATATGCATCTGTAACTCTTTGGGGTTATCACTTTTCTTCTAACGGGACTGTGAGCTATATATCCAGGGGAGGACCATACAAACGGGTCTATCACTATTGTAGCATTCCTTGATTTTTATGACTATGTGTATGCTTTTGATGTATTTTATATGTTGTGATGTAAGTTTACTATGATAATTAAACTATACCTACATTTATTTCAGTGTGGTGGTCAGTTCGTTCCCATAATATATATATATATATATATATATATATATATATATATATATATATATATATATATATATATATAATCCTTGTTATAGTTTTCCCACGTCTGTGTGTCTAACTGTCGTCAATTGTATGTGCGTGCACGTGAGTGGATAGATATATATTAATATATATTTTTATAGACTGTCTGACTCCTCTGGATCTGTTGTAGAAGATAGGCGGAAAGAGAGAGAGAGATTCTCGATTTCCGGGACAGCTTCTATAAATTTCTACCATCTCACTCGTTGAACTCTATTTCTATTATCACATCTCACTGTGGCTATCACTCATTCTAACCTATTCAGAAGGGACCAACCCAAGTCTTAATTTCCCTATCAAAAATCTACGACAGCCTCTACCCTTCAATAATGCATACACATTCAATAGTGCAAATACATATCAATAATAAGGTTTACATAAATGTTTATCTTACCACATCAATGAAATAATACACAATTTGTAGGTTAACCGGTGATCAATGGGCACATTCAGATCGCCACTGATACAGGACAGCGAAGGCACTGGTCATGTATTCCTTGCTTCTGATGCTAACACTACTTGTGAGATTTAAATCTTCGAATGGCAACTAACTCTGGTTTCAAATCGTTTTTATCACTCCTATTAGTCTATTATACTACAGCCAATCGAATTATGTTATGCCCACTAGCCTCTTTTTTTTCAAAAATAAATTACAATTTCAAAATTGTAACGTTCCCCCTTTCCCCCGACCCTTCGCAATTTCAGTATCACACTGCATAAGCTATCTTTTCAATTAAGCCTCCATGCAAATCCCCCACTTACATTTTTCTCTCTCTCTCTCTCTTGCTTGTACGCGTTTTGCCTAACGCAAAACGGTTTCTTTAGATTAAATTGTCACTACGGGTAGGAGACCAAGCGGTGCGGTTTTCCCTCATTCAATAGCAGATACTACTGCTTTATTTCACTTTTGGGAAAAGAAAAGTGCCCTAGCAACAGCGTAACTAAGGGCAAGTAGTTTTTTTTCAAACTCCCAATATTCATTCACGTTTAGTGTTAGACTAAGCAAGTCTGTGACGTCAGCTGTCGCTTGTCGTTCTATTTATAATTTCTCTCACTCTTTCTTGGAACGAACACGCCTAGGCTGTCAAACTGTTATAGTTAATTTCAAGGACGGAGTATGAAAAAGCTTGTAATATTGAGAGATGGTATCATTCACTTTGCGATAAGGTTTTCTCAAAACCTGCGCGACTGCGGGCTATGGTGACGATGTTGGGCACAACTCCCCTATTTTATCTCTATAGTATTTGAATTTTTATATTAATCTATAATATTTTATCTATTTGATCGGGGTCTCAGGGATCTTACTATAGAATACATAGAGAAGAGAACTGGAGACATACATGAAGGGGATGAAGAAAAAGTGGACAGACCTTGAGCTGATGGCACGTGACAGGAAGTCTTGTCAGAAAGCACGTGCTTCTTAGGGAGTTGATACAGCAGAGTAGGATGAAAGGTCTTAAGGGCAGACATGCAAATAAATTGTTCAAGGCTCCAACAAGAACGTGTGTTAAGTCATGTTTTATTAATGGGAGTTAGGTGTTAAAGATTTGTATGTATGGGTCGGATTTTTGTACACACGTTAGTTAGCACGCTTAGGTGATGAGATGATTTTTTTAGTTGGGGGCTTTATGCTCGGTAATTTTTGAACATAGCTCAACTGAGTAGTTGTTAGTTTGTTTTTTAAATATAAGATAAAGAAAGTTTTCGAATGTTCTTAGTGATAGTTTGGGAAAAGAGACGGTTGAGCTGAGCTGAGTTCTCACGCGGTTAGTTCGCGCATGAGTAATTTTTACTGAGCTGTTCTGAGAAGTAGTAATCTCGTGACAGTGTGTGACTGGCAGGGCTCCGGAATGGTCGTTCCTTCTCTCGAGTGCGTTCCAGGGTATTTTTTGTGAAAGAGAGAATTTGTTATATTGAAGATATTTCGAGGCCAGGGATTGTATGGACCATTATAAATATTCACATTTCCTATGATGGATTTTTGAAGATAGTTGGATTATTTAAGGGAATGTTCTTTCTCCCAGGAGATTTATTATCCAAGTCAGAGAGTATGTTGGCTCGGGCTATATTGCTGTAAACTGCGAGGTAAGCAGTTCCTTTGATGAATATTTTAGCTGTGTTATCTAGGATTGTGAGCTGCTGTGTTCTGCAGCCTATATACTTGGGATTTTTTGTACCTGTAACTGAGTTGTAAGGATTTACTTACCTGATGCCTGATGATGTACTATGGGCTGTTATCTACGATTATATCCTTTTGATTTATGCACGCTGTTATGGACTTATTTACATGTCGCTCCATGATTTGCTATGAAGTGTCGTCCTATGATGTCTACGTGATTGTGGTGTAAATAAACAGTGTATAAATTTATAGCAGTTCCACTACTTCCTGAACCATCGTTACTGTGTGTGTGTGTGAGTGCAGAATGGATATTACACCCTTAAAGGACTTTGACATTCGCGTATGTACATATGTACTTGTTTGCTCACTTGTCGGCCACCTGTAAGCCCGACCAAGGCTGATTGTATCCATCAGCATATAATATATTAACGTTGTCTTCCTGTGCCATTGTATGTCAGTAACATAAAGTGGTGAGCCAGTTTCGTGGGGTATCATACCATCCAACAGAGGTTCAACGGGATTTACAGTGTTAATAAGTCAAGAAGATAAAGTCAAGAGTTGCACTGTTTCCAGTCCTTCTTCTCGAATGCCAACTCAGGATTGCAGCACCCGATGTCAAGAATTACGTTTGAATGCCAGTATCACCTAGGAGATCCTGTAGACATCAATGTTGTACTTCATTTTGATACCAGATTTCCATCATTGTTGTTGTTGCGAAGGCCGGGAGTTCTTTATTTTGAAGATAAGTGGTTGGTTGTGTTGTAAACTGTACCACTGTCCTATGTAATCCAGCCTTCCTCAGAGCTTGCTCTATTTATTATATTTCGTGTTCTATGTTATGTGTTCCATGTTTATGCGGGTTTGGTTGGGAGGTCGATCTGACAAACGAGGTTCATCTCGAAGCTAATTCGGGCTCTTGTCAGATGCTCTATAGGATTTAGTTTGTGAGTTTCAATTGAGCGGTAATTCCGGTTCAAGGCTAAAAACCTTTCTGAAGTTCAGATCGCTACTTGTCTCTTATGACAGTAATTGTTTAGGTGTGACGAACTGTTTCATTGTCGTTGTCGTAGTATTTTTTCTGTGCCTTAGTTTATTGATTAATTTGTTTGTGACTGTCTTCCTCTCTCTTGCTATCTTTAATTTATATACAAATTTTTTGTTTATACACTGTGCTGTTGCTTGTCTTGTCACTCCTTTTGCAGTGTCATTGCATTCTTTGCAATATTTTTTCTTTTAGTTTTGCTTTCCTGTTTAGTTGATTCTGCGAACGTAGTCATTTGTTCTTCATATCTTGTCTTTGTCACTCTTGTTTACATTGTCTATTTTTGTTATGCTCTATTAATATTATAATGCATATCTGATAATTGATTAATAACATTGTTAACTGTTGGAAAGGTAATTATACAAGTTCTTAAGCAAGGACTTGCCACCCACTGAGTTGGGATAAAGTGAGATTCTCCAGGTATATTTACGTAAGTTACCTATCTCATAAAATTAGACATAATGTCTACTTTAGACTACTTCATTAAACAAGGGAAATCCCTTGGTAAGACTACTGAAGAAGTAAGAGAATTCGCACTTGTCGAATATGACAAGGTTCAGAAAATGGAGGCTGAAAAACAGAAAATGGAAGCTGAAAAACAGAAAATGGAAGCTGAAAAACAGAAAATGGAAGCTGAAAAACAGAAAATGGAGGCTGAAGATAGGAAATTGCAAATGCAGGCCGAAGAGAGAAAACTTCAGATGGAGGCTGAAGATAGAAAACTGCAAATGGAATTGGAAAAGAGGAAACTTCAGATGCAAGATGAAGAAAATATGAGACTGCATGAGCAAAAGGTATTATCTATGGAGCTGGAGAGAATAAATGTAGAGAATGAAAATGTGCTAGCAGATGAGATGAGCTTATTGCAATACGAACAACGTTGTGGGGAACATGCTTTCACCGGTGAGATAAAACTAGTCAATATGGACTATGAGGAATTAAAAGTTGAGGCCAAGAAACATGAGGAGTCAAATACAGAAGAGCTTCTTGCTCTATTGGATGATAATGCAGATCTCCATCGCCAACTTGAAGAGAAGAATGCTGTATTTCCCGAGAGGGTTGATGAGCTTATGAGTAGCCATCATAGTGCTATTGAAGCACTCAAACTTGAACTTGTGCGGGAGAAGGCTAAGGCTTTAGAAACTATCCAAACTCTCCAATAAGAGATTAAGATCCTTATGTTGGAGACTACATCTCAGAAGGAAAAATTAAAAGTAGATCTTAGGGATAGAATTGTTGAAGAGAAGACTCTTACTTCTGAGTTACACGACTTAAGGTTAGATTACAACAGGCTTCAAGTTAAAACCAATGAGAAAATGAAGAAAGCTCTTGCTAAAGAAAAAGCTAGTACAGAAGTAGAAATTACAAAACTTCTTAACAGAGTTGATGGCCTATTAGATATTCTCTTAAACAACAAAGTGTTGTCTACTGTCAAGGTGGACAGTGTTAGACATAAATTTGATGATCAACACTTCACAAATGCAAAGAGTCAGCCATATGCACTCAATGCTAACTATAACATTAAACATGGTGTAAACAAATTTTTTCGAGGCAAATACAATTTCCGACGTAATAACGATACTGCCTCTAAAAGTAGTGATTCTTGGTGTCATGTCAACAAAAGTAATCCGATTATAACAGTCAGTCCTTTAGACCACGGTAAAAACTCTGATAAATTTCATGTCAAGACTCCACAGACCAACCGTGCATCGACATTTCAAATTTCTGATAAATTCGTAACAGGGAACAAAACTATTAGTACTCGTTCCCAAAATAATACCCATTATGTTCGTAACTATAAAGATTCTATCATTCCTGTGCACAGTGGTTTCGCTGATGCTGTTACTCATCATACTCAGCACAGTCAGTATGATGCACCTGTAAAGCACATTCCCACATGCAAAAATACAAGCAATTTTAGTAGGAGAGATAATCGTGATTTTAGACAGTACCAAGGGAATCCATCACGTAGTAATTTTCCTTCTCCGAGAAATTGGAGACAATTTAACGGACCTCAACATTTTGTTTCCAACAATTCTGTAAATTATGGTAGGAATAACTACACTAGGGATTATCAACCTTACAGTAATTTTTCTTGAAGACAACGAAATCCATCTAATAGATATTTTGATCCAAGGGGAAATAGTAATCGCAACAATGCTAACTGGGGTTCAAATCAGAGCAATGGTCCCAATAGAGATAATAATTGTGATAGATCTCGATATGACGGTAGATCTCCATTTGATAGATCGCATCGCCATGCTAACTCTGCTCAACAGGAGCCCCAAGTTATTGCTAATCAAGGTAACAATGGTAATAGTGTCTCTAATGCTACTGCTTGCTCTGTTTTCGATTTTGAGAGAGCATCTCAGTGCCCTGAGTGCACAACTTTGTTCCAGCCTACAGCGGTGACTACCTTGAGTTGCGGTCATCCTCTACCTACTCTTCCTGCCTTGTCTGCAAAAAACGGAAGAGGGTCTCTTACCCTATACAATTAATGGTTCCAGGTTAGTTTGTACTACTTTCTCTGTTACTTTTTTTTCTGTAACGGAGGAAGGTTTGATTGACATACCACAGGGGTCGGAAGTTTACACAGCCACATTTGGTAGGTTATATTTAAAGTTAATCGTTGCCTTTTATAAAATCCTACCGTTATTAAAATAGAAATTTTCATTCATTCTTTTCACAGCAACGGCCTTCCAATGAGAGTCAGAGTTGCTATGTTACGTGATTAAGCTGTTTCTTTTCAACATGTTCTATATGTCGCCATGCGCCACTTTTCCTGTTCCAGTGAAGCCAGTCTGAATTTTGACGCCACACTAGATGATTTTGTATCTGCATGCTCACAAGAGTTTTCAAGATCACTGCAACTATTGATATTTATAGTGTATGTTTAATTTAAGACATTGTATTATTTCCTTTTCATGCACCATGTCATGACCATATTATTATTCTATGACTGTGTTTGGATAATCGTTGAATATGTAACAATTATAGTGATAAAGCTATTTAAACTTAAATTACACTGACAAACAACATTTTTTTTTTCGAAATAGTTACTGTATTTTGAAAATAATTCTTGAGCAAATAATGGCTTCAAGAAGTTTGTAGAAATTTGGCTGATCTTTTCTGTTACGTGTGCGGATGTTTTACCGATTATCGTGTTGCCAGAATGCGGTGTAACTTTACACCATTACTAAAGAAAGCATATGAACTTTATTTCGATTCGAAAGTTGATGATGCAAATAAATCTTGGAAGCCAAATGAAGTTTGTTCGATACATTGGCAGGTTGGTTATGAAAATCTCCGAAGCATATTCGAATACGGTTTTTGGAGTGCCAGTAACAATAATGCCGCGTGAACATACAAATCACACTAACATGAGTTGTTACCTTCTGCTTGTCCAAATATCATATGGTTTCACCTTTTAAAACTAGAAAATCTGCGTGGTATTAGTCGAGGAATAGTTGACCATGAGGTTTTCGGAAGTATTGAAGTGATAGTGTTCATGATCCAATCACGTGTCCGATGCCAGTTCCCCCAGAACAATATCCGTTGGACGTGAATGAACCATCAGAAGTGATAGTTTACCTTCTTTAGAAACTAATTGTGACTCGGAGTATATACCGGTGAATGATGGTGTTCACTTAATTAACCATTCAGAACTTTCAGATCTAATACGTGATCTCGCTCTTATCAAGCGGAATTACTCGGTTCGCGACTCAAAGAATGGAATCTTTTAGCGCCCAATACTCCGATTTCTAAATTTCGTCATAGACACAGAGAACTTGTTCAATACTTTGAGATGGATGATGACATTTGCTATTACACAAAGATGTAAAACTGGTCATGATGAGCACGGAATAGTCAGACGAATGGCGATTTTTCATCAATTCTTTCCAAGACTAGTCTCTAAAAGCCGTGTTATTGCATAACAGAAATTTTATTTTCATCTATTCCAGTCGCCCTACTCTGTTCATATGAAAGAAACTTATGACAATATGGCTATAGTTGTGACGTTTGGAAAAAATAAAGTACAATGACTACCAATGGCGGATTTGTGGAGGACCTAAAGGTCATTGCAATTCTCACGGGCATGCAGACTGGGTATACTAAATTTTGTTGCTTCCGATGTGAATGGGACAGCCGCAACAGACAGGAACATTATGCAAGAAAGGTGTGGCCTATCCGGGATCGTATGCAGCTCGGGCATAAAAATGTAATACACGAGCCATTAGTTAACAAAGACAGCTTCATTTTACCACTGTTACATTAAAGTTTGGGTCTTATGAAGAAACTTTAGTAGAAAAAGCGTTAGATAAAACGAGCAAAGCTTTCACTTATCTTCGAGAAAAGTTTCCGCAAGTTAGCGATGCAAAGGATAAAGGAAGGTATCTTTGTAGGACCTCAGATTAGGAAAGTTTTTGCAGACAAACAATTCGAGAACTTGTTACATGGTAGTGAACTGGTCGGCGTGCAGGTGGGGGATGACATTCAAGGGGCGGTCGATCGTCTATGGGGATGAACTCGATCGTTCTGGGATAAATCACTGGGGAAATCTGTCGACTATGTTAGGCATAGTTGCATTAAGCAGTGCCATCGATGCATACAGAATTATGGGCTGTAACATGTCCCTCAAAATCCATTTGCTCGATTCGCATCTTGACTTTTTTCCCTGACAACCTTGGCGAAGTCAGCGATGAACATGGAGAACGATTCCATCAAGATATCGCCGTAATGGAGTCACGTTATCAAGGACGGTGGAGTGTGACCATGCTTGCCGATTATTGTTGGATGCTTCATCGCGATGTACCACATGCCATTCACCGACGAAAGTCGACTGCAAAGAAATTCAAGCCTACATAACTGTTATACTTCTTGTACGAATGATGTTGTAATACTGTATGTGTTGTTAAAAAACTTCAATTGCGTATTTCTAGAGATCCCGACCTGATAGAGAAAAACGGTTTGCAGATTTAAAAACAGCGCATTAAAATTGACCAGAAAAACATAGAAATGTTAGAGAAAGAAAAAAAAAGTTTTTTTTTGTTAGTCAGTGTTATCATTATGATACATTTCGGTGTTGTACATTGAAAAGGTGTTTTTTTCTGACATTGTGATGTATTTTTCCGTTACCCAGCGCTTGATTGTGCGCTAAGGGGGGTAACTAGGTATAGCGATATTATTAATGTTGATGTCTAGAACAAGTTCATCATTGGTACCTTATACAGTTTATTAACTTGGTTATCATTGCATCTTATGCTATTTTTAGATGGTAACTAGTTATTTGTTCCTTGTATTGATAATGCATTGTTTAACTTAATGGTTACCATGATAGTATTCATTTATTGTTTTTTTATATTCTCATTTTCATTGCTTTCTTTTTCAATTGCTGGGTCATTCTTCGTATACATTCATCGGTGCTTGTCTTTTCACTTTCCACTTATTATATTTCAGTGGGGGGAGGGGGTCTGCTAATAGACTATATTTTGGTTATACCTGGGGGGGAGGCGATCTATTGTTTTGAATTTGATTATCTTTGTATACTTCATCTTCTTACTTTACACATATTTCCATCCCTCTATTGTTGATTTAGTAATATGACTTAACATAGTGTAATACTTGTGTGTAGATATTGGAATTGCATCGACCTCAAATTTTTTGTTCCATGTACTTTTAAAAAAAAAATGATGATATCATTTTTTTCCCCGGGTGTCGGTGTAGTCTGTTAAGTCATGTTTTATTAATGGGAGTTAGGTGTTAAAGATTTGTATGTATGGGTCGGATTTTTGTACACACGTTAGTTAGCACGCTTAGGTGATGAGATGATTTTTTTTTAGTTGGGGGCTTTATACTCGGTAATTTTTGAACATAGCTCAACAGAGTAGTTGTTAGTTTGTTTTTTAAAAATAAGATAAAGAAAGTTTTCGAATGTTCTTAGTGATAGTTTGGGGAAAGAGACGGTTGAGCTGAGCTGAGTTCTCACGCGGTTAGTTCGCGCATGAGTAATTTTTACTGAGCTGTTCTGAGAAGTAGTAATCTCGTGACAGTGTGTGACTGGCAGGGCTTCGGGATGGTCGTTCCTTCTCGCGAGTGTGTTCCAGGGTATTTTTTGTGAAAGAGAGAATTTGTTATATTGAAGATATTTCGAGGCCAGGGATTGTATGGGCCATTATATATATTCACATTTCCTATGATGGATTTTTGAAGATAGTTGGATTATTTAAGGGAATGTTCTTTCTCCCAGGAGATTTATTATCCAAGTCAGAGAGTATGTTGGCTCGGGCTATATTGCTGTAAACTGCGAGGTAAGCAGTTCCTTTGATGAATATTTTAGCTGTGTTATCTAGGATTGTGAGCTGCTGTGTTCTGCAGCCTATATACTTGGGATTTTTTGTACCTGTAACTGAGTTGTAAGGATTTACTTACCTGATGCCTGATGATGTACTATGGGCTGTTATCTACGATTATATCCTTTTGATTTATGCACGCTGTTATGGACTTATTTACATGTCGCTCCATGATTTGCTATGAAGTGTCGTCCTATGATGTCTACGTGATTGTGGTGTAAATAAACAGTGTATAAATTTATAGCAGTTCCACTACTTCCTGAACCATCGTTACTGTGTGTGCTGAGTGCAGAATGGTATTGCAGACATGCGCTTGCTTTCAATAAAAGTTCATATATATTTGAATGACCGTGTTATATTGTTTCATTTCGTATTATCAGTGTGACAGCGGGTGTATTCATTTGAAGGTCAATGGTCATTCTTCATAAAAACAGTCATAAATGGAACCTCGAATACCTTATTGAATAAGACCAGTTTTTGACGACATAATAATTTAATAAGGATTCATTCTTCCATCATGAATCAAAGACACTACTTAATATAGTTTACATCAAGAGTACTGGATACATTATAGCGTAGAGTCTATATTTCACCGACATGGTCTGTCCGATACATTATCGTTATAATTAATGTTCGATTATATTTCCACCAAAACTGTTTGGCATAATTCTTGTATTTATACAGAATCAAATATTCTGCTGCACAGTGGGCTGATCACCTGCTTGCCAACCAATCTGATTACGGAAACAATGATAGATTGTTTGGTCTGTTTTTGTTCCACAAAGACGCCACCAGGCGTGGTGGAAACAGCGATAGATTGATCAATTTGTTGTTGCCCTAAGACGCCACTAGGCGTACTGGCCACATACTGCTTTGCCGGTTGATGGCTAAGGATGGAAGAAGAAGAAATATTCTGCTAGTTCTATTAGATACACTGTCTAATATATAAATTTACTTTGGCATTCAAAGCCAGGCTTAATCAGCACTACATATTCTAACTGCGTTTCATATTTTACGACTTACGTTAATCATAAATTATTGCGGCTAATATTGCCGTCTTATATTTTAAGATTCAAAGGTCCTATATTATTATATCGGCTTAAAAGCCCGAACACAGACGGTTATACACTTGGATAAGTGGCCATACCACACATTCGAAACACTTTGGATAAGTGGCCATGCCACACATTTGAAAACACTGCCATTTGGCTCCAAGGCCACACAACGACTGTCGTTACTATGTCTCACGCGTCATGCATCGATATATGCGATCTATTTCATTTATTTATTCAGCTGAGGTGTTTCATGGTGCAACCATCCGAATCGAGCTCAAACCCAGATGCTTGCAAATCATGCAACAATTCTCAACATCATCCCCCTCGATTCCAAAAGTGACACTTGTGGCACGTGTGAGAGTGGTGGAGACGACGTACACGTACGCAATCTATTAATATTATATTAATATATACTAATTATAATCATAACAACATCCTTAATACCAACGTTTGTCATAGAATACTAAATATTGTAGTACTAATGAATGAAATATATTCAATTCCCATCCTGTCCAGAATACTTCCTTGATAACAAATCAGCGAGGTTGTTGTCAGTTCCAGAGATTGGCAATATTGTAAACGAGAACTCTTGGAATCCTTACTATATGATGATCTTTGTTCATTGTAGTCTCTGTGATAATCGATATATGCGATCTATTTCATTTATTTATTCAGCTGAGGTGTTTCATGGTGCAACCATCCGAAGCGAGCTCAAACCCAGATGCTTGCAAATCATGCAACAATCCTCAACAGAATATAAGAACCTTACTGTACAGAGTGTCTAGAAATAAATAATATAGAGTATTTCCTACTAAAATGTAGGAAGTATGAACAACAGAGAAAAAACAATATTTGATTATTCACAGGCATGCAATTTATTCATAACTGTGGAACAGGTGTTGAGAATAGACAGATTTAGATAATTGCACAATATAGTAAAACAGTAAATAACAAGAATTAAAATTAATGAATAACGATCAATGATGGTGTGAGGATAAGGGGTAGTCTGATGGGGTGTTTGTGGGGATGATGGCAGATAATTGGTGGATTGGGTGTCATCCTGAAGACCCGGGCTTTCTCACTCCGTTTCAACTTGTTAACAAACAGGGCAGCTATGAAAATTTTTAAACAAATAACGAGGGGAAACCTGAGGCCTGTAAACAGTAAATAAAAAAATATTACACACATAAAAGTATGTTTCATGCACTCATGAGAAATACAGAAGTAGAAAACTAGACAACAGAAAAACAACAGAAGTGAGTGGCTTACCTGAAAATCGAACTCAGGACTATCCTCCCTGGGTACTAGGCACCACAAAAATAGTGCTTAGTAGTCAGGGGTCATTAGCGCGATTTTCAACACGAAACACCGGATTTATACCTAGGGCGATCCAGCCTAATTAATGACGCAGTCACTTCTGTTGACCCCTATTATACAGTATAGGTCAGATTACACAAGACAAAGACCTTAATACTGTGTCTAGTAAATGATAGAAGGATCCGAACAGTCGAGGACAGAGGATAGGTTTGGTATTACATAAACATTTTAAAAACAAATATAGAGAGGAAACCCGAGGCCTGTAAACTTTTTTGAGGTGCCTAGTTGGCAGGGAGGATAGTGTGATTCGCTTCCGTAGCTAGGCGGTGGTGCCGTTCGGAAGGTCCTGGGTTCGATTCTGCGGTAAGCCACTCACTTCTGTTGTTTTTCTGTTGTCTAGTTTTCTACTTCTTTATTTCTCACGAGTGTCTAAAACATACCTTTATGTGTAATATTTATTGATTTAGGGCAGTTGTGGGAGACTTTATTTAGTTATTTTTCATACACACATATATTCACACAATTTTACATTTTGGATTTACTATATTTGAACTGAGTGGAGGGAGGAGAAGATACTATATTAAAATATCAGAAATCATATTTTATTATGTTTATTTACAACACTATATATCCTAATTATAACTCATCAAGGGTTGATAGGGATTCTTTGTCTTTAAAAAAAAAAAAATGGCTGTGCAACTGGACATTCCGGATCGCGAATCAGTGTGTGACGTCACATTTTTAAAACCGGGAGCAAACAAATAAAGCAAAATCAATGCGTAACAAAGGCTATCGTTAGATCAAACATGAAGTATATTTATTACTTCATTGTGGCGCTTGGGTCTTTAAACACTTCACAGTTTACACTTCACAGCATTAAGGTACTGTTGTATATTTATAATTTATAAATTACTTTCACCGATGCTAGATCGGAAACTCTCGATTCCTGTGTCACTGGCGTTTTAATCGCTATACACAAGTTTACAAATTGTGATTAAATTATGCAAATGAGCTCATTGAGTGTTTCATTATGTCGTCATTGTTGAATGTGCCAATTTATTAATAATAATATCAGTATTTAGTACAGAAGTAATGTGTTATTTCAAGTACGCTTCTGTTTTGAATCTTCTGATGTTTTGAAAATTTAAATAAGTGATTTTTAGAATGTGTTGAGTACATTTAACCCCTGTGAATATATCATGCAAAATAGCTATTAAGTTTGAATGATAACACAAATTTGAGTCAGGAAACTGATTTTTCGCCTCAAAATTAAAAACAAAAATTGCCAATTTTTATTCAGATATAGTTAAAACTAAATTTTAAAATGATTTTTAAAATAATCTTTGAAAGGTCAATGCCATTTCAATCAATACCCTTTAGGTCACCAAGAATCATTGACCTTCAACAAACACATGCCAAGTCCTCCTGTCACGTGACTTCAACAAACACATGCCAAGTTTTCCTGTCACGTGACTTCAACAAACACATAAATCCTCCTGTCACGTGACTTCAACAAACACGTGCCAAGTCCTCCTATCACGTGACATCAGCTCAAGCTCTTTCCACGTCCTCCTTATCATTTTCACTTCTGTCACCAGTTCTCTTCTCCATGTATGTTTTTTTTTTTTTGGGGGGGGGGGTCTACCTCTGCCTCTCTTATCCTGGGGGTTCCAGAACAAGGACTGCTTTGTAATGCGTCCGACTGGCAGAGTGGTTAGTGCGCTGATCTCTCGCGGTAAAGTTGTTGGGTTCTATTCACCATTTCGACACGCTTCAGTCTACCCAGCTATAAATAGTTACCTGACTTTGCTCGTGAGTTAGGGACAGAAAAGGCAGCTAGAAAAGGTACTGGTCACCTCTACTTCTCGATGCTGGACCTAGTATAGTGAAGTCTTTAACACTTCAGTCCCCTACGGCATTATCTACTATGGGACTTTTTATACCCTAAATATACGTATATATATAAGAATTATTTTGATATAAAACAGTTAAATCAAAACTATAACATTCAATAAAGGGGGCCACACCAGAATGGTCCCGCAATTACTAAAGCCGGTCCTTGTTATATTAAACGATCGCCTCTTGTCAGTTTAGACTTAGGGCACGACCATATTTAATTTGACAGTTGAGAAAGTCACCGTTCGTGTCGTCTTGCCTTGCAGATTTCGGGACATCTTTGATTGTTTTAATGACTCTTGTTATTGGTCAGTGCCTGAGTCAAGCTTCAGTGTCGACGTCAACAGCGACTACAGCCATCCACACACCCAGCTTCTCGGCTGCAACACCCAAAGGTCAGTGCTGTATTTAAATGAGGTCTTTGCAGGCGTCGTCGGTAAGTCATGAGCTGCTATCTCCCCAAAGGAGGTCGGCTGTAGTGGATCTTCATCGTTTTATGTATCTTTTCTTGAGGATACACTATGATCTCCAAGTTTATGTCCATCTCCTGAGGTTACCTTCCCACTTACAGCGTTATCTTCCTGCTGCTCATGTACCTTCAACTCTTCCTTCCAGTCTGGTTTTTAACAAAGTGTCGTGTCATATGTCTAACATTTATTATCAATCTAATACATATGTCCAACATTTATTATCAATCTAATACATATGTCCAACATTTATTATCAATCTAATACATATGTCCAACATTTATTATCAATTTAATACACATGTCCAACATTTATTATCAATCTAATGTCTATTGCATTCTTCATTTCACTTTATTTGAAGAGACAAAGAAAGAACATGGCTACTGTACCCTCAGGCATGTCGTACAAGGCGACTAATATGAGGTTGTGTATGAGGTTGTGTATGAGGCTGGCAACCTCATCATTTAATTGATTTCTTCTCTTTCAATGAGGTTGTTTATATAAGCAAAGCAAAGACATCAACAACAGAATGAACAAAGCAAGAACAGCCTTTTATCGTCTAAACAACATCTGGAAGTCCTCTCAATACAGCACAAGCACAAAATTAAGATTATATCAGAGCTGTGTGCTTTCTGTGCTTCTCTATGGTGCGGAATGCTGGAGAGTTACGGAAAAGGAAATGTCGAAATTGTCCTCTTTTCACACAACATCCTAAGAAAAATTCTCCGAATCTTTTGGCCGAATACCATCACAGACCAAAGTCTGCTTACTCGGAGCAAGCAAGAGGACATGCACACCATCATAGCTGGCAGACGCTGGAGCTGGGTTGGCCATGTCCTCAGAAGAGACCCCGATGCCATCACAAGAACAGCTATGCTATGGACCCCTGAAGGAAAACGAAAGAGAGGCCGACCAAATACTACTTGGCGGAGGACTGTGGAGGTTGAGATGCAAAGAATGAACCAGAGTTGGGGCACTGTACGAAGGATGGCCGCCGACCGAGCAAAGTGGAATCAATTTGTTGTTGCCCTACAAGGCGCCACCAGGCGTGATGGCCACTGACTGCTTTGACGGTCGGCGGCTAAGGATTAAAGAAGAAGAAGAATATATATATATATATATATATATATATATATATATATATATATATATATATATATATATATATATATATATATATATATATATGCACACACACATTCATATAAGGGCTGGGGATCTTTAAAGATTATTTAATCGATTAATCGGTAAAAATTAATCTATTAATTGATAAAGCCAATTTTAGTCGATTATTAAATTTTAGCACAGTTTATGTTTTGTGCTTAAATGCAAGAACATTCGCTATGTTAGGTGTTTGTGATATGGAATTTGGCAAGTATGGCCAATAATAATAAATTGCTTGGTTGTAACTTTTCAATATTTTCATTATATTTTTTAAGGACGATGGTGCATTATCAATTAAATAAATAAAGTCCTTAGAAATTACAAAAAAATTGTATTTATGATTTTTAAAAAATAATTGATCAAATTGTTCAAAATTGATCGATCAATCTTCGACGAAGAAATTCAATGAATCGATTAAGATTTATTTAATAAATTCCAGCCCTTACACACACACACACACACACACACACACACACACACACACACACACACACACACACACACACACACACACACACACACACACACACACACACACACACACACACACACACACACACACACACACACACACACACACACACACACACACACACACACACACACACACACACGCGTGTGTGTGTGTGTGTGTGTACGTATTGAGTTAGTTCATTGCTTACATCACGATAAACATATCGAAGCTACATTCTCTTGCACAATTTTATATCAAAATTGCACTTGTATCAAAACTTGTCCATTTACATTGATACTACATTCTGGTAAATTTATTTCTTAGAAACGACCATTTCTTTTGTCTTCTTGCTTTCTAGGCTAAAGTACTTATGTTTACTTTGCCACCATCCTTTAAATAGTCTCTTCAAGCACTTTCTTCAAGATCTAGAGGGCCGTCAGCAATATTATGCAGACCTCTGTCTTCATCAATACCATTTAGCTCCCCGTGGAGCATCGGCCTTCAACAAACACGTCAAGTCCTCCTGTCACGTGCCATCCGCTCAAGTTCTTTCCACGTTTTCCTCATTATTTTCACTTCTGTCTCCAGTTCTCTTCTCCATGTATTTGTTGGTCTACCTCTGCCTCTTTTTCCCTGGGGGTTCCAGAACAAGGACTGCCTTGTAATACTATCAACAGGTTTCATCAATGTGTGTCCTATCCATCGCCAGCGTCTTCTTCTCATCTCTTGTTCCACTGGCACTTGTCATCAGTTCCATAATGGTGACTTTGACATACCATTTCAATTGTTCTATTCTTCGTAAGCACCCGTTTATGAATGTCTGTAACTTTTTTGTTGTTGTTTTTGTTGTTCTCCATGTCTCAGAGCCATACAATAGGACTGACTTGACATTTGAGTTGAAGATTCTTATTTTTGTGTTGGACTTGATTTCTCTTGATCTCAATATGTTTCCCAGTGCAATGAAAGATCTTCATTCACGTTTTTCTATGAGGATGTTCGATGAAGAACAAGAATCAACTTTTCACTTTTGGTTATTAATCGTAGAATGTCAGGATCAGCATTTCGTAAGCTCTTTCTTAAAATAAGTACACAAACAGATGGACTTATTCCTGACTAATTTTTGGGGATCTAATTATTAATATACAGAGAGAAAAATTAATGGGATAATTAATCGCGCGAATTTCTACGCAGAATGTAAAATAAAAATAGACGAAAGCAAAACGAACAAATAGAAAAACGACGAAGAAGAATAAGATAAGTAAATGGAAAAGAATAAAAAAAGACGAAAATGAAATTAAGATTAACAAAAAAAAATTAAAAAATATGAAGACACAGAAGAAGAAGAAGAAGAAGAAGAAGAAGAAGAAGAAGAAGAAGAAGAAGAAGAAGAAGAAGAAGAAGAAGAAGAAGAAGAAGAAGAAGAAAAAGAAGAAGAAGAAGAAGAAGTAGACGAAGACGAAAATAAAGCGATAGTACATAACCCTTCTCGCCTCTTGCGTACCCCCCCCCCCCCCCCCGGGGGTCTGTGAGAAGACAAAGACAGAATAGTACTATTTCCTCAGACACATGCTAGGAGAAGACTAATGTGAGGGTGTACATGGGGCTGGTAAATTCATCTGATAAAACAAGTTGCTACAGAAACCTGTCCTCAAGAGTGCACGCAAGCTTTGGTAAAGTACCCTGCAAGATGACCAGCTGCAGGGTGCATACTCCGTAAGAAGAGAACAGGTAAATGATGATGATGATGAACCATTCGTAATTACTTGTTTAACGTGCAGAAAATGTATTGTTTTGTAGCAAATTCTAAACTACAGTTTGTTACAAACAATTTTTCTGAATTATTCTGGAGACAGGCATGAAGGCGATGAAGGAGACACGGAAAGACCATGAGCGGATGGCACGTGACAAGAATACTTGGCAGAAGTTTGTTGATGACGTGCGCTCCTTGGAAAGCTAAAAGATGATTATGAAGATGAAGATGATTTTACTTAGTTCTCGTCAGCGACTCATAGCTTGACTGCCTGCGTCAGGACCAGCGAATCAGAGCTGGTCAAGACCGCACTTCACCTCCACGTGGTGGTCCTGGAAACAGTCTGCAGCAGTGCAGTCTGGCTGAGCGAGTGTGGATCGCAATGGGAAGGCAAACCCGATCCTAAAAAATGCCGTGCAGAAGTCGGATGTGTCGACCGAAGGGTGCAGATCTCACAGCTTAGGCGTAAACAGACACAACGCAACCACCGTCCTTTTCAGGACGAACGAAGAAGAAGAAGAAGTTCTCGTTTTCTTTCTCTTCTGTTTTTGTTTGAGTGTCCAAAACGAAGGATCTGGGGCTGTAACTATGCCATTTTCGGTGTCCTTTATCCTAGTAAGACGCATAACCAAGTATCTTACATTGGCATGAATTTCTTCCAGGAACCTCTGCTGGTAGTGAAGTCACGACCAGGAATAGCGTCAACAATGTTACTTTAACCACTCTCTCTGGTGGGACTTCGACAACATCCCCACCTGTGTGGGCCAGGTGCACATCCGAAGTCGTGTTAGAAGACGTAGGGACTGACAACATTGCCAAAGTGCTGAACGTCTGGTGCGAGTAAGTGGTGCTGTTCTGTCTTTGTTATTTACGGTAGTGCTATTGATGGTCGTGTGTAGTATTGGAAGCATGAATGAAATAACGTAGCTGCATAAGTTAAACCATTTTGTTTAGGAAAAAAAAAACTGGCCATAATGCAGAGCTATTAATATTATTTCGTTGATAAAACCAGAACCCGCTGTTTACCACACTGCATAATTCAGGACTTCTTAAGATGTGGTCCACCGATCCTTGAATGGATTTCAAGGGTTCCGTGTACATAACCTAAAATTTAAAATGTAAAGTCTTTTATTATGCTTTGTGTGTACATTTTTTCCAAGAAGGGGTCCACCGCCTTTATCGGACAATCAAAAAGGTCCATAGCTTTAATCAGACAATCAAAGGGGTGCGTAGCCTTCATTACACAATCAAAAGGTCCACAGCACAATAATGATAATTTAAAAAAAAAGGTTAAGAGACATTACACGAGGAAATAAGTAGAGAAGACTTAGTAGACTAAGTAGACAAGTAGGGAAGACTTAGTAGACTAAGTAGACAAGTAGGGAAGACTTAGTAGACTAAGTAGACAAGTAGGGAAGACGACTTGCGGCCACAGAGAAGTAGTTTTTACAGAAGAATAATTCCATTCTTTAGTGGATCATGTTATTTTTATATCTGCCTCTAGTTCTCCGCCAAGATGTGTTTGGCCGGCATTTCTTTGACATTCTTCTGGGGTGCATAGTTTGGCAGTTCTTGTGAGGGTGTCGTGGTCTCTTCTGGGGTGCATAGTTTGGCAGTTCTTGTGAGGGTGTCGTGGTCTCTTCTGGGGTACATAGTTTGGCAGTTCTTGTGAGGGTGTCGTGGTCTCTTCTGAGGAGTTCTGGAGAGACAAAGAAAGAGTGGGTTACTGTTTCCTCATGCATGTTGTAACAGGCGACTGATATGAGGTTTTGCACGTGGCTGGAAGCTTCATCATGTAAAACAAATTGCAACATAATCCACCGCTAAAGGAGCACGGGCTGCAAGAAGACCAGCTGCAGTGGTGGTACCGTGCTCCGCAAGGAGTGAAACATAAAAAATCCGGGAAAAAATCGAATGTGCCAGTGGGTCTTGTTGCTTTGGCCTTACTTCATTTCTCTTCGACTGGTATTTTCTTACAGTCTGTTGGTTCTCTTTTTGATTGCGACATGATTTTGTTGTTACTGTACTTCAGTTTCATTTATTCTTTTATTATTTTCGTTGTTTCAAATTTCATTGTCCGCTTTCTTCTGTAAAAATATGTAACAGTTTCCTGTACTTTCTTTTGTTTGCTTTAGTTCTTGTTTACATTTGCTTATTTTTCTCTATTTCCCTTATTTGTCGATCTGACCAACGACTGGTTTTTATTGAAATGTTCCGTATTGCTAATGTATTGTTTCCTTGCGAAAATGACATTGATGCCAGTTTTACAATAACTCTTCATGCCCTATGAATTCTCAGGCATATAAAAAGGTAAGGGGTAGGAAGCGATCTTTAGTTTGAAGTGATGTTAACATTTGGTAACATATCGTTTACTTTGAGTGTTCAACCGTTCTGGGCGTAGATCGCTCGGCTGAGATAAAAGTTACAGTAAGGCTGCACTTATTACAAATTCTAAATACTCTTACACCTGAAAACAGGAAAGATTGTATCAAAGTAGATCTTTAGAGAACTCAGTGGTTCTAAACTAGACCCCTACAACTCCAAGGTTGGCCACTGCTGGAGTAGACCGTCAAAAAAGGTAAAGGTAGTCTCATTACAGATCCTGCCGTAGAGGAGTAAAGTGCTATAAACTTCACTATATTAGTTCTAGCGTTATGATTTTGAGGTGACTCGTTTCGCTGCCTTTGCTATCACTAACTCAAGAACAGAGTTAGGTATGCATTTACAGCTGTGTAGACTGAAGCGTGAAGCTACCGTGTTTCAAACCTGTATCCGGTAACTGTGCCGAGACCGGCAAGCGCTCTTACCACTCTGCCAGTCGGACACTAATGTAGACCATACGTATTAAACTGAATGAATCACAACGTAAGTTCTTTATTATCTGAAGTTGCTGGTTGTAATTACAACGGACAAACAACATCAACATTGTATGCTTCTTATAACGTGGTCCCAAAGCAGATACGGCCTTTGGGGAGTGAAGTGTTAGAGATGTCCCCATATTAGGTCCACCATCGAGAGGTGAAGTGACCAGTTCCCTTCCTCGCTGCCTTTTCCTTCCCTAACACAAAGAGTCAGGTACCCATTTATAGCTGGGTAGACTGAAGCGTGTCGGTACCGTGATTAGAATACAGCACCTTTGCCGCTCTAACCACTCTGTCAATATGATGTTTCCTGTACGTGCAGCAAAAACCAGACTAGTTTCTAACATTAGCATAAATGGGTTATATCTTTACTTTCATTTGCGCTCCTTACGGATCATAGAGCCACCACTGCGGCTAGTCTCCTTACAGGAAACCTGCACCAAGCGGTCACGTGCTCTTTCAGCAGTGGTTTCTGTGGCAACTTGTTTTACATGATGAAGTTGCCAGCGCCGTGCACAACCCCATGTTAGTTGCCTTATACGACATGCATGAGGGTACAGTAGTCCTTCTCTATCTCTGTCTCTTCAGAGACACCCCCCCCCCCCGCCCTGTAATTACTGGAGGCACTGGGTTACATAGTGCTACGACATTTAGAAGAGACTGAAATATTAACTCTGACGTTGAGAGGAACTACTTGGATATTCCTGGGCCCCTCTGTTCGTATGAACCTGGGGTTCTCAACCTTTTTTTTTTAACTCATGGTTCCCTTCTGAGCCTTATTTACCCATGTGGCCCCCGTCATAGTTGCTGTTAGCTGGAAAACAGGTACTTTACCAGAAATATTGTACTTACTGTGGACCCCTAGAAATATGCGATTGCTCTCTGTTGGGCCATATGTCACAGGCTGAGAACCTCTGGTATAAACCATTATAATTGCCATGTCTCGTTTTGCGTTCTGCTCCATATAGAGCATGAGGCATCACAACAACTGTTACATTTGCAGAAAGCCTGCACCAAAGCATTAATGTACTTATTAATGGCGGTTTCTGTCGCACTTAATTTTACAAGGTGAAGTCGCCAGTCCCATAGACAACCTCATATCCGTCCGACTTACGACATGCGCCAGCAAGCAGTACACATTTTCTTTCTGTGTCCCCATAGAGGCCCCGGAAAACACCACGCGGCGTTCGTATGAATACTGTGAATATATTTTTTCAGCTTTTAGAAGCGTACACAAACTTCAGCTATTGCCCGAAAGCTGAAGTTCAAAGTTTGCTAGAAGTCAGCAACAAAACAAACATACGCCAGTTCCGTTATTTCTGTTTTGGTCAACATTTTCCTACGTGGGCGAGCATGACAATTCGTCGTCGAAAGTTCCAGAAAGGTGTACCATATCACAGTGCACAAATGCTGCAAGAAGTGTTTCGAATACAACTTCCCATAGTTCGTTGAATAATGGAATTGTTTTTTGAAAGATTGCTAGGAACAGTAGTTTTAATATTCATTAGTACAGTTCATATACCTGACCACGTTGAATATCACATGACGTATTCAAAGCCAATCAAAGCGGACATGGTCTCATTTACGTCAATTGGCTAAAGGGTCGTCCACATATGACGTCACGCAGTGAGGGGGAGGGGGTCAACATTTTGTGATGAAGTGTTACGATAGGGGCAGAAGTGGTTTAAGAAATGTGACGTCACATTGTGTGTGGATATAATGTAATCAGCACCTTATATAAAAACTAAATGCAGACTATATCAACTGTACTGTTGATTATAATTAGATTTATTTGGGCTGGTGTAAATGTTTCCATTTTAAAATGCAACAGCAATTAGTTGGGTAGGACAAGGGTTGGGCCAAGTCTGGTGCCATGACGTGGAACGTGAAAGGAAAGATATTTGTAAACGTTGGATTAATTAAACATCCATTTTACTTAAAATGGGGGGATGGGGGAGGAAGTAAGAGGTTTGTGACGTCTTATAAGAAGGTGGGTGTTTTTCAATTGACAAAATTGCATGACGTCATGTGCGGACCAATTTGAGTTGTTGGAAGGCGAGGGGATATCCATTTGCCTTTTAGCATGTGACAATTCGTCAGATGCTATTTAATTAAACTTCGAGTTTATTTAGTGGGGGTTTCTGTACTTCTGAGAATGTGTAATTTTATTGGTGCTAGGTCTTACATACGAACTTTACTAAGTGCAAAACGTAGATATGCATGAGCTCGCAAATACCAGAAAGGTCACTGCCTTTTTTTTCTTCAGATTTAACATCGGGCAGGTTTAATTGATGTGAAATGCTTGGGGAGGTTTAACTGGTGTGCAACGCTAGGTGTACAGACTGGACCACTTGTCATTTGAACAGAAAGAATAATTGTTTCCGTTTTTAAAAAATTCTCACAGCTAATTTCCCATGCCTCTCTGCTTCCATTTGTTAGTGGTATGTTTTAAGCTAGTGTTTTTCAACGCCTGGATACCCCACAATTAAGCTTTCTTCCTATCCTTATTAAACAATTTTGAACTATGTATCTGCCCCCCCCACCCCCCATATTAGTATGTCAAAATGTCAAAGATTCAAAAGATCCAATGGATCCCATCTCGTTGTAACATCAGCGGCAACGAAGATTCTGACAGAATGGCACAGGAAGGTGAAAGCTACCTTAGCCTGATGCAAGCATAACTTACGAAGAGGCCAAGAGTTTTATCAGAATCAGATACAGAAACAAATGGAATGTACAGCATCCAGGTGCACACTAAATGATGCATACTGTCGTAGATTTTAGATAGGAGTATTAAGACTTGGGTTTGGTCCCTTCTGAATAGGTTGGAATGAGTGATAGTCACAGTGAGAGCTGGAGAAGAGCAATAGAATTTCCACACGTGAGATGATAGAATGTGATATAGAGGCTGTCTTTGAGAATCGAGATAATCTTCTCTCTCTCACCTATCTTCTACGACCGTTTTGAAAGTGTCAGACAGTCTAAACCACAGATATATATTACATAAATCTATATCTACTCACGGGCACGCACATACACGTGACGACAGGTACACACACAGACGTGGGAAATCTATAACCATGAATATATATATATTTGAACGAGCTGACCAACGCAATGATTTAGTTCAAGAGAGATTTTATTATTATCATCCAAAAAAAAAATCTTCTCACAACACCAAAAATTACATCAAGGAAAAACATATACAAATAGTCATAAAATTCAAGGAAAATGCTACAAGGATGATAGCCCCGTTATGATCTTCGCTCTAGGTTTAGCCCACAGCCCCGTTAAGAGAACAGATGATGGCCCAAAGAGTTATAGATACATAGGGTTGAGTCTAAGAGGTTTCTTTCTTTCTCGTAAATGTATGAACAGAGTTGAATAATCTGATTTAGCCTAAGAAAAAAGAAACTATAGCTTTGTAACAAATTCTGCAGATTAAAAAAATTAAGACAGCAGAAGGGTGACAATAATACACCGGTAAAATAACACTCAGACCTGTGTACCCTCATTCATTCAGCCATGGCCTTTCTCACACATATATACTCACAACTTTGCTCGCTGCCTCTGGGAACATAATAATTCTAGGACCTTCACACAGACCCGAAAATGCAGTCAGCGACCAAGAAATCCCCAGTTCCAAAAGACGTACTGAACTCTCTGTCTCAGGGAACGATTCCTTGGGTGTTCTAAGTTTTCGAATGTCTGATTAAGTCACATAAATATTGTCCAGGCACGAAAGTTAGCCGAGCACAATGTCATTAGCTTTGGATTCTAGGATTTAATGAATGTCAGATCGGTGTCTTCTATCAGGCAGGTACTATATTTGGTCACCACAATACTAGTCACAATCTCTGTCGGAATGTTACTGTGATTCGTGTAATATTCTCGCCGCCAGGCAGCATGTACATTTAAATTTGTGGAGCAATATGAACTGGCTCAAAAGCCCAATATATATTTCTAGTCCTTAGAAACCGTTAGTGGGATTGCTATTACTGTCTCTCTCTGATGGCATAAGCACTGTCAGATGAGTGTTACTTGAAACAATAAAAAAACACCCACGTGGTTAAAGATAGGAACTGTCTATGCTTCACACAAATATGTCTCTTTACTAAACGCTGGCAAGTTGGGTACCACCGTTTCACTATATAAAAGAAAGAACACATATCAAATAATTTACATATATGTACTCAATATAACTTACATTTTAAATAGCAAGCCGACCGCTTGACTTATAATTAAAACTTCCCGTAAAGTAAGTTATATAAAATCAATCATCAGGAATTTAGGAATATCTTCGTATTCCGTCAATATTCACTGATGTCGCATCTGGCATTTATAAGTTTGATATAAAATATTCTCGACTGAGTATTTAGCAGTTAAATTAACTTCCTTATAGCTACTAGTTTAGTAAGCTAAAGATATAATTTATTATGTATTTCCCCTGTAACTCGTCGACTTAGAGAATATAACAAACTATAAATTAAGCACTCTGTTCAAAAGAAACTAGTTAAAATGAAATGCGCGATTTAACGCTTTAACCACTTTCCAAAATACTAGATATCTATATGATATTTACCTCAAACACAGCACTACAGGATATCGCACACTTAAGAATTTTACGCTTATATTTATGGAAGTCTAGAAGTTCGACAAATTGTCGCAACAAACTAAGAAACTTCGCTTATACAGCTCTACTCTTCGCGAACCACCTGCCTACTGCGAATTATTGAGACAAGAATGAAAATAAAGTTTCAAACTAGGTTTAATATCTATGAAACGGACAAAGAATCCCACTGTTTCGAAACCACGAAACAGCGCCCGTCTCTCCCCTTCTCTAACACCCTACGTCAGCTTCCCTCATGTCGTAACAGCCATCAGTGCGATTACGCACCTGCGTTAACAAACTGACCGGGAAAAGCGCGTGTCAGTTGCAAATCTCAGACAACCGTCTACAACTGCGTCGTACAGATGCCGGGTTTGACACCTTAAGCTAGTGACAGGTGAAAAATGGTAGACCAAAAGTCTGCTCTATGTCCAGCGAAACGAATTTCTCACACCCCAGGCCCAGGAATCTGGTCGGGCCGCGCTCTGACCGGGGAAACTGCAGACGTATGTCTGGCGAGAACCGTATATTCACAGCTATCTGCGCGACTGACATCTGATGCAATAAGGTTACTAGTCAGTATGAGAAAGAAAACGATGATGGGAAAGAAATATATTTTTTGCAACGAGTGATGCGAAAAAAATACAGGAAAAACAAGTACGGAAAGATAATAAAATAAAAGGATGCGGGTGAGAGAATAGGAAGAAGATGTAGGCAATTTAATGATCAAAACCCACGTGACACATACTACCAGCTGAACAGAAGAAGTGGTAATCTTCAGACTCCGCACTGGCCACAACAGACTGAGATACCATCTATTCAACAAGCTAAAGATAGGTGTGGCACTGATAAAATGACTGCTGAACATCTGCTTCAAAGTTGCCCAACATATGCGGAACAGAGATATGGCAGACACCAGTACCATTCGTGGAAAAGCTCTACGGAGATTCAAATAGCCTCCAACTGACTACTGCTTTCTTTGAAAATAATCAAGTAGACGTCTAAGAGTGTACGAAGAAGAAGTATGTTAAAATAGCGTATCTTTATCTGCCCCACCATATTAGTATATTAAAACAGCGTATCTATATAACCCCCTCCCCATATTAGTATGTTAAAACAGCCTATCTGTATCTGCAAACCCCCCCCCCCCCCCATATTAGTATGTTAAAACATTGTATCTTTATCTGCCCCCTCCCGCATAATAGTATTGTTACAATAGCGTTTCTGTACCTGTTCTACCTCCACCCCCCCATATTGGTATTGATAAAACAGCGTATCCGTATCTGTCTCCCTCCCCACCCCATATTTGTATTGTTAAAACAGCGTATCTGGCTGCGTGGGGCGCTTAAGCGCTTATCATATATTTTATCCCTAATTGTCAAATGAAGTACTGTATAAAGCAGAAGTTAATTTCATGCAGAATCAGCGCCCCGCGCTTTTTTGTCAATGTGATGTTACATTTTTCGACTGCAAGCTATAAACTCCTTGAAAAATTATTTTTGGGTTTTTAGTGCATTAAAAGCGTGTGTTTAAAATATATTTTTAAAAAATATTTTTTATTTTCTTCTTTTTAGTGTTAGAAAAGTTATGACATACTAAAACATAAACAATATTTTTACTTATTGTAATTCTGGTCTAAAATTTCTTAAACGCGATCCATTTCTTTTCATTCATTCATAACCCTCCACTCCCAAAGGAGCATAGACCTTCAACAAATGTCGCAGATTTGTGATAGGTGAATTAAGACTTAGATTGGTCCCTTCTGAATAGCGATTAAACAGGTGATATCTCAGTGGGAGATGATAAAATAGAAATAGATTTCACGAGTGAGATAGAGGAAATATATTAGAGTCTGTCTCTGACGCTCGAGAAATTTCTCTCAGTCAGCCTATCATCTACAACAGATTTAGATTAGTCAGACAGTCTAGTATAATATATATTAATATATATATCCTTCACATACACACACACATAAGTGACGACAATAGACGTACATACATGAAACTATGACAATGAAAATATAGATATTTTGGAACGAGCTGACCGACACACTGGAATAAGTTTCTGTAAATTTTATTATCATAGGCAAATTTACCACAACCACATAAATGTTAATATCAAGCATAGAAAATACATATAAGGTAATGAATTACTGCAAGTATAATAGACCTATAGGTGTAATCTTTTCCCTCGATGTTTAGCCCACGATCCTGTTAGAAGAAAAGTGATAGCCCCAAAGAGTCACGGATATATACGCTATAATCTCAAATTTCCCTCTAAGGTTAAGGACAGAATTTATACTCTGATCTATCCTAAGAGAAGAAAAAAACCTGCATTAGCAACAAGTTGCATAAATGAAATTACAAAGTGGGTGCCCCAATCGTAACATAAAAGAATCACTCAGTCTACGTTCACTCTGTTCTTTCAGCAGGGATCCCTGTCTCACTTTCTTACCTAATAGCTTGCTGGTGTTCGCCGTCTGGCGCACTTTATGACACACACACCGTTAATCTGTTTTTCTTTTGATGAAGCGGATTCCCAGCTCTGCAGATCTTGGTTTCATCCAATGGGTCCGGGGAGCGTCCTCTTCATGCGATATTTTGTTCAGATTTAAGTTAGTGTCACTTTACTCAGTTCAGGTAAGAATTAGTGTTAAGCGGGCTCACAGTGTCAGAATCACGAGGTTTCCCTTATTTAGGAAAATGACCGGTTGGTAACTGTTCTCAGTAGATAATTATTGGTCACACCACAATTTGTCAAAAAAATGTCGGAAATGTCAATAGTTACTAATTTTTCTCGCCACAGGGCTGCATGTACTTGAGAGTTTGTGAAGAAATATACTCTGGCTCAATAGCCTAGTATAGGTATTTAGTCTTTGAAAAAAACCCGTTTGTGAGATTTATACTCTGTCTATTTCTGGAGGCAAACACACTGCCAGACAAGTTTTTTTTTTAACTTGTAGACCCACGTGGTTTAAGCTAAAATGTTTCTACTTCACAGATAATTCTCATCAGTACTAAAACCGCTGGTAAAGTTGGGCTACCTCAGTTTCACTGTATAAAGAGAAAACAACATATAAAATACTTATTCATGATATTACTTCGGTTATAACTTACATTATAAACTGCAAGCGTAGAGCTTGTCTTATCGTTTAAAACACTGTGAAACTTATATATATATATATATATATATATATAAATATATATATATATATATTATATATATATATATAATATATATAATATATTGGTAATTATATCATTCAATATAAGGGTAGTCCAGAACTCGGCACAATGTCGAGAAACTTAGGACTTCGCAATACACAAGATATTTCCTAGCACTAGCGATCTGTCTACTGCAACTGGAGGAGGACTGAATGAAATCAAGTCCAAACTGCGGGTACAGATATCTGAAAACCAGACAAAGGATGCCACGCTATTTCTCAAAACCCCGAAATAGTCCTCCGTCTCCCCCTCTCCTCTTAACACTTCACATTAACTCAGACGCCGGCCATAAACTGCCAATGCGCGTCTTTACACCTCCTGCTAACTACGGTCATTTCTGAGCGATGCGTGTTGGCGCCTCCTCACACCTCACGCCGAGAAACTTAGCCATAGAAGCGCTCGTGTCATGGAAAAATGAGACGAATGTCTGCCATCCTGTCTGTCGAGAACGAATTTCTCACACTATTCGGTCTCGTCATGGCTTACTTAATAGCAATAAAATGCGTTTCTAAATGAGAAAAGGAACAGGTGAAAGTTTGAATGGGAGAGTTATATTTTTCGCAATCAAACGAATGCGAAAAAAATAAAAGAGCGATAATCGAGTAGAAGACACGGGTAGAGTAAGAAAAAAATATAAAAATTTTATTGATCATAATCTCTATGCCACAACAAACACATGCCAAGTCCTCCTGTCACGTGCCATCATCTCAAGTTCTTTCCACGTTCTCCTCATCATTTTCACCTGTTTCCAGCTCTCTTCTCCATGTGCTTCTTGGTCTACCTCTGCCTCTCTTGCCCTGGGGGTTCCAGAACAAGGACTGCTATCAACATCGTCTTCTTCTCATCTCTTGTTCCACTGGCACTTGGCTGGTTCTTGTCCTCAGTTCCACGTTGGTAACCTTGTCATACCATTTTAATCCCTCTATTCTACGCAAGCACCCATTTATGAAAGTCTGTAGCTTTTTGGTTGTTGTCTTTGTTGTTCTCCATGTCTCAGAGCCATACAATAGGACTGACTTCACATTTGAGTTGAAGATACTTATTTTCGTGTTGGATCCGATTTCTCTTGATCTCCATATATTTCCCAATGCAATGAAAGCTCCTCTTGCCTTTTGTATTCTTATTTTAATATCGCTGTCTGTCCCTCCAACTTTGTCTATATTACTACCAAGATATGTGTACGATTCTACATCTTGTAATGGTGTTTCTTCAAGTTCAACCCTGTTATCATTACCTACATTTATTCTCATTATTTTTGTCTGTTCCCTGTGTATTTTCAGACCCAATTGCTGTGACCACTCATCGAGTGTTTTCAATTTGTCCTGCATCTGATTACGGTTATGGGACAGAAGAGCCAAGTCATCAGCAAAATCCAGATCAACCAACTGCTTAGTCAGAGTCCACTGGATTCCATTTCTGTTGTGTGTTGTCGATGATCTCATAACCCAGTCTATTGCTAGTAAGAAAAGAAATGGAGACAAGAGGCATCCCTGTCGCACTCCTGTTCTTATCCCAAACGGTTCTGTAAGCTGTCCTTCGTGAAGAACTCTGCATGTCATGTCTTCATATGTTTTCTTTATTAAATTAATAATCTTCAGAGGAACTCCATAATGTCTCATCAATCCATTTCTTTTAGAGCGTCAATATTACATGGCTTTGTGCCTGTTAATTTGATGCAATCAATTTCTTCAATTTGAAGGCCGTCTAGAGATTGAACGACTTTCCCTTGATTCATAATTTTATAATTTTGATTGTTTCCCTTGATTTAGCTAGAGACTTGTTTGAGTACTGCCCTGTTTTACGCATAGAAACAAATAAAGCACAACACGTACTCTTGAATTTTAAATTAACTTGATTATGGCTCCTGATTTGTTTACATTTCTTTACGAAAAACTTTAATTACTAATAATATCATAATTACAATATTAAATTATTAAATAATTGACTGATTGTTGTATTGTCATCGGGAATACACAACTATGCCAAGTTTCAGAGCTATTGCTCATCTGGAAGTGATTGAAAATTCGATTGCAAGATTTGAAAGTGACATGAAAGTGACATACAAGTGAAGTTAAATAAAAGCGTGTAATAAAAAGAGTGAACTCGTTCCTACTGCGCATTGCCATACGGGGCTGCTTGGTCACTGCCCACCATTGCGAGCTCTAACATCGCGTGGCGTGCAAAGTTAAAAAAGAAACTACATTTAATTTTTTTTTCTTCAGTTACGTCCTCTCGCGGAGACCTAGGGTTCCGTGGAGCCCCGGCCGAGAAACCCTGATTTAGAGGTACGCATGGGAAATAATTGAAATTCACTGTCTTTTTGCAACTTTACAAAGACGCCCATGTCTCAATTTCTATTGTAAGTATGCTCACTGGCTAAATTTAGTACTGATCAAGGCTGAATTTTCTGCTTTGCAGAATTCAGGCATAAAGAACTCGCTTATGGCAAGGCAAAGAGGAATGTAAGACCTGCTGAACTATCTCAGCAGACCTCGAGGCCACCGCCTGAGATGGACCGAGTCGAAATTTCTATGTTGTCTGCTTTAAGAAACCGTAGTGAAGATTTGAATGCAAGCAATATCTGACCGCGTTTTCCTTTGAGTTTTCTTTTCCTTAATCGTCTTACATTTACGTCAGTTTATATTCTGATATTTTATGATATTGGTCTGATGATACGAGTGATGTATACTACAGACATCACAAAACCTAAGTAATCATTTTAGCTGTTCGTTCCCTGTGGAGCATGAAGCTACCACCGCAGTTGCCACCTCTCCCCTTTTGCAGGTAGTCTGCCCTAACATATTAACATGTTCTTGGAGCAGTGATTTATGTAGCAATTTGTTTTTACATGATGAGGGCGCATCCCCATTCATAATCTCATAGTAGTCGCATTGTACGACATGCCGGAGGGAGGAGTAGTACTATTATTTCTTTGTCTCTGCAGAGACCATCAGGAGGTACTCATGATTAACATGGGGAGGACTAAAATGGTGAACCTACTATCGACCTCCTCCCCTACAAACAAAACTGCTTCCTTCTGATGGGATGTTCCTAGGGATCATGGAAAAGGTGACGTTTATGTACATAAGGTGACATTTGAACGAGATTTATGACGTACAGGGGTGGTCAGGATGGGGGAATGAGAAAGTGACCTCATATTTTACTCTCTCTCTCTGTCTGTCTGTCTGTCTCTCTCTCTATCTCTCTCTCTCTCTCTCTCTCTCTCTCTCTCTCTCTCTCTCTATATATATATATATATATATATATATATATATATATATATATATATATATATATATATATATATATATATATATATATATATATATGTATATATATATATATATATATATATGATGATGATGATGATCATGATGAAGTGGCCAGAACAATGCACAACCTCATTTAAGGCACTGGCGGATCTACGAATTGTCCTAGGGTGGGGCGATTCACCAGAATGATAATGCCCCCACCCCTGCTCCTTATTTACACATGTTTTTAGACAATTAAAAAAACAGAATAATGAATTTTGAAAAAAAATGTGACAGCTTGATAGTTTATTATACAGTAACTAAAAAAAATTCATTGTTATAAACAAAAAATATATAACTTTTTATAACATAATTACATAAAAGTAAGTACAACTACAAAGAGACAAAATTTTATAAAAATTCATACATATTTTATATTTTCACTGTCTTTTTACTGTGATTTTACATTTTTTGATTTGGGATTGGTCGTGCACTACAGAAATTATACACCTTCTGTTACAAAGTCCTCTATTTTTTACGGCTCGAGTGAAGTCCCCTTGTGTCGCCTGCCTGACGCCGTCTTTTGTCTCATTGTTGTATGGCGGTTCCCTTTATTGTCTTTCATTGTTCCGCCACGTAGAATTACTTGCAAACTACATTCGTAACCTTTAAGGTACTTATTTATGTCCAGTACCAGACATGTTTTAATTCGTCCGTCGTCCGACCTAACAATTACTTACATTTAAGTTTCAAATAGGGCAAAATGCTGGATCGGTTGATATGAAATAAAACTTTTCAAAGTCCCAAGGTAGGGGCGATGGCTCTGTCGTCAACCACTTGGATCCTCCAATACTTTTAGGACATGCCAGATGGAGCAGTAATCCTATTCTTTACTTCCTCATAGACCCCCCGGGCATTATACGGGGCAAACCTGAGTATGATTACCAAAACTTTGTCTTACTGTCGAAAGTAGAACAAAGACAACAAAGCCAAAAACACTGTGCTGTTTTGTATTTGTCATACTTCTAATGATGACATCGCCAATGAAGTTCAGTGATAATGGCTGTTGGGTATACGAAAATAGATGACGTTTTTAACTGAAACAGAAGACAACATGAATAGCCTACGTTACGGCCACAAGACAAATCAAAGAAAACAGAAGAGAATGACCTCGAGAATTAATTTAAATACATAAAAAATTCAAATTATTAGATTAATAAAGAAATAAAAGTAGCAGAGGAAAAAACTGTATAAACAAACATCAGTAAAAAAAACTGAGAATTAAAAGTGGATAATTTGCATTTTCAAGTTTCTGAAGTGGAAACATTTGAGCATACTATCTTGTATAAGCGCTTACTGACTGAATCTCATATTTTCAACGATAGACACTTGCCTTCATTCTCCTCCAACCATCAACACTGTCTTCTCATGAAAGCTGTCTTCATCTCCTCCAACCATCAACACTGTCTTTTCATGAAAGCTGTCTTCATCTCCTCCAACCATCAACACTGTCTTCTCATGAAAGCTATCTTCATCTCCTCCAACCATCAACACTGTCTTCTCATGAAAGCTGTCTTCATCTCCTCCAACCATCAACACTGTCCTCTCATGAAAGCTGTCTTCATCTCCTCCAACCATCAACACTGTCTTCTCACGATATCTGTCTTCATCTCCTCCAACCATCAACACTGTCTTCTCATGAAAGCTGTCTTCATCTCCTCCAACCATCAACACTGTTTTCTCATGAAAGCTGTCTTCATCTCCTCCAACCATCAACACTGTCTTCTCATGATAGCTGTCTTCATCTCCTCCAACCATCAACACTGTCTTCTCATGAAAGCTGTCTTCATCTCCTCCAACCATCAACACTGTTTTCTCATGAAAGCTGTCTTCATCTCCTCCAACCATCAACACTGTCTTCTCGTGAAAGCTGTCTTCATCTCCGGTAAAATATGAAAAAAGGCACTTGAGTATTGGAGGGGCATATTTGTCTTCATCAGACAAGGTGGGTCGAAACAGCAAACATGACCTCCAGTCAAAAATACACGAGAGGTCGCTGGCACAAGGGCGCACCTTTAAACAAAAGGTGAGCTCTGATACCAGGCTCGTGGTACCTGCAAAAGAAAGACAACAGGCTAGCAGGTAGAGGCAACGACTTGCAAGAGTGATCTGCCTTGAGATATGGGGAGTAGGGGAGGAACGTTGCAATGAAACAGAGGTCATACAAAGAAAGGTTAACACTGGAATGGCGTAGTTACCCATTGTTTGCATGACAAACTGAAACTTTCAGGACACGAGAAAGTTGATGGGGAAAAGAGATGGAAAGAAATGTTCTCAAGTTTCAGTGGCATGTGGGACATGGGACTCAAAAAAACGGAGGCTTGAAAACTTTGGTCTTTTTAGTGAGTTGTGCGATTCAGAAATGTTAACCTAAGAAGAGTATTTTTAATTATAGGGAAACACATTTTGATCCAAACCATCTTTTCCCTATTCTACATTTCCCACTTGCATATATTTTTTTTTTATTTGACGGATGATAGTAATATGGCGAGTTTGGGGCGGTCGGGGGATATAAGCAAAGCTCAGCATCGTGAATATTTATTTAAAAAAAAAAAAAAATAATGCAGCAAAACTAACGCAAGAACCGATCATCCAAGAGACGTAGCTGTCTGTCCAAATCTGAGAAATAACTAGTGAAGGAACAGTTTTGAAACAAGTCAATAGGTTAAAACTTTATGCAAGAAAACCTTTGCCAATGGAAGTAAGGATCAAAGCTCTTCGTTGCTTTATACAGACAATTCTAACATGTCGAAGTGAGTCATGGATAATTAGTAAGCAAACAGGAAAACTCCGGCGGCCACAGAGATCTGGTTTTACAAAAGAATGTTAAAGATACCACTGACAGGTAAAGAGAGTAACTAGGATGTTCTAACAGAAGTCCTTTACTGACATAAGAAGGAAACACTACGATTTCTTTGTTACGAGAAGAAGAAAGCAAGAATATATTGTCACAACAGGATTGTTACGAGAAGAAGAAAGCAAGAATATATTGTCACAACAGGATTGTTACGAGAAGAAGAAAGCAAGAATATATTGTCACAACAGGATTGTTACGAGAAGAAGAAAGCAAGAATATATTGTGACAACAGGAACGACTGTAGGTAAAAGAGATCGAGGACGAGAGAATTTACTGGACAGTTAGGCATCACGGCATGGAAGGAGTCAGCAACAAAATTGATAAACAGCAATAGTGGCAGGAAGTTGTGGAGAGACATGATCACACACGCCATCTGACATGGTACTTGAACAAGAAGAAGATAAATAAAATGAACAAATTTGGTCATGCATGTTTTTTTTTTTAAATCACTTTGGAAGACAAATTTTTTCACCCGCGTGTTATTTCGTATCAATATAATTTTCTCTGACATTCTGTGAGACAATCTGATATTCTTGACTTGTACTTATAACTCCAGTTTTACGAACTTAATACTGTTAACAACGTGTTTTTATTCCCATGGACTCACGTGGAAGTCTCAAAGGAGGAGGAACAAATTCTAGAGAAGCATCGGTAACGAGACAAAACGACATAAATGTTGAATATAAGATGCAAGTATTGATAAACATGAAAGAAAAATGACCGAGATTTGTTTTAAAGAATACAATTTTGCCTTGTTTTGGCGAGGCGCGTCCCGTTCAGCCTAGACGGTTATATTAGGGCGCATGTCCAAATATAAAAGACCTTTAGGTCTGATGACGTTTTTTGACCGATAAGATATTAATGAGAGGTTATGGTGACCGGCTTAGGGCGCCCGTGGTAGTCAAGACGGTCATAGCGCAATATTTCTAAGTCTGCACTTAATAATATCGTTATCTTCTTAGCTTTGTTCTTGATAATATCGCGATCTTCTTAGATTTGTTCTTGATAATATCGTGATCTTCTTAGATTTGTTCTAGGTAATATAGTTATCTTCTTAGATTTGTTCTAGGTATTATAGTTATCTTCTTAGATTTGTTCTTGATAATATCGTGATCTTCTTAGATTTGTTCTTGATAATATCGCGATCTTCTTAGATTTGTTCTTGATAATTTCGTGATCTTCCTAGATTTGTTCTTGGTAATATCGTGATCTTCCTAGATTTGTTCTTGGTAATATCGTGATCTTCCTAGATTTGTTCTTGGTAATATCGTGATCTTTCTAGATTTGTTCTTGGTAATATCGTGATCTTCTTAGATTTGTTCTAGGTAATATAGTTATCTTCTTAGATTTGTTCTTGATAATATCGTGATCTTCCTAGATTTGTTCTTGGTAATATCGTTATCTTCCTAGATTTTGTACTTGATAATATTGTTATCGTTGACATTTGTTCTTGGTACAGTTGCCATCTTCTTAGATTTGTACTTGGTAATATCGCCATTTCCCTAGAGTTGTGCTTGATAATATCACGATCTTCTGATACCTTGAACTGATAATATCGCGATTTTCTTTTATCTGTAGCTGATAATATCGCGATCCTGGTAAATTTGAACTTCTCTAGCGATCTTCTTACATTTGTACGTTATCGCTTAAACTTGAACTTGATTAATGATCTTTCTCTCTCTCTTTCTCTCTCTCTCTCTCTCTCTCTCTCTCTCTCTCTCTCTCTCTCTCTCTCTGTCTCTCTCTCTCTCTGCTCCACTTACTGCTTTACCTTCAGTATTTAAAAACGAATTGAACTGAAATATACATTTAACTTCTGACCTCTCAACAAGCCACTTTATTTCTAGGTTAAGAAAGGCTGATCATACACGACATTTTGTTTCTGCTGTTTGGTAAACGCGCTGAGGCGAACGACTTTCCGCAAGTGTGAGCTGTAAAAACACTGGTTGAACAAACACTGACTGAAGACCCGGCTGGAAAAAAAGGTGCAGCCAAACTGCTGCCTGGTTCAAATTATATTACAACTCTTGGCAGTCAATATTTATGCGTGCTGTAGACGCCTGTAGTTCCTTGTGGGGCAGAATGAATTCGTTAAACTAAAATCACGTGGTACATGTCAGATGACAATTTTTCCCGCGCTTTATTAGTGTGCGTGTGACAAAAGATGTTCAGATTAAGAGCGAGGGAAAAAAGGGGGAGAAGTTGATGGAGAGATCGCGTGAGGTCATTTGGCATGAATAAAGTACACGCATTTATCTATTTCTCTTTCCATCGTATGTGTGAATCTTCTACCAGGACAGACAAGAAAAAAATACGTTGCGGCTATTCCGTCTAGTCTTTCTTATTTTCCCTTTTCGTTCCTAGTGAAGCATAGAACTACCACTACAGATGGTCCTCTTGCAGAAAGCCTGAGCTAAATCATTCATGTACATTCACAACGGTGATTTCTGTAACCATTTGGTTTACACGATGAGGTGTCAGAAATCCTGATTTTATCGGACAGTTGGCAAAAATAGACACACTCTTCCCATACTGGTCCGTAAAATTGAGGGTGACTGTATTTGTGGTATCATAGTGCACGCTGTTCGTTCATGCACATTTTCCATAACTATTGATGTGTTACATAGATCCCATTCTGACGTATGGAAGTGAGTCATAGACAGTTAGTAAAACAAGAAGGACAATGCCTGTAGGCCGCAGAGATGTAGTTTTTCAGAAGAATGTAAAGAATATCATGGACGGCTTTTGTTTCCTTGACGGGTCACTGCAGTATGCACTCACACATGGGTAAACGGACATTCACACATGGGTAAACGGACATTCACACTTGGGTAAACGGACATTCACACATATTACATTTCATTCATTTTGTTTATCAGCTATAGTTATATGAACTGTGATATTAAACTACATACAGGATTGAAGAGTGATCTCCCCTTGCCAATATGGCTACTTAACTTTTGACGGTAGCGTTGTCTACAGGTTTTTTTTTTTTTTTTTAGAAACCAGTCAAACAGATAGACCACACTGCTGCCTTGCAGGTAAGCTGGCGACAGTCAACGGCTAAGGAAGGCAACCCAACATAAATGCCCGCTGAAATCGGACACACTGGGCCACATGCCTAACGAAATAGTGCAACGTACGCCGCTTGATGATGACGTCATTAAAATGTCACTAACTCCGTAGAGTTCTGCTGGGCTACACAGAGGGCAAAGGGCAAAAATTACTGAAAATGACTGCTGAACTTCTGCTTTTTATCGGTCCCCCAGGAAACTAAATACTTCCCGGGTCTCCTTTAATTCGAGAAACTCAAGGTAATTTCCGCATTCCTTTTAACGGGAGAGAGCTTTGATCGTGGCTAAAAGTCACCACTCACGAAAGCCAGCGCCGTGATCACGTTGCGTCATCCCTTCGTTGTCTTAAGAACGCAGGAGGAAACTCTGTGTTAACTATAATAGTATTATTTAATTTTATTTCCCACGTACATGTCGATTACGCCTGTCAATTCTGTATCACGTACTGTGTTGTGAGGTGAATGTCTGACCTCGCTTAGCGAGGCTGACCGTGTGTGTGTTACGCCGACCGCGTCCCCCCCCCCCCTGTCTGCTTGCTAGCCAAGCGCGAGAGGGCAATTTGCCCGAGGCGGGTGTGGACACGGCGCATGTTTATTGAAGTGTATTTGTATGCGTTTTCGTGGACGGCAGAAGAGGGGCTGGATGGTTGTACGTCTGTTAGCATCGATCGGTCTGGTCGAACAAAACCATGTAAATGTTTTTGAATGTCTTTATTTTTCCTGACCCTGATCTGTGTTGCTATCTACGGGCTCAACCGGAGTCTACGGATATTTATTATACACAACGTTTTCACACATTGGTGCATGGCCTCTAGCATTTACTAGGCCTCATTTTTCTTTACTGACGGATTAACTGCCAAATTACTACCGCTGGCGGCTATTTCGTGGATTACATTACGGCCGCGCAGCGCATACAGGCTCGTCCACGAGCTGTTATAATCTGCCATTCATACATACAGGTAATATTGGTGTAACCCATTTACCACCCGGTCGTTGGAGATAATACAACTACATAACCCAGAAAGAACCAGCTAGTGCCAGCCTCTGAAAGTTCTCACGTGAACTTACCACTAGATCAGCGCATTCGGATAATATTCGTGTGCTGGAATTAAGCCTTTTTCCAGTTCACCACCTTTTGTTCACTCGGAGTTACTGTAGTAGTCGCACTGTGGGAGTTACATGTTACTATTCCCCCCTGGAGCTTACCTCCTGACAAAAGTGGATTACTTAGTCTAGCCGGACAGTGTTGACCCACATAAGCTTCTTCTCAGTTTTGGATTTATCACCCAATAAGGCAAATACGGTCGTCTAATTTTATTGGACTGGGGACCCCTGTCCAGGTGACAGCAAGACTGTATTAGAACTTTTGGTTTTAAGTGCGGGAGTGGTTCGAGAGAACATAGGTGTGTCCGTGTGAGCGTAGGAAGGAAGTAGAGTGAGGTGGCCACAGTGATTTTTTCTCTTGGGAATACTGTTTTTTTTGAGGTTCGTTTTCTTTGCTGTGTATCCTTCCCACTTTGTTTATTTTCAGTGAAGGTAAAGGTACACGGGGTTTACCGTGTTTTTTTTTTTTTTTTTGTGTTCGCATTTTGCCACGTTGGATATTGTGCAGTGTTTTTTTTATGGTTAATAAAAACCCAGAAAACTTATTCTTGTGCTGGTCAGAACGCCTTCCCTTTAAATGTCATGTTGGTGTAGTAACTGTAGTGTCCCTTACTGAGTATTAGATTAAAGTCTTTTTACAAACATTGGAGGGCGGGGCAAAATAGTCTTATTAAAAGTTAGTCACCAGGTAGGCTGAAGGAGAAGCACCACTACCCTCCAGAGGCATATCTTCTCCCAACTCTGCACCCGTGACTCTATTTTTCTATCAATTCACACTTTCCCTTTAATAGTCTGTCTGACCTCAGACATAATCTATCGTCCTATGTACAAGACAGCACATTTCCAAGATAAGACAAGCTATGTTTTCTTTCTTTTTGCTTTTGTATTTCGGTTTCCATTTTTTTTATCTTGCAGCTTTTTATATGTACCTGCGGTTTTCTCATTTGCTTTAGTCTGATGAAGGCATTGTTGGCCGACCTGTCATGACATTTGCTCTTGCGATCTTGATAAAATGCACCGTGCATCTGTGTGCTAAATGTCACCTTTTTTTCAACATTGCAGAAACTACGGGAAGATAATTGATTGTCTGTCACGTGACATCGCCAGCAGTGCACCCAACAACCCTCTGGACTTTTTCATTCACCTGACCTTCAACAACGACACGTTACATTCCAAAAGTGAAGTCGTCTGCAGTAGATTCAAAGGTAAGAAATACGGGACAGGGATTAAAAAATTGCCATATAAATGTTCACAATCAAACGCCTTTGTCTCTTCTTCTTCTTCGTCTTTTTCTTCTTCTTCTCCTTTCAACTCCCCAAGGCCTCCAACAAACGTATGCAAAGTCTTCATGTCCCGTGCCATCATCTCAAGGTCTTTTCATGTCTTCTCCATCTCCTTCATGTCTATCTCCATGTCTATGTCCATCTCCATGTCTATCTCCATGTCTGTCTCCATGTCTATCTCCATCTCTCTTCTCTGTGTGATCTTTGGTCTAACTCTACGTCTCCTACAACTTGGGATTCCAGAAAAAATGACTGTCTGGTCATGCCATCATCACGTTCTCTAAATGCTTACCCTATTCATCTTATCTGTTTTACCACTGGCACTTGTCACGTTCTTGTCATCAGTTCCACATTAATTAAATACCTAAATTTAAATATAATTTATGGGTCGCTTCATTGTTATTTATTTATTATGTGTTTAACTTATGTATCGCTTTCCTTCTCTTCTGGAGCTTGTCTAGTTCTTGTTATCAGATCCAAATGTCATACCACTACAATCCTTCTGTTCTACGCAAGCATCCATTTATGAAAGTATGTAGCTACTTGATTCTTGTTTGTTCTCCATGTTTCGGAGTCATACAATAAGACTGACTTGACATTTGAATTCAATTGTCACAAAATGCTCATACTGTACTAATGTTATCAGACCTAAAGGTCTTTATATTTAGACATGCGCCCTAATATAACCGACTAAGTTCAACGGGACGCGCCTCGCCAAATGAGGCAAAATTTTATTTAATAAAAAGGCATTTGAATTGAAGATACTGATTTTTGTATATTAGTATTCTGTTACGGAGCTAGTACCCCAGGGGATAATCGAAAGATGTGTTTACAGTTGCCCATGCCTAAAGAATAATTTTGAGGTCACATTTTCTCTCTATTTTCTTTGCTTTGTGTGAGTATTAAGTTACTTGGTTTCAGAGAAGAAAGACAAGTTGTCATGCGCAGGCACAGCCAATGAGACTCTAGCGGGATCGTGTGCTGCTGAGTTCTCAGGTGGGATGATGCACGTATTTACCCTACAGAAAGAGAAAGATCTACCAAAGGACGTCCTCCGTGAAGTAGCATGCGAGTAAGCATTGACATAAATTTCACATCTGTCTCTGAATATCCAGTCAGTCACTGTCATTCACTAGATTGTGGACCTTGTGCCAAAGATCACAAGTTTCCACATTCACCTCGTGTTTCTGGTGCTATCTGTCTCTTATCTCTCTCGCCCTTCCTTTTCTCTCTCTGTCTCTCTCTGTGTCTCTCTCTCTCTCTCTCTCTCTCTCTCTCTCTCTCTCTCTCTCTCTCTCTCTCTCTCTCTCTCTCTAACTGAAGATATGTCCTGCATCTTTCATGTATGAACTGTTTTGTATCTCTTCTGTGTGTTTTCCTTCATTCTTTCGTTTTCCTTTTCGCCCTCCGCTACAGCATACAACCTCATACACAACCTCATACACAACCTCATACACAACCTCATACACAACCTCACACACAACCGCATACACAACCTCATACACAACCTCATATACAACCTCATACTAGTCGCCTAGCACGATTAGTCTGAGAGTGTAGCAGTCCTATTCTTTGAGTGTCTCATCAGAGATTCGTTGTTATTCTTTCATTATAACTTTTTTTTCGCCGCGGGTTTCATGAAACATCAAGAGCTAGGAGATAAGATGACACTAGCAACCGCTAACCTCCCTGTGTGGTCAGTGTATCATTAGCCTACCTCCATTGTCTTGTTTATCGCTCGATTTAAGTTGACCAAAGTAAATGGTTTAAACTTCCCTCGGTCAACGAAGACAAAACAGACATGATGAGAGTAAAGAAGACTTGAACTGGCCTTAAAAAGAGAAGCAGAGGACTCAAGAAAAAAAACATGGAGAAGAACACTGGAGACAGAAGTGAAAATGATGAGGAAGACGTGGAAAGATGATGGCACGTGACAGGAAGACTTGGCTTGTGTTTGTTGAAGGCCTATGCTTCTTGCGGAGCTAAAGGGTATTGATTGATTGACTGATTGATTGATTGATTGATTGTAAAGGCCTTTAAGGATGGCACAGGGCAGAATGACTTGGATTACATTTGTTGAAGACTTGTGCTCCACAGGGCGCTAAAAGGCAATGACGATGATGATGATAATGATAACACACACACGCATGCACACACAGACACATATATGTATATATATATATGTATAAGTATTGTGTGTGTGTGTGTATATATATATATACGTGTACATAAATAACGCGTACATATCTTATCCATCTGGCTAGTGTTACCCTCCAGACCACATTCTGCCTGAGAGACACTCTGTCCGAATGTGAAAGTGATGTCCAGGCTGTACTCCTTAGCTACTATTCGCTTTTCACGAACGACACATGCGTTGCTAAGGAAAGGTTAGTACTGCTCATTTACGTTTTTTTTTAATGCATTCAGATTTGTACTCGCTTTCTACTCTATTCTGTGGTGAGAAATCAGGATGGGGCTTCTCGGCTAGAGTAAAAGGTAGAATCGTCGCTGAACAGTTCGGGATTGACATGTCAACAACCTCCAGCATGAAAATGGACATACAGGCAACTACTGCAGCTCTGAGGTAGCTGTCTGAAACTTCATTAACAAGGGCAGTTATTGTATCAGACTCTCAATCTATGCCTCGGAAGGTCCAAAAATGGATGGCTACGGCATGAAGAGAAAACCTCCACATAAGCCTCCAATCTTCAGGAACTGGTGTGGATCTACTGACCTGGTCATGCGGTGCTATGCTGCAATTAAAAAGCTGACAGACTAGCATTAAGAGCACCCATAGTGGGTGCATTAGATATGGATAAGGGATAGATATGGGGGACAAGTAATGGTCGCCTATTAGAGAATGCCACTGCAATCGATGAATCATCGAAGCTAAGATTGGTGGAATTAGGCATGAATCGTAAGACAAGCAGGGATGGACATATGAGAGGATGCATCAGGCGTGTGTATACAACCAGCGCGCAATAGGAACCATTAGTATTCATATCCTTCGAATTTTGCTATGGGAGACTGAACACCTATGGGTTTGCCCGGAGTGCAATGATATCGATTCTGATCAACAATACCCTGTACTGTTTTCGTTTGTTCCTGGCGAAGTCCTGGTAATTGTAACGTAGGAATCTATCCTTTGTCCAAGTCAGACGTACCCTACGTATTTTCGATCACCTCAACAGTAATTGTAGTAGTCAGTGACACTCAATGTAATAAATCCTGAGCCCATAAAAATAAGGAACCAAAAGCTAGAATAAACAGACATATTTACATATCTAAGAAGCATAGTAACACCAGACGGCGAACAAGCAAAGACATCAGTAACAGAATGAACAAAGCCATAACAGCCTTTGCAATCTAAACAACATTTGGAAATCTTTTCAGTACAGCATAAACACCAAATTAAGATTATACGAGAGTTGAGTACTTTCTGTACTTTTTTATGGTGCGGAGTGCTGGAGAGTAACAGAATAGGAAATATGCAAATTATCCTCATTCCGCACAACATATCTAAGGAAAATTATTCGAATTTTTCGTCCGAATACCATCTCCAACCAGGAACTGCTTACACGGTGCAGTCAAAAAGGCATGCACACCATCATTGCAGGCAGACGCTGGAGTTGGGTTGGCCATGTCCTCAGAAGGGACCCGGAAACTATTACCAGAATTGCTATGCTATGTACCCCAGAAGGACGGCGAAAGAGAGGCAGACCAAAGACAACCTGGCGGGGAACAGTGGAAGCTAAGACGCAAAGTGGAACGAAAGTTGGGACAAGGCACGAAGGATGGCCACCGACCGAACAAAATGGGGACAGTTTGTTGCTGCCCTACAAGATGCCACTAGGCGTGATGGCCACTGACTGCTTTGTCAGTCAGGGGCTAAGGATCCAAGTAGAAGAAGAAGAAGCAAAATATGGAATTTATTCTAATTAAATTCTAGACAATGGGCCTCAGAAAGAAGGTGAACGTGACGCCCCCAACAAAAACCACTAGGGGCTGAGACAGAAAACATGCACCAGAGTTGGAGCACTTTACGAAGAACAACAACAACTGACCAGGCGAAGTGGAGAGAGTCACGATGCGTGATGGCCGATGATTGATTTGTCAGTCAGTGGCCAAGGATCCACAAAAGAAGAAAATATAGACAAGGAAAATTAAGCAACTAAACAGTCGCATATCACAACATGGAATCACATTAAAATTACAGACGACCATTTTTGGCCTCCTTGGAAACCATGTCTGCGAACTAATAGTAGAGAACGTTCACTAGATCATAAGAAAATTTCATTATGTCCTAGCAGATGTTTCCTTTTTAATTTTAACAAGAAGAGACATGTATAGTTCGTTTTAATGTATAGTCTGCTGCTGTTTCAGTATAGACAAGTCTTTCGAAAACACACAAACATAGATTGAACTTGGCTGTCCATTTATTTAATAGCACAAGTTCTAGTAAACGAAAATAAAAATCATACTACCAGCAAACACAAGCATACACAAAATATGCGTACCCAATTTAGATAACCATTTCATTGATATTGCACCCGTGTTTTGTTCCAAAATTTTAAAGGCTGAAATTTTTGTCACCAGAACTTTTTCTGCACGATATACTTGCTACAAGCGAGAACTTGTCAACATTACCAACTTCCGGGACTTTTGGTTATCCTTGACCTTTGATCATGACAACGCCGTTTCTTCTCAGACTGTTTACTGCGAGCAGGTCGACAGTAAGTAATTGTCACGTGACTCTAACGTAATAGACCTCCGTTTTGTTGGCAGTGGTCTCTGCTGGAACAAAGAACGAAGAGAATCACTGCTCCTATCAAGCGTTCTGTATGCGGCGATTAAGAATAGGTTCTGTATTGGGCTAGCAAATCAAATTCCTATAGAAACCTCCATTGCATGAGCACGTGAAGTACCATGGTGCAGGCTTCATGCCTGAGAGCCAGCTCTGGCAGTGAACCCATGCTCATTCATTGATTCACTTGAGCCAGATATGATCATCATTTCCTTCTTTGCTCCATATGAAGCATGAAGGTATAAGTGCAACTAGTCCCCGTGCCAAAAGTCTGTACCAAGTTGCATTCACGTGCTCATGAAGTAGTGGTATCCTGTAGCAATTTGTTTTACATGATGAGTTTGCCAGTCTCATGCACAACCTCATATTAGTTGCCTTTTACGACACGCATGAGAGAGTAGTAGTCCTGTTCTTTCTCTGTCTCATCAGACAGAGCTCCCTGGGAGATCCAGATGTGGTGTCCTGAGTCAAGAACAGGGAACACTGATCATTCACAGCATTAACTAACCACGTGGTCTCTTCTGTATTTGTCAACGCTTAGTGAGTTGAAAATACATGTAATTTTATATAAACATGATGATATGCATAATTATCTTCTATTTTTTTATTCATTCATTTGTGATTCATTAAAACTTTTCTCTTCTTTTAATTGTATACATTTTCTATTGTTTCACTTTACATTGTACCAATGGGAATCGATTTTATGCGGTTTTTCACCCGATGTTCACCCGTGTGTTACCGGGGCCCGAAAGGGGAGCAAAGAATAGTAACACTGTTCCCTGCCAAGCATGTCGTAGAAAGCGACTAAGGAGGGTTGGGCATGGGGCCGGTTACCCCATCCTGTAAAAAATTTAAACCACAAAAAACTTCAATAAACATGGACAAGTCAGTTAAAGAAAATAAAACACAGCCATCCAAGACAGGGGAAGGTCCTCTCGCAGGGAGGCGTATGATGCAACACAGAGAAAGCCGAAAGGAGTCTGTGTTGCTGACTAACCTTCTTTCTTCTAGGAGAACTTCCAGATTTGGCACCTGAAATGTTCGGACATTAAACGAACAAGGGAAAGTGGCACAAGTAGCAGCAGAGATGAGGGAATATAAAATCGAGGTTCTGGGACTGTGTGAAACAAAGTGGAAGGGGGTAGACAGGAAGAAACTCATCACAGGTGAATTGGTGCTGTCCTCAGGACACGAAGACGAAAGTTCACACCACAGTGAAGGGGTAGCTCTTATGTTATCTAAAGAAGCACAGAAAGCACTCACTGAATGGGAAGCCGTTGGATCCAGAATAATAACATCTTCTTTTAAAACAGCTAAAAAGAAAATAAATGTAAATGTTATCCAATTTTATGCACCAACTAATGACAAAGAAGAGTCTGTGAAAGAAGCATTTTATACTAGACTACAGGAAATTATGGAAAAAGTAAGAAGAAGAGACATCACAATTTTGATGGGTGACATGAATGCAAAGATAGGTACAGTCAACACCGGCTTTGAAGAAGTCACGGGAAAACAGGGGCTAGGAATAATGAATGAAAATGGGGAACTATTCTCAAACTTCTGTGCTTCAAATCAACTGGCTATAGGAGGAAGCATGTTTCCACATAAGAGAATACACAAGGCAACGTGGATATCACCAGACCATAGAACAGAAAATCAGATTGATCATATATGCATAAACAAGAAGTTTAGATCATCATTGCAGGATGTAAAGGTATATAGAGGAGCTGATGTGGCATCAGATCACCACCTTCTGATAGCCAAAGTAAAAATGAAACTCAAGAGATATGCAACAATGCAAAATTATAGACAACAATTTAATTAATGTAGGACATTGTAACCGCCTGTTTTGTAACGGCCACCATAAATGTAACGTACTGTTTATGCGTGATGTGAAAGCTGGCAGAGTGAAAGTGTCGTTTATCACCTGGACTGTGTAATGTTGCGGTGTCGATGTAGGTCACCAGAAATGTAACGGCCAGGAATGTAACGGCCAGGGGACTATGTAATCACTCACAGTGAGCGCACTGCCAGGTGGTACTATTGGTATTATGATCACTACCACGGGTATCAACAGCCAGTCACATTTTGATTACGGTAGCAAACTGATTGATTTGTCGTTGTAAAGACGCCATTAGGCGTGATGGGAACAACGGCAAAGAAAATGCTGAGCTGTGCCCTTGTAGACGAAAACAGGCGAATGCCACTTTTGGGTCGTTTAGAAGAAGTCAATAAAGCATGTGCTGAGTGTTGGTGTAGACGAAAACACGAATGCTTGAGGCTCTTAGTAAAGTCAATAATGCACCCATACACTCACATGCAGTAGTCAATGATGAATTGAAGACTGCTGGCACGTTTCAAACATTTATTTACGAAACTGACAGTAGCATCAACAGGACAGTCAAATCGACGAGATCAAGGACTTCACATAGATAATAAATGACTGTTAAATGTCTGGTAACCAAAGGCTTGCATCATACATCAAACATCATTTGTCCTAATGTTACAATATGTAATGTAGCTTCCGTACCATTGACTCAGCGCGTCAGGTACTTAATTAGCTCTGTCGTCCAACAAACGAGCTCCTAAATTGCGTAGCAATAATACATAAGGCTGTTATTCAACTGGCATAACCCGCCAGGTATATTTCCTCTTGCTGAAAATATTGGCCGTAATACAGGGCCTCAATATGTAGACAGCTGTGTATCCTTTGTTAGCAGGCACGATCAAACCATGCTAAACATATATATATATATATATATATATATATATATATATATATATATATATATATATATATATATATATATATATATATATATATATATATATATATATATATACCGCCAACCTGCGGCGTCCACAATAATTTATCATCATCATTAGGCTTCTGTTCACTTGAAAACATATAGTCTCATTTGGCTAGAACTAGAAGCAAAGAAGAAATTCTGTCTCTCAAGATCTGTCATAGAAGTTAATACCCAATTATCCAACTTTGACCAACAAAGTTTTACAACAAAAGTATTAAATAGATTTACCTATATGACTCCGTCAAACGACAAAAGTATTAAATAGATTTACCTATTATGACTCCGTCAAAAACGACAGCAACAGACATCTAAGAAATCAAGAAACAAGAGACAAATTTGCGGTCACAATATCTGTCGTGTGGTGTGTACTGGGGCAACTACGACAGTAGTTTTTGCCAGGAATAGCCTATGAGATATTAGGTATGAGGTCTCTAGAAATTGGCTCGTTAAGAAAGAATAAAGACCTATTCGAGATTGGGACAAGAAGACGGGAATGCGAATGCCTTCCACTGGACAGTGTTTTCTAATTAATTATGGAAAGAGTTCTGTTTCCCCACGACCTTAGCTTCTGCCCTTAGATCCCGTAAAAGAAAAAGCCCCCAACCTCATCTGAGTAGAGAAATGTTCCTATATGTAAATATGTAACACCGACAGCACGAGTGATACATTAACAAACTAGATAATGATCAAACGATCGTTGGGTTTATTAATGAAATATCCACACATATAGGGTTAGTAATGGTTAGAACGTGATGATGGTGAAAGACGATTCACACAAAACACACAGATGAGATAATAAAATTGCAGTTAATTAAGTAGTAGTTAATTAAGAATGAACTGGTGCAAAGCGAAATGATGATGATGTGATATGATACGTGTTACCAAAATGGTGAGTAATCTACCCAGTCCATGTGTCTCTAAATGCTTCTCATTGATATGAAGATGCACATGTATGCATAAAATGTCCCAAGTTGTTATACGTTATGTCAAGTGGGGTATCTCTAAGTCGAGGACGTTCTGATGAAAACTGTTGTCGGACTGAGAACGTTGACGAGAGATATATATATTCCTTCACTGTTTGAGTATATCTCTGTAGTGTTGATCAACAGTTAATAGCTGTCATATGAACAAAAGGTCTGTTGTCTAATCGCCCGAGGGTACTGGTCAGGCTGGATATCTTCACGAAATGTTAGTGATATATAGACTCATAATCTTGCGTATGTAGTCATGATTCATAAAATATACTTTAGAGTCTGCTTCATAGAATGCGTTCAAGAGTGTGTTGCACTTGGTATAAATATGAGATTCCACTTTTGAGCTCTTTAGCTTGACTTCAGATAATAATGATCTTTCGAGTGATTTGAACTTGTGATAACTCTGTATTGAACTTGTGATAACGATGTATTGAACTTGTGAGCAAGCAGTGTATGGGTGACGAAAAATGCTGCGTCAACCTTCTGACTTGTGGGTGAGACAATATTCCTTTTTAATTGAGGAATGAAAGATGTCCTATGGCGAATTCTGCTAGCCAAATGTCCTTTTTTTGATAACTTATTTCTGGTTAGACGTCCGACACGTTGCGTGTAGACTCAGACTTCTGATGAACTGAAGACACACAAAAGTCTTCGTAAGTTTTCACACTTAACATCACTGGTTGACTTTCATTTATACTACTGCTCATTATTGATCTCTCTCTGAGTTCAATTCTAATGATGTTAAATATCTTGTGCATGAGAGTGTGTGCACATGGGAGACTGTGAGGATGATGAAGGTGAAGCATGAACTATTAATTACCTCCTATCATCCTATCATCTTCTAGGAAAATCTTCTGATCTTATTAATCAGTTATGCAAAGAATTAATTGAAACTCTATCTTTCGCACATTTAGCTGTGAGGTTAAAATAAACAAAATAAGAAAATGTATTAATAATCTGTATAAGATCTACTAACCTTCTTTTCCCTTCGCAAAATCCTTACGAACACAATACCACAGAAATGAATTATTATTATCCACTCTGAATAAACACGTGTATTTAGGCTAGGCGTTATAGGGATTTTTAATAAACATTTATAACATATAAGGAAGGGGAACCCGAGGCCTGTAAACGGTAAATTAATATGAAACAAACATAAAGGTATGTTTTCAGGCACTCGTAAGAAATAAAGAAGTAGAACACTAGACAACAGAAAAACAACAGTCATGAGTGGCTTACCCAGGATTTGAACACTGGACCTTTCGTGCGAAAACCCCGCTTAGCTATGCAAGGTGATGCGTAGATGGCAGGGAGGATAGTGTGATTTTTGTGTTTTTCTGTTGTCTAGTGTTCTACTTCTTTATTTCTTACGAGTGCCTGAAAACATACCTTTATGTCTGTTTCATATTAATTTATGGATTTTTAATCTCTACCTCACAATGTAAAAACTGGACTCCTTTCTCTAGCAAGCTACGCGGTAGATTATATTTCTGGAATTCCAATGTGGGTTTCTTAGAACCAATGCCGTACAGCTCCGCCCATACAACCAATCCCTGAGAGCCTCTCTGGTCACTCATTCACAGGATCACTCTTGTCCCCTGTCAGTCCGAACGTGGGTGTGGTAATTCGCGACCAACTTTCGTTGCCTGGTTTGTTTGACAAACAGGTAGTGAGATAATTGGCTGGCCAATGCAAAAGTGCTGTCACATTATTATCTGGTTGTTTATCGTTTCGTGTGTTGGCAGCACTCTTTGTTACCTCCGCCCATTGTCGCCAGCATGCTAACATGTCCTCTTTGTGGCGCCGCCTATTGTATTACATGCCGGTTGCTTTAAACAGCATGAGACGTTTTCACCTGGCCAAGCTGGGCGTCCAATGTGGTGACCCGGCCGAGCAACAAAGATAACAACAGTCCCCATAAATTGTATAATGCCCAGATGTCTGATTTGGATGACCAGATGTGTTTTCACCAGATTTATCACGATGCAATGTGGGCTTCAAACGATGATGTCAGGTATGGGGACTCAATCAAAAGACTTTATTTTACCACCGATGAAAGAACAAATGCGGTTCTCTAGATACCGGTCGCGAGTAATCACAACGATGAAATAGCAAATGTGGGATAGCAAATGTGGGATAGGGAGCGACAACAAAAAGCATGGATAACAACAGAAACCATCAATAAGATAAAAGATAGAAAAAACAAGAAAACACATTTAAACACAAGCAAAACCAGAAGTTCCAAAGCCAAGGCTCAAGAAGTGTACACAGAAGCAAACAAAGAAGTTAAAAGAAGTATCAAAAGAGACAAGAGGAAGTATATTGAGGAGTTGGCAAGAGAGGCAGAAGATGCTGCAGCCAAAGGAAATATGAGAGAACTGTATAACAGCACAAAGAAGCTGACAGGGAAATACAAGCAAACAAGTTGCCTCATCAAAGACAAGAATGGAAAACTGCTCAGCAATATACAAGAGCAAATGAAGAGGTGGACAGAATATTTTGAGGACCTTCTCAATAGACCAGCTCCACAAAACCCCCCGGACATCCAGCCAGCAGAAGAAGAGCTACAAATTAACGGTGAAAGACCAACGAAGGAAGAAATAAAGAAAGCCATAAAGCTTCTAAGAGATGGAAAAGCGTCTGAACCTGATGGCATTCCAGCAGAGGCCATCAAAGCAGATATCGACACGGCTACAGAGATGTTATATAAATTACTTGGTAAAGTCTGGTAAAAGGAAGAGATACCAGCAGAATGGAAGGAAGGACATCTGGTTAAGTTGCCTAAGAAGGGAAATTTACAAGATTGCACAAATTATAGAGGAATAATGTTACTATCAGTGCCAGGAAAAGTATTTAACAGGATTATCCTTGAGAGATTAAAAGAGTCCACTGACAAGAAACAGAGAGATGAACAAGCAGGTTTTCGACAAAACAGATCTTGTACAGACCAAATAGCCACTTTGAGAATAATAGTTGAACAAAGTCTGGAATGGAATTCACCTTTATACATCGGATTTGTGGACTACGAAAAGGCATTTGACAGTGTAGACAGAGAATCACTTTGGAAATTGATGAGGCATTATGGAGTTCCCCTGAAGATCATTAATTAAGAAAACATATGAAGACATGACATGCAGAGTTCTTCATGAAGGACAGCTTACAGAACCATTTGGGATAAGAACAGGAGTGCGACAGGGATGCCTCTTGTCTCCATTTCTTTTCTTATTAGCAATAGATTGGGTTATGAGAACATCAACAACACACAACAGAAATGGAATCCAGTGGACTCTCATTAATCAGTTGGATGATCTGGATTTTGTCCCATAACCGTAATCAGATGCAGGACAAATTGAAAACACTCGATGAGAGGTCACAGCAATTGGGTCTGAAAATACACAGGGAAATGACCAAGATAATGAGAATAAATGCAGGTAATGAAAACAGGGTTGAACTTGAAGAAGCACCAATACAAGATGTAGAATCGTACACATATCTTGGCAGCAATATAGACAAAGTTGGAGGGACAGACAGTGATATCAAAATAAAAATACAAAAAGCAAGAGGAGCTTTCATTGCATTGGGAAATGTATGGAGATCAAGAGAAATCGGATCCAACACGAAAATAAGAAACTTCAACTCAAATGTGAAGTCAGTCCTATTGTATGGCTCTGAGACATGGAGAACAACAAAGACAACAACCAAAAAGCTACAGACTTTCATAAATTGGTGCTTGCATAGAATAGAGGGATTAAAATGGTATGACAAGGTTACCAACGTGGAACTGATGACAAGAACTAGGCAAGTGCCAGTGGGACAAGAGATGAGAAGAAGACGATGGCGATGGATAGGACACACACTGAGGAAACCTGTTGATAGCATTACAAGGCAATCCTTGTTCTGGAACCCCCAGGGCAAGAGAGGCAGAGGTAGACCAAGAAGCACATGGAGAAGAGAGCTGGAAACAGAGATGAAAATGATAAGGAGAACGTGGAAGGAACTTGAGATGACGGCACGTGACAGGAGGACTTGGCATGTGTTTATTGAAGGCCTACGCTCCTTTGGGAGTGGAGGGTTATGATGATGATCACCCGATGTTAAGATGATGGAAAATAAGGCCAACTAGCAATAACCCGTCAACATTGACAGGTTATTAATTATAGTGTTGTCGTAATTTTTATCTGAGAGGGTGCTGATGAATATTGGTCCCTTTAGAGCGTAAAGTGATATTGAAGGCTCTGTGAGAATAAGGATTTAGGTGAATGAGGTAGTAGATTCACAAGCGCTGGGAAGGAGCAAGGACAGTCTCTTATTACGACAATATCTGTTTTCTCACAGACTACTCCTATCTCTCTTCTGCACAAACAATTGTGTCAGTTCCAGTCGCTCAGGCGCGCTCACCGATTTGGTGATTCTGTCGCTCAACGTACATGAATACAAACTACACAGATGGAAATGTTTGGAGTTTTAGGCCAACCGACAACCAACACAAATAAATATTCATACCTTTATTATCATAAAGGACTCACACAAAATTGTACATTTACAGTCAAAAATCAAAAAGTTACAGAATACAAATATAACTAGGGAAGAGGGGCTTTTGAGGAGAAATATCCCATCCACCGTTTCCCGTTTATATCTACTAACAGACAAAACCCGGTCCCAAAAGACAAGAAAGGGGGGGGGGGGGGGGGATCAGAGATAGGCAATTTAACCCACTGGTAAATTTATTACTCTGAGGCAAGGGGTTACAGAAGAGGGGGGGTGTGTAGAGGAAAGCTAGGGTTCTCAATTGTCTCCCTTTAAATCAACAAATTTTTACGGGAGGGGAAATGTACACAGTTACCCAATCCCGCTAGGAGAGATCCCGTACAAGGAATATAATGCACCTTAGTATAAGGTCGAACTAATTAAAAGGGTAAAGAAAAGATAAATCTCCTTTCATTCAAAAAAACACACTAGGGCTGGCCATCCCAACAAACACACACGCAGACTTACCAAAATGGTGAATTCTGTCAATCTAGGAATTATTTATCACAGCAGCTAATACCGTGGAATAATGGACTGGTCCTCTTATTTCTTCCGTGTCAGGCCCCAGATTTAACGAGGTAACAAATAGTCTCAAAAAATCGCCAGACGGTGAAGCGTAAAGGCTACTGTTGGTTTAGATAAAGTTCCTAATGAATGGCACAGGCACTTGGCTAAGCGTGAGGTATGGTGTGGTTCCTAAAATCGGCACAGCTGGTGGAGATAACTTCCTTTTTCCGTAATGTCACAAGTTAAGAAAAACACTGAGGTAAGTTCTTCTTCGGGGGCGGGGGGGGGGGGGGGGGGGGGGGGGGGGGGGGGGGGGGGGTTAAAATCCACTGAATATGCGTGACAGACAGTGTTCAGGTATCGATGCTTTTTCTTCACAAATAGGGGCAGTGAATAAAATATGTTCTGCTTCCAGTTTCCTTTAAGGACTCGCCTATATGAACTAGTATTTTAAAAGTGTTTCTTGGGTGGCTCTTATTCTCAGTTAAATTCGGAGGAGCGGGGCCCATTACAGGTCGCCACAAGTTTAGCTTTAAAAAGGTTCATATTATGTTACTGGAGTTATCAAATTGAGTTTGGCAGAACTCTGTATATAGTTAATAATTGCTGGGATGCAGGTTGAATGATCGTTCTGAATGAAAGATAATCAAAACAAGAAATGCATTACAAATCATATTATAATCTGACGCGATAAATTACAGTTAGCCTATTTACTTATTAGCGTCGTCAATTAACAAATCAGGAAAACTACCCGTGAGTTAAAAATAATTAAACGCACATCTATCTATACAGAACTAAACTGTATTAAAGTTATAATTCTCTTTAACGTCTGCAAAATAAATTTACGCGTCAATTGTATTAGGAAATACTTTTAGCTGTAACATTAGTTTGCACTAGAACTTTGAAAATGGGTTTATTTAATAAGGTTAAATTTACACCACAATCCATTGAAATCAATAGAAATAACTCGACCAATGATCACTCGAAGCTAATGTATAAATTACCGTCTGCACAGAAAGAATACACTCCAATAGTCACGAAGGTAGATGAAATCCAGCAGGAATCCGACTATGCTAGTGCAACTAGGATTCTGTCAGAGCGAACGATAAAATGCAGTTTATCGGAGTTCTCTATTTATACTTATCGAATGTAACTTGAATGGGGCGTGTTAAATTTTCGCACCTTTCTTGATCTTGAGCAAAATTCGGGGTACCTCGCCGATGTGTTAAACGTTGCGATTCCTACGTTTTCCCCGGTCTACCGATTTTCTTCCGTCTCAGGCTGCTCGCATAAGAGTGCGAAAATTTCCCGAGAAGCTAACTCTGTGAGCTGCAAGTCCCTGATTCTTTAGATCGCGGTCGCTCCACGTTGAATTCTGAAGATCAGCCTGTTCTTTGATGGTACCGCTGCATGCCGGTAAAAGTTACAACAGATGATCAGGGGTTCTAAAGTTATGAGAGGCCAATATTCTGTTATCATCCATCGAGTCAGGGAAATTCATTTGTCATACTTAGACGTACGTCACAATCGTCCCCACTTTTGAGACATGGAAACTCGTTTTCATGTTTAATTTATGACAATGAAGCTGCCCTGATCGGTAGTTTTAGGGTGATTGGCATCGTCGATTTTCTCCTCTTCCTCCGTGGTCCAGTTTCTACTCAAGAAGTCAGCTCCGACATTCTGTTTTCCTGGAATATATTCCACTTTGAAGGAGTAAACACTCAATAGCAAGGCCCAACGCATTATCCTTGCGTTGAATTCCTTCTTGGCACCCAGGAAAGCTAGTGGAGCATGGTCTGTTTGCACCGTGAAAGAAGTACCATACAGAAACTCATGATGGCGTCTGATGCCATGAATCAGAGCGAGACATTCTCTTTCAACGACACTGTAGTTGCGTTCCGCTTTATTCAGTTTCCGACTGCCATAGGCAACTGGAAATAGCATGTTCAGGTCACTGTCATCGGCTTGCAGCAATGTTGATCCGATGCCCTGACCTGACGCGTCAACTCTCAGTATGAAAGGTTTCTTAAGGTCAGGTAACCTTAGGATGGGGTATGCCGACAACTGTCCTTTCAAAGTGCTATACGCGTGTTCGCACTTTTGATCCCATATGACCTTATCAGGACAACCTTTCTTGGTGAGGTCAGTCAGAGGTGCTGTCAGTCCGTTGAAGTTCTGGATGTATTTCTGATAGTATGCACATAGCGATATGAAGGAACGTACGTCTTTCTTCGTTCGGGGTCTTTTTGCTGCCACAATTTTCTCCACGTTCTTCTTAATAGGCCAACTGCATCCGTGAGAAATAGTATGCCCCAGGAAGTCTAACTGTTCAAACCCGATGAGACATTTGCTAGGTCTGGCTGTGAGACCCGTTTCCTGTAGTCTCCTGAGGAGCATAGCAACCGTAGCAATATGTTCTTCATAGGTTTCCGATGCAATTAATATGTCATCCATGAAATTATGGATATGGGGACTTTGCAAAGGCTCTAGAAGCTTCCTCATCATCCTGGTGAACACTCCTGGTGCGTTATGCAAACCGAACGGCATCACATTAAATGTGTAATGTCCTTCGCTAGTGCTGAAAGCTAACAAAGGTTTAATTTCCTCCTTGACTGGTATTTGATAATAACCTTTACTGAGGTCAATCTTGGAGAAGATCTTTGCTTTGCTGAGCTTGGTGAACAACTCAGAAACAGTTTGGAGAGGTTCGGGCTGGAATTCCGTTACAGCGTTTAGCAACCTGTAATCAATGCACAGCCTAACTTCCTTATTGGGCTTCTGCAACAGCACTACACTCGAGCTGTAAGGAGATGTAGACTCACTGATAATTCCTGCCTGACGCAGCTTGTCTATTTCTCCGCGAAGTGCATCCGCTTTAGCGTACGGGATGGGATAAACTCTGGTTTGAACAGGGGTCTCGTTTGTTAATTTCATATCAAATTCAATGAGATTTGTTCGACCAGGTACATCCGTTAAGACTGCACTGTACTGTTTTAGTAGAGCCCTGGTTTCTGTTTGTTGTTCAGGTGAGAGATTGTCGCCGAACTTGACATCTTTAAAGGATTCTGTGGGTTGCAGTGGATACTCCATGCAACCATCATCATCTTCCTCGTCTTCCGTTGCTATGGCGACAGCCAGGAGATGCTCGGAGGATGGCACCGGTCTTTCCAAATATTTCTTTAGCAGATTTATGTGGAAGACCTTCTCCTTTCCTTTGATGGAGATCTTGTAATTGGTACGTGAGATCTTTTTAAGGACGGTAAACGGCCCTTGCCATCCGATGCGAAGTTTATTGCTTCCGGTTGGGAGTAGCAACAAAACTTTCTCCCCTGGTTGGAGCTCTCTCTCTCTTTTGCAGCTTTGTTGTATCTTTTAGCGTGTTTAGCGCGGGCTTTCGTAAGGTTGGTTGTAGCTAGATCCCATCCTAGCTTTAGCCTTTCCTTGAGCTCAGATACATACTTGCTTGCAGAGACGACTGTCTCGTCAGCCTTTTGGTCTGTCAGGGACCGAAGTAAGGCTTCTAATGGCCCCTTTATAGGTCTGCCAAATAAAAGTGTAGCAGGCGGGAATCCCGTAGACGCTTGGGGTACCTCTCGGTAGGCGAATAAGGCAGCCGATATATATAGGTCCCAGTCTTCCGGTTTCTCCTGACCCAGCTTACGTAACATGGTGGTGAGGCTGCCATTAAACCGTTCCACGAGCCCATTTCCGGCCGGATGGTAGGGACTTGTGTGGATATGTTTGGCCCTCAAGATCTTAAAGATCTCCTCCATTAACAGGCTACGGAATTGGGATCCATTGTCCGTCAAAACTTGTTGAGGGAATCCCAACCGTGTAAAAATTTGCACGAGGGCTTCTGCAACATGCTTGGAATCTATGCATGTTAGCGGTACAGCTTCGGCCCACATAGTGCAAGTGTCAACTAAGGTCAGGATGAACCTGTTCCTTCTTTTGGTCTTTTCCAGAGGACCAATAATGTCGACAGCAACCCGTTCAAATGGAGTCCCTACTATTGGCATTTGCCCCATAGGTACTGGGGGTGTCAAGTGCTTGGGTGCTACCCGTTGGCACTGGGCGCAGGATTTCACGTACCTGACAATGTCAGAGTTCATTCCTGGCCACCAATAGTGGGTTTTTATTCGCTGAATAGTGGCGTTTTGTCCCATATGTCCGCTAAAGGGAAGAGAGTGCCCCATCTCTAAGATCTGGCTTCGGTACTGCGTCGGAACTAGGAGCTGGTTATTCCCCGTGTCCGGGTTTCCCGTTCTACGATACAATACGCCATCCTTAGAAAAGATGTCTCCGTTGTGTCTGGGGTCCTTAGCCATGGGCAGTTTTTTTAAAGCAGAGCTCTAGAGTAGGGTCCTTTTGTTGCGCCTCCTTCAGTTCGTTCGGCAACAAATTTGGCGCAGGCTCCCTCTCCTTCTTGGCTTGCCCTCTTGTGGTTACCGCTGCCACAATCGGCTCCTTTGGTCTCCCAATAAACACATATCTACATCCCAGGATAACTGGGTAGATAGGATCATCCATAATGGCCGCTTTTATAACTCCTCTGACAAAATCAGAGTGTATTTCTACCAGTGCGATAGGCAGCGTCCTGGGCGCATCACTCTTAAACACTCCACTAAGTTTGACGGTTTCCTCTGTCTCCTGACCTGGTTTGACTAGGTGTCTAGCAACAATACAACTAAAACTTAATCCAGTGTCAAAGAGACAAGTGGTTGAGGTACCGTTCAAAATTACAGTTCCTCGAGTTGAGGGTCGGTCCCCCTCAGGTTGAGAATCACTGACATTGACTCTACCTTTCGAGGCTGTATGCAAACATCCAACGCGGTTTGGACCGGTTTGTTTGCCCTGATCAGACGTTCCTGGTGTAGGGGTCTTTCCTTTTCCTTGACCTTGGTGGCCGCGCTGCCACGTAGGCTTGGTGGGTTGATCAGAATTGTTGTTGGGGGGGTATCGGGTTTTGTAGAATTTCGATTTTTCCTGGGGAGGTCTCTGGGTATTATTTTCTCGTTGGTTATAATTCTGAGAGGAATTAGAGGAATAGGATGACTGCTCTAGATTTTGTTTACGAGATGGCTCATCTGTGGGTTTACGTTTAGTGCTGGGAAGTTCGGCCATTGCATTGGTATAGCGTTCGGCCTTATTGAGTATGTCCTCAAGCCTGACTGCGCCCTGTTCAGCCAAAAATCTACGGGTTTCGTTTGACATAGTTGCCTTTATCTGTTCCACAAGAACAAGTTCAAGTAGTCCCTCATATGTAAGAGGTAGGTCAGATAATTCAATGCACTTTGTCAGATAACCCGTGAGACGTGAAGAGAACTGGGGAAATGTTTCCGTGCTCTCTTTTCGGCTGTTTCTGAACAACTGCAGAAACTTTCGGGCAGTCATCTCAAACTGCTGTAGTAAGGCCTTCTTCAACATGTCGTAATCATGTTGATTCGGTCCCAGCTTTGTGTACACGTCATAAGCATTGCCTTTCAGTGACGTTGAAAGTTTGAGCGCCCAGCGGGTACTCTCTAACCCATAAAGATTCGCGAGTCTCTCGAATTTTTCTAGGTAGCTGTCAATTTTTTCGTTAGGGCTAGGAAAAGACTCTAAAGCGAAAGACATCGCAGTTAATTGGGCAGACTGAGTGCTGGAGAGATCCATTGTTTGAGACTGGGGCGAAGACGGCTCTCCATTATTTGAAGTAGAGGCACTCCGACTCTCTAAAGCCTTGAGCGCTAATTCATGTTGTCTTTCCCTCTCTCTCTTTCTCTCTCTCTGCGGGCTTCCATTTCTGCCTCAATTTTCTTCTGTTCCAATTGACGATCGTCCGCTTCTTTCTTCCTAGCTTCTGCCCTCTCTTCTCTCTCTCTTTCTTCCTTCCTCTCAGCTTCTGCTCTTTGTTGCTCCGCGTCATATATTTGCAGTTCCTGGGTGATAAACAGATTCGCGGCTTCTGTGTCTAATCCTGAGTCTTTCGCTTCCTGTCTCAAAATGGATCTTATCCTAATTCTCTCAGCCATTGTCAAAGAACTGGATGCTTCTAAGACTAGAGAATAGTAAGATGGAACAAGAAGGGGAAAAAACTCAAAGCCGCTACGAGAAAAACAAAGTAAAAAATTTACTGAATGACCTCGTGTGTTAACTTATCGCCGCTATTATTGTCACTTAAGACTCGTAACGCAAGCAACTATGCCAATTAAATGGTAAGTTACACTAGAAAAGAATCTACTCTTACTAACAGTAGAGAAAAATTTATATTAAACAATTTAAAAGGAAAAAAAAAAATTTCCCAGAAAATGTTAATTCTCTAACAACAAACTCCGTCCCTGAAGACAATTTTTGAGATGAGACGTAGTTAACTTAATTTTAAAAAATCAGAACAATCCGTCTTTAGCTTAGCTCAACTCAAACGCTTCATAACCTTTAGTGATTGTAAAACAATCACGCAGTCCCAGCAATTATATAACCAAAAATTTTCAATTCCCTCTGCCAGAGAATACAAATGTGACAATCTTTTATTATCACTAACTGCCTGTTCCTGTGGAAAAACAAACCTGTCTAAATTATTGTGTGGTTGGCCCAAAATACTGAACGGCGGGTTCTAGGGGAAGTAATACTTTTAAAGATTATACCCTACTTCACAAAGACAATCAACCACACTCTATTTTAACTAAGTTCAGAATCTCGAACGAGCTAACCATATATTGTCGTAATTTTTATCTGAGAGGGTGCTGATGAATATTGGTCCCTTTAGAGCGTAAAGTGATATTGAAGGCTCTGTGAGAATAAGGATTTAGGTGAATGAGGTAGTAGATTCACAAGCGCTGGGAAGGAGCAAGGACAGTCTCTTATTACGACAATATCTGTTTTCTCACAGACTACTCCTATCTCTCTTCTGCACAAACAATTGTGTCAGTTCCAGTCGCTCAGGCGCGCTCACCGATTTGGTGATTCTGTCGCTCAACGTACATGAATACAAACTACACAGATGGAAATGTTTGGAGTTTTAGGCCAACCGACAACCAACACAAATAAATATTCATACCTTTATTATCATAAAGGACTCACACAAAATTGTACATTTACAGTCAAAAATCAAAAAGTTACAGAATACAAATATAACTAGGGAAGAGGGGCTTTTGAGGAGAAATATCCCATCCACCGTTTCCCGTTTATATCTACTAACAGACAAAACCCGGTCCCAAAAGACAAGAAAGGGGGGGGGGGGGGGGGATCAGAGATAGGCAATTTAACCCACTGGTAAATTTATTACTCTGAGGCAAGGGGTTACAGAAGAGGGGGGGGGGGGGGTGTAGAGGAAAGCTAGGGTTCTCAATTGTCTCCCTTTAAATCAACAAATTTTTACGGGAGGGGAAATGTACACAGTTACCCAATCCCGCTAGGAGAGATCCCGTACAAGGAATATAATGCACCTTAGTATAAGGTCGAACTAATTAAAAGGGTAAAGAAAAGATAAATCTCCTTTCATTCAAAAAAAAACACACTAGGGCTGGCCATCCCAACAAACACACACGCAGACTTACCAAAATGGTGAATTCTGTCAATCTAGGAATTATTTATCACAGCAGCTAATACCGTGGAATAATGGACTGGTCCTCTTATTTCTTCCGTGTCAGGCCCCAGATTTAACGAGGTAACAAATAGTCTCAAAAAATCGCCAGACGGTGAAGCGTAAAGGCTACTGTTGGTTTAGATAAAGTTCCTAATGAATGGCACAGGCACTTGGCTAAGCGTGAGGTATGGTGTGGTTCCTAAAATCGGCACAGCTGGTGGAGATAACTTCCTTTTTCCGTAATGTCACAAGTTAAGAAAAACACTGAGGTAAGTTCTTCTTCGGGGGGGGGGGGGGGGGGGGGGTTAAAATCCACTGAATATGCGTGACAGACAGTGTTCAGGTATCGATGCTTTTTCTTCACAAATAGGGGCAGTGAATAAAATATGTTCTGCTTCCAGTTTCCTTTAAGGACTCGCCTATATGAACTAGTATTTTAAAAGTGTTTCTTGGGTGGCTCTTATTCTCAGTTAAATTCGGAGGAGCGGGGCCCATTACAGGTCGCCACAAGTTTAGCTTTAAAAAGGTTCATATGTTACTGGAGTTATCAAATTGAGTTTGGCAGAACTCTGTATATAGTTAATAATTGCTGGGATGCAGGTTGAATGATCGTTCTGAATGAAAGATAATCAAAACAAGAAATGCATTACAAATCATATTATAATCTGACGCGATAAATTACAGTTAGCCTATTTACTTATTAGCGTCGTCAATTAACAAATCAGGAAAACTACCCGTGAGTTAAAAATAATTAAACGCACATCTATCTATACAGAACTAAACTGTATTAAAGTTATAATTCTCTTTAACGTCTGCAAAATAAATTTACGCGTCAATTGTATTAGGAAATACTTTTAGCTGTAACATTAGTTTGCACTAGAACTTTGAAAATGGGTTTATTTAATAAGGTTAAATTTACACCACAATCCATTGAAATCAATAGAAATAACTCGACCAATGATCACTCGAAGCTAATGTATAAATTACCGTCTGCACAGAAAGAATACACTCCAATAGTCACGAAGGTAGATGAAATCCAGCAGGAATCCGACTATGCTAGTGCAACTAGGATTCTGTCAGAGCGAACGATAAAATGCAGTTTATCGGAGTTCTCTATTTATACTTATCGAATGTAACTTGAATGGGGCGTGTTAAATTTTCGCACCTTTCTTGATCTTGAGCAAAATTCGGGGTACCTCGCCGATGTGTTAAACGTTGCGATTCCTACGTTTTCCCCGGTCTACCGATTTTCTTCCGTCTCAGGCTGCTCGCATAAGAGTGCGAAAATTTCCCGAGAAGCTAACTCTGTGAGCTGCAAGTCCCTGATTCTTTAGATCGCGGTCGCTCCACGTTGAATTCTGAAGATCAGCCTGTTCTTTGATGGTACCGCTGCATGCCGGTAAAAGTTACAACAGATGATCAGGGGTTCTAAAGTTATGAGAGGCCAATATTCTGTTATCATCCATCGAGTCAGGGAAATTCATTTGTCATACTTAGACGTACGTCCATGGTCGATTTACTGCCTCTGAGAACAACGATTGAAGTTTGTCGAAACTCCAGTTCATGTACTGTTTATCAATTGTGTTGTTGGCTTCTTTCCATAATCATACTGTTCATGCACACCTTCATTTGCGCACTTTTTCTATTTGCGCGAGAGTACATATAAGGGGAAACAATACAATTATTGTCTAACTTTCAACCACAGTTGCACCCCCTTAGCTGTGGTTGAAAGTTAATGTACTCTCTCGAAAATAGAAAAAGTGCGCAAATGACGGTGTGCAAATTGTGACCGACTGACCGAGCGACCGAAGTACTTACGGGGGGAATTATGGTATTGATGAATATCTGCGTGGAAAAATGTGCAGTAACAACACGCGCGATAAAGGACCGTACCATTTATAAAAGTGTATGGTTTAGTTTGGTTTTTGAACCCTGCACTTGAAAACTGGTATTTGTCGTGTGCAAGGGATACCCGGTTCAACCCCATGTGGGTTATAATTTGGGTATATAGTGTTCATCATTCTATATAGCGTATTACATTGTTGTTTTTCTTGTGTGTTGGATCTTCCAGGCTGTAATTTATCTGCCGTTTGTTGTGGCATTGTTTAATGTCTATGGTGTTTGTAATGTATCTTCTTCCATGGTACTATATTGCTCTCTCTCTCTCGCTAATAAAAAAAAGTAAATGCATAATTTTTACAAGTGACGCAATATATGCTGCCAATGCATTTGATTTGTTTGAGATGGAAAGACAGATCAGCAAGTGATGAACGTTATTTACAACTCATTAAGTTTGGATCATAGACACGTATGTGTCATTTCTTCTGCCATGCTAGGTATTTTCTTTATGAAAATAAAAAGAAAGCTCCTCACACAACGAGAGGTCAAGGTCCTCCAAAAATATATTTCAGTTTAATCGAAAGCAAATTAATTCTAGCTTTCCTTTCATGTGATACACTACTATGCTTTCCACTCTCCATTACTGCGAGGACATAAATCTCTCGAGAGTAGATCCTGAAGAACAGTGCATGGTTGTCCAATAAATAACAAAAGTAGATGAAAAAAAAAAAGAAAGAAAGAAGAAGCTAGACAACACACACACACACACACACACACACACACACACACACACACACACACACACACACACACACACACACAGAGACACACACACACACACACACACACACACACACACACACACACACACACACACACACACACACACACACACACACACACACACACAGACGCGCGCACACACACACACACACAAAGAAAGAATGAGAGGAAGCTAGACAGCACAAAAGTAACAGAACTAATAGGCACTCCGGGAATTTGATCAAGGTCTATTCGAACAGCACCACAGACAAGCATATGAGAGTGACCCTTCGTTTCAGCAGCGATTTATATTATTGGTATAATCACTAATTCTTTGTTATTACACAAAAAATAAGTATCCCAGGTTAAGTAATCGTGCTTCAAAGAGATGGTAGTTTGAACACACTGATACAACAGACAAAACCTAAGGGGAAAAGTGATCAAGAGATATCAAGCCCAGCACCAAAATAAGAATCTTCAACTCAAATGTCAAGTCAGTCCTTTTGTATGGCTTTGAAACATGGAGAACTACAAAAAGAAAAAGCAAAAAATAGACTTTCATTATCTATCGTGGTATGGAAACAAGAGTGTAGAGCCCAGCACCCAAAGAGCACAATCTCCTGAGCAAATATCATGTCATTTTAAATGTTTGATAAACAGGTGATTAGCCCATTGTGTACAATAAAAAATCTACATACTTTTATAAATGGGTGCGTGCGTAAAATAGAAGGTGGTATGACAAAGTGTGGAACTCGTAACAAGAACCAGACAAATGCCAGTGGAACAAGAGATGAGAAGAACACGTTGACGGTGGATGGGACACACATTAAGGAAACCTGTTGATAGCATTACAAGGCAGTCCTTCCTCTAGAATCCCCAGAAGTTAGAGAGGCAGAGGCAGACTAAATTAAAAAAAAAACATGGAGACGACAACTGGAGACAGAAATAAAAACGATGAGGACAACGTGGAAAGAATTTGAGCTGATGGCACGTGACAGGAGGACGATATGTGTTTGTTGAAGGCCTATGCTCCTTGGGGAGCTAAAGTGTACTGATTGATGGACGAAAGCTAACAATGGCATCGATGAACCACACTTAAAGAGCTGAACTTGTGGAGAGACATATCGCGAACCCGGCTGGCGTGGCATTTCAGGAAGAAGCATTTCTGTCACTCTAACAAACATGGGGGAAAAAGAACTGGATGCAGAAATGAAAAACGTTGGAAAGACTTTGAGCTGATGGCACGTGATAGGGAGATTTTGTATGCATTTGTTGAGGGCCTATACTCCTTCGGAAGCTGAAGGAAAATCAGTGATGAATGAATGAATGAATGAATAGTAATTTCTATAATTATCTCTTCATCGACATTTCTGATAATGTTACTTCCTTTCTGTTCCTTATATTTTCTTTAGGGCTACCACTACAAGTATGGGAAACTAAGAGCCAGGGATCTAGACCTCCAGGACGACCCAGAGTCCGCTGGAAGGACACCGTTAGGCAATCTCTGTAGGACCGAGGACTAGACTGGAACCAGAAGGAAGCCGACAGGATAGTATGGCATTCTCTCCTCCACACCTCACGGTAGAAGAGGGATGACTAAGTTAGTAAGTGAGAATTATCCATAATCTTGTTGAAGTTTTTGTGACTTAAAGTTTCCACGGGATGAGGTAACAGGAGCCATGCCCTATTCTTCTTAGCCGCCTTTTACGACACGCCTGGTATGTTACGGTGTTACCATTTCTTTGCTTCCATTTTGGACCCGCTAACACGCCAATGTGAAGCTCATAACAAGAACCAGACAAGTAACAGTGGAACTAGAGATAAGAATAATATGATGGCCATGGATTGAGGAAACCTGCGGACAGCATTGCAAGACAGTCCTTGTTCTGGAATCCCTATGGTAAAAGACAGGTAGAGGGGGACTGGAGACATAAATGAAAGGGATAAGCGAGACCTGGAAAGATCTTGAGCTGATACAACGAGACTAGATGGCTTGGCATGAGTTTCTTGATGGTCCATGCTCCTCGGGGAGCTGACAAATAAAGATAATAATGATGGTGTAACCTTTATTTCATTGATTGTCCTGTCCAGCATAGTTCTTCAGTCAGTTCACATTCATGTCTCTTACTTTGTGCCTCACATTCAAATCCTTTCCAAACCTTCTCTACACATTTTACGTCTATCTCCATCTCTCTTCTCCGTGTGTTTTTGGCTTGTCCTCTATTTCCTTTACCTTGGTGGGTGCAGAATAAGGACTACATAATAACGCAGTCTGCTGGTGTCCATGATGTTTGTCTTGTTCAACGAAAGCGTTTTTTTAAAATCTCACCACTTGTTCTACTTCTGTTTGTCTAGTTGTTTCCATCAGTTCAGCCTTCGTGATCTATGGCTTACGCTGTCTGTACTTAAATTCGGCCCACATTGTTTTCCGCTGATTCAATTGGACACACTTGCTCGGATGTTCTATTTTTTAATTATACCAAGACATATGATGTTTTTAAATCTGCAAATTCTTCAGCCTGATCCACAAGCCTTTACATTTTACTTAATAATCTAATATTTATGCCAAACACAAAAAAAAAAAAAAAATGCCAAAAGCGTCTGTGTTGTTGAAAGGAATTAGCATTCTCATCTACAATGCTTTACTGTTTCCTATAGTTTGTATACTACAGGTTACAATCTCTCAACCGCTACTTAGTGAACTAATTTAAATCTAGCAACCTAGAAGCCATCATCAACGGCAATGCTTCAAACAAAATACAAATAATTACATTATTCTCATCTCTTCCTTTTCATATTTAGGACGTCAGTAACCAGAGCTGCCTGTTTGGACAATGCTATGCAACCTTGTGGTTTAGAAGTTTCAAGAGCTATGGCAGTTAGCGAAATTGGAATTCTACCAGACATATGCCGTCGTCTTCTAACTGCCAAAATCCCGGGAAAATCTGGCCACAGCCCGCCTCTAGTCTTCGGAAACAACACGGAAAGTGACGAATTTAACCGAACAAGTACCGAAAACCAGACGGTGACTAACAGAAGTGATCAATCTGGCACAAAACTAGCATTTCCTGCCAGTAAGGATTGGCCATTATCAGATCAAGCTTCACCTAGGAACAATCAAACGCAGCTCCCGGAATCCGTAGACAAACCACTCAAACAGAGTGAAGATACGATGCCTAAGGCTACAAATGGTACAGAAATAGAGAAAAGCTTAGAGGGTAGGCAGAACAGGAAACATGGAGTTAGCCCATCTACTTCTAGAAGTCAGTCAAGCAGCTCTGAAAACGGAACAGGCATAAGCAGTGCGGTTCTTTTCACTGTACTTTTTGAAATATTCATGGGAGTGGCAGTGTCTTGTATTTTCTAACATAAATGTGGTTGAGTGTGTGTATGCTGTGTTCCCTGTGTTTAAAGATAACTTGAGTGTGCGAGAGTATATGTTTTGTGTCGTTAAACATGACTATGTTTCAAGGTGTGTCATTCTAATTTTTTAACAACCGGTTCTGTCATACTCAGCGTTGCCACTCCTAGATGGATTCACCTAGATCTTAGTTTTATTTGGTGCCGTCTAGATGTCATCTCATGGAAAGAGATGAAAACAAATAAGGAGGTCCTAGAAAATCTAGGTATGAAAAGAGAACTAATGAGAGAGGTCAAAGTTCGGCAGCTAAAATACTTTGGCCACATAAAAAGGCATAACACCTTGCAGAAGACCATAACAGAAGGGAGAGTTGAAGGCAAACGTGCAAGGGGAAGACAGCGCTATAAGTGGGAAGATAACATCAAGAGATGGACGGGAAAGAGTCTATCAGAGTGTACCACCAAGACAAGAGACAGAAGACGTTGGAGATCCATTACAGCCAACCTTCGTTGTGGAGATGGCAACTGATGATGATGAGATGTCATTTCCTTCATTAGTTGAAGAATGTCACCTAGATTTCGCCCAAAATTACGCTCATAGCACAAAACAGCCCCAGTCGCCGATATCTAGGTTTTTTTCTTCAAAAGTGATATTGGCAACGCTGATCATTTTGACCTTATTTTCCATCATCTTAACATCGGATGATAGCTACAATGAAAATACGCATAAAAGGGATTCCGATTGATACAATGTAAATTAACACAATAGGAAATATATATAATTAAGAAAAGATAAAAGTTTTAATTGAATGAATAAAAAATAAAAGATAACTATGCACATCAGCATGTTTATATAAAATTACATGTATTTTCAACTGTTTTTTTTTAAGACAAAGAATCCTGTTCAACCCTTGATGGGTTATATTTAGGATATATACTGTAGTATTCAAGATAATAAAATCTGATTTCCTATATCTAAATATAGTATCGTTCATCGAAGAGAGAATTTCTTTTGTCTGTAGCAATAGTTTTCCCGTTACACACTTACCGTGACTCATGTAGAATTGAATGAATTAGCCAGTTTTATATTATATATTCATGTATTGTCACGTTATATTAGCCCGACTTTGCAACCTAAATATATTTAACAAGCACTTCTGTGAACCATGCAAATTTAAAAAACCGGTTCGGGCAAACCGGGGGAATGGCATCGCTGTGTGTTTGTTGTCTGTCATTCAAAATCTATGTGTGTGGCTGTGCATCTTGTGTGTGTGTGTGTGATATGTGTTTGTATGTGTTGTGGTTAAGTCTACCCTTAAGGTACAAAAGCATATGTTTTTTTCCTTTTATCACTAAAACTTACTTTACTTGTTTTTCTTTCTCTCTCAATAAACGTAACTTTATGTTTCTCTTGATTAAAGTGCCTCGTTTGTTAATGCAACAGGGCTAAGGGTCACGGCACCAAATAAAGTTATAAATGTAACAGCACACATGTTATTTGTAAATAAGTTTGTTGATTTGTTAATTGTGCAAAGTTTATATCATAACTATTCTAACTGTTTATCTCTGGTTGCATTATATAGCCATTAAGTGACGAGGCAAATGTTATGGTCATAAAAGTGTTCATGTAAATGTTCAGTGGTTAGAAAGGCTACACGCCCTAGATGTTGATTACCACCAATCTCTAGAATTATGAGCAACCTTGTTCAACCCAGGTAGGTTCTTCCGGATGAGAATGCAGCTACGTGTTGGTATTTCTTGGCACGTGATATTGCGTACAATGTAATGTCATCTCTCACCTTTAGTTTGTTGACACAGTTCATCTTGCAGTAGCACATAAGCACATGTCACTGACGACTTAACAAAGTCCCCACGAAAACTCACTATTTCATTGACATAGTCTTCAACGATAACTAACAAAATCTCTGAACAACAATTAAGTAATTCACTAACGACAACTACTATAAAGTTAATATTGTTTATTAAGATTACTAAAATTTCTCTCCACCAAATAAGATATAAATATAATAATATTAAAGCATGCACTGTACACCAATATAATAATTATAATTTTCATTTCTATTACTTTGTACTACACGTACTAATCCTATCATCATCTAATAAGTTGAGAACGTCTGTTCTCATTCTTCTCAACTATGTTCTCCATTAGAACAAAAACCTGAGAATCATTGTTCTCTTCATTACATTAAAAACGATATCAATTCACAAGTTACGCTGATTCTCAAAATCTCGTGTAGAGTAATAATATAATCTTCCTTAATATTCAATGAACATTTCTTATCAAGTTTTACAGTAACTATACTTGAGAACTGAGTCGGTGGGTCTCATGATGTCTACTTACAAGTGGCCTCAAAGGCTAAGCGCCCGGAATAAATTCACCACTATTTATTTATCTATTGCCTGCCAGTCTGCAGGATCACACATTATTGCTTCACTACAACCGCTCCACCAACGACGTGAAGTTATAAATATTTAATATATTCTATATCGTCAATACGCAGAAATAATATTATCCTTAAAATGGCCCAAGAGCCGTTTGTGAATCACTATTCACCTTAGCGGATAAAGATTATCGGTTAACAGCTTGAGAACCACTATCGCTCTTTCGTACTTCGCTACAATACTCGGAGTTACTTGTAATATTCAGTAAATAAATTAGTAAATAAATAAATAAAGGTAATTAACAGGTACTCATTAGACATCAGACAACAGAAAAGAAAATATAAGTGATAGGTTTACCGGGAATCAAACCTAGGACCAACCAAACGGTGCCATTGCCGGTAAGCCTATCACTTATATTTTATTTTCTGTTGTCTGGTGTCATCCTTTATGTCCAACGAGTACCTGTTAATTACCTTTATTTATTCAGGACTCAAGGTTTCCCCCATTATTTATTTGTAATATTCAGAGCCCTCCCCAAACTCTATTACTCAACAAATAATCCGTCCTACTAATGCAAACCACAAAGTATATCGGAGCACTACAGATTCGAACCCAAAACTCTAAAGCTCGGCGAAATACTCTCTCCAATTATCTGTAGTTAAAAGACAAGTTATTCTTACACTAGCCGAGATTATCTAGAAATGCTCTTCTTAATAATAATTATTATTACAGCTATTCTCTACAAAAACATTATCTATAAAAATCTATACTTCTTTCCTACTGTATCATTTGTCCATGTACTGGCTAATCCAGCACACGGACCTATAACAAACTTCCTACATTTTTAGTTGTCTTAATTATTAAGTTGCCTGTCTAAAATCTCTAAGCTCTCTGTCCTAGTGTGTGTGTTCTTATCTGTATGAGCATAGGTATTTATTTTCCTACCATTTTACACCGGACACCTGTTTTCTCTGCTCTTCCATGGGAAAGAGTTCCTGACTCTGTCATCGCTGCTGACAGCAAATGCTGATTTCAGCCTGTTTTGTTAAATCTAATGACTCTTTCTCACGTCCCAGATGTGTGACACAACTGCACTTCTACAAATATTCTCATGAACAAAAAATACAAAATAATTAATCAAAATGTACTGCATATACAATGTCCCATTCACACGCACGGGTGTTCGGTGCTTATGGTTAAAAAATCAAATTCCTTTTCCTAAATGTAATTAACATTACATTCCTTTCTCTTGTTAAATTATATTTGTCCTCAAACGACATCGAGGTGTGAGAACCATTCTATACAATTTCACATCCATCATCACACATTGTTTATTCTTCGCGTGAAAGGTAGCGGGCAATGTTTGTATTTGCATGGGATTAAACTGTGAGAAGTGAAAACGTTTTTCCTTACAAAGCTATCATAAGTTTAATTGTATATTGTAACGTATACATTAAACACTGTCTTATACGAGAATAACGCTCCAGGTGGAGTATTTGTAACGTATGTATTAAAGCTGCAGGAGGGGAGCATGGTGTACACTGCTACATTGAACACAACTTTGCGTTTGGCTGTGTTTATTTACATTAAACATAGTTAATATTTATGTATCGCTAGAAAGTGTGAACTCATGTGTTATTATATTTTTGTGTGTCTTTGAATATAGCACTACGTGTGTGTCGACGTCTCAGGCTTTAAAATACAACTTTCTATCTGGTTTACCTACAGTTAAATATCCTATATATAAAATCCCAGCTTTTTCTTGCAGTGCGTAACGCTGAGGGATGCAACTTTGGTTGAAAGTTAGACATTAATTGTATTGTTTCCCTTATATGTACTCTCCTGAATATAGTAACACTTACCAAAGAAGAATGCGCAAATGACGGTGCCACTAACATCTCTCTTTCATATTTTGTAAAAAAATTATTTGGTTCCCTTATATCGGTGTATTTTTTCATTTAAAAAAGTACTTTAAAATATATTAGTAGTAAAGAGTGTAAAACTACATTATTAGTAAAATTTTACTGCAAGATGCGGAGATCCATGATTTAAGTTGTACCAGATTAAAACAACAGAAAATCAAGATGCTCTTCTGTCATGTTCAGACTTTGAACATCAGTTGTAAAACAAATATTTTGGTTTTTAATACTTTTGAATAAGTAAAATTGCCGTTAGGTATTGGTGCTTTTGAATTTAACTCCCGTCTTATGACAGGCTTTTACACTAGTATCTTAATGTTTGCGGTATTCTGTCTGTTCTTTAATATATGTTTGTTACGGCATCTCCGGACTTTCATAAATTAAAGCTTGCATAGAATAGAAGGATTGAAGTGGCAACACCAAAGCCACCAATAAATAACTGATGACAAGAACCAGACAAGTACCAGTGGATCTAGAGCTGAAAAGAAGACCGTGGCGATGGATAGTACACATTTAAGAAAGCTGTCCATAGCATTACAAGGCAGTCCTTGTTCTAGAATCCCCGGGGTAAAAGAGAGGTAGACCCCCCAAAAAAAACATACACATACTTACTTACTTATTCGTTCCTCTTCTACCGTGAGGTGTAGAGGTTTGTAAGAGAGAGCGCCATGATATTCTATTGGCTGTCTTCCTCCTGGCTTGGTTCCATTCTAGTCCTTAGTCCTTCAAAGATTGTCTAATGATGTCCCCCCAGCGGACTTTGGGTCCCATGCTTGTCATGGTAGCCGATCTTCTCCCATTCTGCAGACATGGCCAAACCATCTCAGTTGGGACTGTTCTACTTAGGTCTGCAGGGGTTGGATTTTTAGGCCTTGACGTATCGTCTGGTTGCGGACCATGTGCGAACAAACACACACACTGAAAATAGAACTGGAAACAAAAATGACAAGGAAGACATGGAAAGAACGTGACCTGATGGCACGTGACAGAAAGCCTTAGCAAGCGTTTTGTTGAAGGCCTATGCTCCTTGCGGAGCGAAAGAGAAGTGACTGATGACATCTCCATTATTAACTAAAACTTTGTGTTTAGTCACTCTAATGTTAAGCACAACTGTTTAGTTTTTTTGTTTATATATCGTTAAAGTGTGCGGTGTATATGTTTTGGCGTATATACCGTTAAGCATATAACAAAAAGTAACTACATTCACAGGTTTAATTTCATCAACAGAAACATACGCACTACAAATAAACATACATCTAAGCAATAAAAATGGAAAGTTACAGCACCACAGTTACCAGCACATGTTAGAATAGTAGGAAATGAACTAGCAGACAAGGATGACAAATAAGTAGCTGTAAGAAATAGAAGCAGGTAAGCAGAGATAATAAATTGTAAAAATCCAGTCACAACGATCATAAGTGATGAGTGAGTGCAGAAAAGCCTGCGACAAGGAAGAGACAATATTATAAACTACTCAAAAATGCAGATTAATCAAGAACTTTAAAAGTTAACAAAATGTTGCTACGCCCTTGAATATGAAAAGGAAACTTTAGGATAGAAACCCCTCACCCTAAGTAAAGAATGTCAAGAATTAAAAAAAAAGCGTTTTAACTAGTTTGCAAGAAATAAGAAATACAATACATCTAAAAAACAAAAAAAACCTTAATTCCCTAACTACAATGTAGAAATGACTATGGGAATATAACTGCTTATCTCCTTTATCATCATTTTCATATTTGCTCCTAATGGAACATGGAGAGACCACAGCAGTTGGTCCTCATGCAGGAAGCTTGTTCACAAGCGACTGCAGCAATGGCTTTGCAGCAATTTGTTTTATATGATAAGTTTTCCAGCCCCATGAACAACCTCATATTAGTTGTCTCATAGACATGCCTGAGGGAGCACAGACCCATGAACAACCTCATATGATTACTTATTAGTTTTCTCATAGACATGCCTGAGGGAACACAGACCCATGAACAACCTCATATTAGTTGTCTCATAGACACGCCGGAAGGAACACAGACCCACGAACAACCTCATGTTAGTTGTTCCATAGACATGCCTGAGGGAGCACAGACCCACGAACAACCTCATATTAGTTGTCTCATAGACATGCTTGAGGGAGCACAGACCCATGAACAACCTCATGTTAGTTGTTCCATAGACATGCTTGAGGGAGCACAGACCTACAAACAACCTCATATTAGTTGTCTCATAGACATGCCTGAGGGAGCACAGACCCACGAACAACCTCATATTAGTTGTCTCATAGACATGCTTGAGGGAGCACAGACCCACAAACAACCTCATGTTAGTTGTTCCATAGACATGCTAGAGAGAGCACAGACCCACGAACAACCTCATGTTAGTTGTCTCATGGACATGCTTGAGGGAGCACAGACCCACGAACAACCTCATATTAGTTGTCTCATAGACATGCTTGAGGGAGCACAGACCGACGAACAACCTCATGTTAGTTGTCTCATAGACATGCCTGATGGAGCACAGACCCATGAACAACCTCATATTAGTTGTCTCATAGACATGCTTGAGAGAACAGTAGATCTATTCTTAATCACACCAGAGCCCCTTGGGAACTATAGGGGGCCATTTTCTTTATATTATTTCTTAATCTCTTGTGGTCAAACATAAGCAGCAAGATGTCACAGTGAGGGATGACAAACCTAAGAACATTGTTCGTAGATATATTTTTCACACATTACATGATTGCTTTTTCAGTCTTTGCAGAGTAAAGGTTTCAGGTTCATATCATGTAAAATGTGGAGACAGGGCCCCAAAATTTAATTCATTTTCAGATAAAACACTTCATACCTTAAAAATATGAACATATTAAATGTTTTATTTCCTACACAGTTGCTTTTGCTGAGGAAGATATTGAATAAAAACGCCCATTATAGTATGGGTATTTGTAAAATTGACATTTTATATATATATATATATACTAGTGTAAAAGCCTGTCATAAGACGGGAATTAAATTCAAAAGCACCAATACATAACGGCAATTTTACTTATTCAATAGTATTAAAGAAACAAAAATATTTGTTTTACATTTGATGTAAAAAGTCTGAACATGACAGAGGAGCATCTTGATTTTCTGTTGTTTTAATCTGGTACAACTTAAATCATGGATCTCCGCATCTTCCTGTTTCCAGTTCATGTACTGTTTATCAGTTGTGTTGTTGACTTCTTTCCATACAGTATAATCAAACTGTTCAGTGCCTTCTATCTTTCGTGCCGTCTCCTTTTCTTCCCCCGTTCTTGCTCTCACTATATAACAGCTTTCTTCTTCTCGCAACATGCCAGAAGAAAGTGAATTGCTTCCTCCTGTTAGTAAGTAAGCTACCTGTGCATCACCACAGTACACGAACTCCGAAGCACCAGCAAGGATCCCAATGTGTGTATACGGGATCACACATTCTATAAATATTTTTGTAACATTCTTGAATAATAATAAAATTTTACTAATAATGTAGTTTTACACTCTTTAATATTAATATATTTTAAAGTACTTTAAAAAAAAAAAAAAAAAAATACACCGATATAAGGGAAGCAAATAATTTTGTACAAAGTATGAACATGCATGCCGTTCACAGAGAGATGTTAGTGGCACATGCACATTCTTCTTTGGTAAGTGTTACTATTTTCGGGAGAGTATTAAAAACCAAAATATAAGGGAAACAATACAATTAATGTCTAACTTTCAACCAAAATATTGCATCCCTTAGCGTTACGAAGGCTTCTGACAGAAAACCTGGCATTTTATATATATTGTGTATATATATATATATAGTATAACTTTTTTTGGTCTTGTATCCATGTCACAGTTTTTGCGGGGAAGCAGACCTGCCCTTGAACACATCAGGCTGATAGTTGTTCACAAAGAAATCCCTCCTTCTCATGCTCTTTCCCCTTTACTACTCACATGAAAATCGTACAATACTTATTTAGTCATTCCTATTCTACCTGAGGCGTAGAGGTTTTGCCAGAGAAAGCACTATACTATCCTATCGACCGTCTTTCTCCTGGCCTGGTTTCAGTCCAGTCTTCAGAAATTGTCTGATGTTGTCCTTCCAGCGAACTCTGGGACATCCAGGAGGCCTGGATCCTTGGCTCTTGGTTTCTCAGGTTTGTCATGGTAGCTGGTCTTCTCCCATTCTGCAGCTATGGTCAGACCATCACAACAGGGATTGTTCCACTCAAGTCTGCATGGGGCTGGGTTTCAAGTACATAATATGTCATCTGGTTGTGGATGTTGCCCATTCTTGGACCATCTTCCTCAGATACCTCATTTCTGAGGTTTGGAGTTGGCTTTTGTGGGTTTTAGTCATTGTCCGTGACTCACATCCATCAATCAAGGCTGTTACATAGGTGGAGTAGTATACAGCCATCTTCTTTTTCATATGGCATCAAATGTAAGGCTAGCAGAGATGGACTTTTGAGAGGATGCATCCGTCATGCACACAGCCAGCATGCTACAGGAACAGTAAGCATTCACTCTTCGACATATACTGAGGGAAACTGAGCACCCGTGGGTTTGTCCGGATTGCAATGATGTCGATTCTGTTCAACAATAACAATAACTCTTTTGCTGAGAATCCTTGATTTATTGCCTGGAAAAGTTTGCTCTTTGAGTAGCCAACTTTTATTTGGTGCCTCCCTTCCAGATTTTTGCAATGAAGCAGACCTAAGTTTGAACACAAACTTATATGACGAAGTGTAAAACCCGAAACGTCCCTTGTCTCATGTGAACTCTTATTTGTAAAACTGATTTAATACCTTTTTATTAGTTTATAAACTTATATTCCTTACCAGTTTTACAGCAGCCCCTTAATTTATTTTCTTATACTATACTACAATCATTGCTGCTACCCTGTTTCCGTTTCGTGACTACTATAATTTGTGTGCTTCTCGTTTCATATTTTTACATTTGTTCATTATGCCTTATCAGAAACAGTTGATTACTTCTGTTCATTCTTTTATCACCCATTCATTTTCTCTCATGCCTTCTGATATATCTCGTACTGCTTGTGACTTAGCCTTTACTATATACAAGAAGACACGCTGTACATGTCACATTAATTTTCTCAAGAACTGTCTCCATGCTAGAGTTATTCCCAAAGGGTTTGTCTCTAGTTTCCATCTATCGGCGGGACTTCCTCATCTTGCTGACCAGCACCGCTTACAGCAAGTTGAGAAGAAATGTTCCTTCCAACGTATGAGGTGCGTCATTGCTATACATAAACGCCAGCTGACTGAGTTTGAACTTTCGAAATCCAACCTTACACAACAGCTACGTCTACTGACTTCTTTGTGCCCGGCAGCGTTCCCTCTTATTCGCACTATTATCCATGACACGAATAGGGAGCTGTATACTCGTTTGTGCACGCATAAAAAAGAGAAATTGCGCCACCTCCGTCCGCAACTTCCTTCAGGGTCCTCTATTCAGTCTTCTACCCAAGCTAAAGTTATTTGCATTCCTCCAGATTTGCATCTGTCTCCTGATGAATTGTCTGTCCTGGGCAAAGGTCTTAAGTTTGTTCCTCTTCGTTCTAATTTTGACAAATATTCTCTGCTTCAGGATGTTCACAGCTTCCATTGCCGCATGCGTCTCAAATATTACCATCGTAATGGTAATGATTCTACCAGGGTTTCCGATACTGATGATATCTTTCGTTGTTTCGGCAAACCTAAACTAGACTGGACTCCAGCTCCAGGAGCTTCTCGTGCTCTGGATTTATATATTGCCAATACTTTACATGACATTGACCAGCTTACTCTACGCCGTCTCCGTCGATCTAACCTCACGTCTTCTGAAAGGCGGGCATTGTCACGCCTTAGAAACCGTAATGATATTGTTATCAAGCCGGCAGACAAAGGTGGTGCTGTGGTTGTTTGGCGTAAGGACCTATACATTCATGAAGGAGTTACACACCTAGGTAACACCACCTTTTACTCACCTTGTTCTGGTGACGCTACTGTCCGTAATAATCTTACTGTTTATGAGACTATCTGGGGCCTTGTCCGTGATGATCTTCTTCCTTCTGGTGCTTTATCTCTCCATATTTTTGATAGTAGTCTTGGTAAGCCTTCCTTTTACATGCTTCCTAAGGTGCATAAAATTGCTAACCCTGGTAGGCCTATTGTTTCAGCCTGCTCTTGTCCCACTGAACGTATTTCTGAATTCCTTGATAGTATTTTCCAGCCTTTGGTCGCCAATCTGCCTTCTTATTTGAAAGACACTACTCATGCTATCACTACCTTTGATTCGATCAGATTCACGCCTGATCGTACTTACCGTCTTTTCCTCCTAGATGTTTGTTCCCTTTATACTTCTATTCCACATGCTGATGGTCTCAAGGCACTCCAATTTTTTCTCGACCAGCGTACTGATCTTACTATAAGTACAGGTCCGCTTCTTCGCCTTGCTGAGTTGGTTCTTAATCTCAACTCTTTTGAGTTTAATGGCCAATTCTTCAACCAAATCAGTGGCGTTGCTATGGGTACTAAGATGGGCCCTAGTTACGCTTGCCTTTTTATGGGCCACTTTGAATATTTGGTCTTTCATAGTTACGATGGACCAATACCCGAATTTTACCGTCGGTATATTGATGATGGTATTGGCATTACAGACATGTCTGAGGTAGACCTCCGTCGATTCATTGACTATGTTGGAAATTTCAATCCTGCCATTAAATTCACTTCTGAAATTTCTACGACTTCAGTGAACTTCCTTGACATCACTGTGACTATTAGCCCTACTGGTCTTAAAACGTCTGTTTATAATAAGACTGCTGATGCTCACGGTTTCCTTCTTTATACTTCATCGCATCCTCTTAGTTGTAAAAATTCCATTCCCTTTTCTCAACTTCTTTGCTTTTCTTATGTCACGATGACGATGATTTCCATCAGCGAGCTCAAGAGATGCTCGAGTTCTTTCGCCAACGTCTTTATCTAGAACATGTTTTATCTGATGCTCTTTATTGTATCACACGCGTCACTCGTCAGATGGCACTCACTACTAAACCTTCTGTCCAGTCTGACAGACTCAAACTGGTTCTAACTTTCCATCCTCACTGTCTGGCGGTGAAGAGAATTCTGTTTCGACATCTGCCTATTCTCCACTCTGATCCTGATACCAGAGAGTTGTTTCGTGATACACCTTTGGTAGCATATCGTAGGGATAGGAATTTTAGGGATATTCTTTACAGTCGTCTGCGACATACTAGCCCTTCATACGTTGGTACTAAACCGTGCCAACGCCGTATATGTAAGAGCTGTCCGTTTGTACTCCAAACTCAGACAGTCACTTTTCCGAAAGGAAAATTTATCATTAGAGAGTCTTTCACGTGTGAATCCAGAAACCTTATTTATGCTATCATCTGCAAGAGGTGCGGCATTAACTATATTGGTGAAACTGACAGGCGTTTGGCAGACAGGTTTCGTGAGCACTTGAATGACATCTATCATGGCAAACATTTACCGGTAGCCCTTCATTTCAATAGGCCTGACCATTCAGGTAAATCCGATATCCATGTCACGGCCCTCCGTTCATGTGTCGGGGATGACAGGACTCGCTTTTCATTAGAGAATCGTCTTATTTTTCAATTGGGCGTTTTATGTCCTGAAGGTCTCAATGTTCAACATCATTTTGCATAAATTCTGGTAGCTTTTCTTTCTCTTTCATTCTTCTTTATTCGTAGTTTTTTCGATCTATCTTCTTATGTTTTGGTTCGTTTCATATCCTTTTGTATCTCTAAAAATTGACGCTATCTTACACATCACTTCCTTCGAGATTTATTGGAGAGAAGACTGCGATCTTGTGATTCCGAGCATTTACATTTCTAGCTAAGTGACTTGTTTCATAGTTTTGTTCATTCTCTTTTTTTTTTCGTTTCGTTTATTATTTAATTTCTTGATTCGGTATTTCTGTTAGGTTTTTCGATTTTCTTGTATTATCATTGTACTTTTTCCATCTGCTTGTATCGCTCATTTTGTATTGTTTCTTATCATTGTATGTTTTTGTAGTACCTATTACTATATGTAATTCTTGTCTTTGTCACCTGTTTGTGGCTGACGAAGGGTAAAACCCAAAACGTCCCTTGTCTCATGTGAACTGTTATTTGTAAAACTGATTTAATACCTTTTTATTAGTTTATAAACTTATAAGTTTGAACACATCAAGCTGGTTGTTGTTAACAAAAAACCCCCCCCCCCAATATAAAAAGCATTCAACACATACAAATAACAAATCAATGCAAAACACGCTTTGTCATGTAACTTTTTATTGCATGACAAACAACTAACACATTACTGTTAAATATTTGTAGAAGTAAATAAAGCACAGAAGCAAACATCAAAATACTGCCTCCTGCATTTTATATTTGTTTCAGCCACTCTACAATGGCTGTCTCTGTTTCATGGAGTGGTTAGAACCATCAAATGTCTTATTTCATTTCTATTACTCCCCCTTGCTGTCTAACCAATCATGGCATCTGTTTCAATTACTCATGGACATTTACTGTCATATGACATCATCTAGCATCTGTTTCAATTACTCAATGTGATTTACTACAATACCATATCAATCATCTACCAATGTCTGCCACTGTTTCAGTTACTGTACATCCTCTAATCAATGAGTTGCATATTTTTGTTTGTGTTGTTGTTGCTTCAAATCCTTACTGTTATTTTCTATCCAATCACTGCCACTGTTTCAACCATGTCCTGCTATCAATTAACCCATGATTAACTTGGTCAATGAGCACAACTTTCCACAGCAGACATAACTGCACCATGTGACCCACCTCTCACAAGAAACCAGAAACCTAGACCTTATACCAATTAACCTTAACAAAAATGAATACAAGTAGTTTTGTGGTTTTTTTCTATTTTTGATACGGCATTTATTGACATGCAATTTAACCAATAACCATTTCACTATTTTTTACATTCTGCTACGCAGATAATCAAACCTACCATACAACTTAACTATACAGATACACACCAACCCAGCCCTAGCATATTAACTGCATTTAGCAACCCAACCCTACCATATAACTTAACTTTATAGATAATACACCAACCCAACCGTAGTATACAACAACTCTGTAGATAAATACCATCCCAACCTTACTATACAAATTAACTCTATAGCTAACACACCATCCCAACCCTAGCATACAACTTAACTCTGAAGATACACACCAACCCAACGCTACCGTTTAAAGCATGCAAACCTATGATACATATATAGCATTCCTTCTGTCTGACCCACTGTCTGCATATGTTAAGCACAGACAGTATATTATTATAGACCAAGAGATTTAACAAATGAAGAAATTTTCTCTCGACTGGCCACTGTGACCTCTCATCAGGAATTTTTGTTGTGTCTTACATCTGGTTACAACTGTGGGACAGAAATGCTGGGTCACTGGCAAAATGCTACATTGTTGAGCTTTCCAATGAATTCCCTTTCTCTTGGATGATGTTGCTTTTTTCATAATAATCTATAGCCAGTAAGATGAGAAATGCTGGTAAGATGGAATCCTTATAAATAAAGCTCAAAACTACATGAACAACAGTGTATTTAATAAAGTTCTCAATGAAAAAGCAATGCAATAAATAAATACATATCTAAATTACACAGCAAAAAATAATGTAATAAAGTAAATTCTAAATTAGAGCAAAAAATAATGTAATAAAGTAAATTCTAAATTAGAGCAAAAATAATGTAATAAATAAAGTAAATTCTAAATTAGAGCAAAAATAATGTAATACATAAAGTTCTAAATTAGAGCAAAAATAGTGTAATAAATAACGCACTAAATTAGAGCAAAAATAATGTAATAAATAAATAAAGTTCTAACTTACAGAAAGATATAATAAATAAAAAATTAATAATATTTAACAAAAATAACAGTACTTTTATTATGAATTATTTTGGTGCTTTTGATTTTTTTTTGAGATGACAGATTTAAATATTATTTTGTGAGTTAAATTACAAATGCGTTAACAAGAAAATTTGTTATCTTTTTTTTTTTCCACAGATCTTAATATCTTAATCTTAACACATTTTAAAGCATCAGAAGTTTAAGATAACACAAGAGTGATATAAACCACTTCCATACACACATTTTAAAAATAAAATTACTTGTGGTACATGTCCCATACCCTTATATCCAAAACTGTTGAGGATAGCTTTGTTTTGGAAACCAGATTTTTTTCTCTCAGTTTCCAGATGTCACCCAATTCACATTTGAAAAGTAGTCCAAAGTTGGCCAAAATGCGTTTGAAAAAAAGCCCAAAGTAACTTGATTTTCAGAATATTTCAGTTTTCGGGCAACAGGACATGGACCTGTATTTAAAAACTCATTCACAAATGTAATATTTTGGTCTCTTTATCTGCACTGTCTGTTTTGTAATTCAAACATGAAATAAGAAGGCAAATATCATCATTTTAATCTCAGTGTACAACCAAGTGCCAACAGACAGCTACAAATGCATCAACTGAGAAAACAAGTTCAGTCTTGGTAGTCGCTGCTGCTTTTTGAGGGGATGAAAATGCTCAAGTTACTCTGAAAGGTTTGCATAAGCTCTACAAAATAGAGCTCACAACCTTACTTACTTAGCCGTTCCTCTTCTACTGTGAGGGCGTAGAGATATGCCAGAGAGAATGCCATTATATCCTATTTGCTGTCTTTCTCCTGGCCTGGTTCCAATCTAGTCCTCAGTCCTTCAGAGATTGTCTAATGTTGTCCTCCCAGCAAACTCTGGGTTGCCCGGTAATTCTGGATCCCTGGCTCTTAAGTTTCCCATACTTGTGGTAGCTGATCTTCTTCCACTCTGCATACATGGCCAAACCATCATAATTGGGACTGTTCCACTTGTGTCTGCTGGGCACACAACCAAGAAAACACAAAATCACGCATGCAGTAGACTTTGACATCAATACTATCAATTATAAGAGAGAAAAATCACTTGCTCAAAACAATAGTCGTACACACAATTTTCAAAAACGAGTTACTCGTATGTTCTACCTTGCATGAAATCTACACTGAGACTCAATAAAGCAATACCAACATTTGAAATGAAAATAAAAATGCAAACTTTGCAAATCAGTGGATATTTAACTCTTACTATACGTGAGCTAAAACCGCGTTTTTACGCGCTAGTTTTGCTATCATTACCGTCGCGCGCCAGTTGAACTGGCGAGCCGTAAAATTGGTACTAAACCCGCGCCACTTCATGGGGCTTGCCGGATAGTAAGAGTTAATGAAAAAAAAATGTCTAAAGGTAAGCTGGTGTGTGGTTTATATTTGTCATCACTGAACAAAGCTCAAAGCTTACTAGGTTCTATAATCTTGCTTATCTGCAAGTTGTTCTAGATGTAGACTTAACTTGCCTTTGATCCACCCTCACTGAGTATCAGCTCTTGGTGACCTTGCTGCCATAATGTGGTATTGCGCAGTTTGTATAAGCTGTTTTGGGCTGCCATAAAGTGTATCATCAATGGATGGGTTGTGTGGCAGGAGGAGTTGTCTCATTCCCTGGAGTGCAGGGCATAGTAATTGATGGTATTCTACCGTCTCCAATGGGTCTGCCAGTGTCTAAATTTTGCTATATTTTGTGAGCACATTCTGTTTCTGTAGTCATTTAGTGTACAGTGACCTGTTCTCAATCTGAAGATTATGGTTTGATATTTTCATTCAATATAGTTGATAGCATCTTCCTTATTCAGGGCTAGATGTAGAATGCCGGTGATAATTTGCAGCAAAACCCCAGTTTTAAAAGGATGCCTTCAAATTTGATCATTGGAAACATCATGCACGCAATATGACAATTATTGAAAATGGAACATTAAGTGCTAATCCAGCTCAATCTGCTACAAATAAAGCCATTGGTTAGTTGCTCAAACAGAAAAAGGCTGACTACAGCTGGGAATTTACATTAAAGTTGGATAGCCAGTTTACAACAAAGCCAAGTGGCTGTTTTTCTTGTTGGCGTTTACACAATTTGTCTAGCAAGATTTAAAATTTAAAAGAAAAATATGCTAGCCAACTATTTTAAACTCAGGCCACATATTCTAACTTTAACTGCGTTAGCCAATAAGTCAATTAAATATGCCACTACCTGATTATACAAATTCAAGGTAACTGCTGTAACCAGGGGCAGACTGAGCACTGGACATTTCAAGCGCTGCCTCAAGGTCCAGAGCTGGGATTTAGAACCAGTAATCAATGTGGAATTAGGTCCAATAACCCTTTTTTGCCCAGGGGTCCCGATCACTGTCAGTCCGCACTTAGCTTTAACACACAGTGACTAGCTCTTTATTTGGAGCATAAAATATCACCAACACTCTAGGTGACATGGATAATGTATTTACATCACTGTTGACGTTTTGGTGAATTCTAAGCAGGTTTTACAGAAAATATGGGCTTTGTCCACATCACTTTTGACGTTTTGGTGAATTCTAAGCAGATCTTACAGAAAATATGGGCTTTGTCCAGTTCATGATAGAATGCAAACCGCACCTATTTAAATATCTTGTTATAACTAGTCTTGTGGACAAATAACATGAACAAAGGAGATCTTGGTATAAATGGTTTTTTGGGCATAAATGAAATATAAGGACATTGTTTTGGTATAATTGATTTTGTGGCATACATGACAGAGAATAACGGACAAGGGGTTTTATAACTGACTTGAAGCAAAATCACAGAAAGTCAGTACAAACTACTTTCTCACAGACATGATGTGATTCAACTTTCGTTGGTGGCTGTTTTGTCTGTTTTGAGTGAAGCTAGTGTTTTCTTGATTTCCTTGACTACATCGGCACGTGGAACTTCTCTCTGAGGGAGAAAACATTAGCACTTTTAGATGTAGACCCCAGCGAACTACAGTATAAATTTGTGAAAACAGTCACATGTGACAGAACAAAGTAGGAAAACAATCAGTGATAGACAGATGAAATGATAAAAGTCCTTATCCCAAAATCCAAAATGCTCAGGGACAGCCGTGTTTTGGAACTAGAATTTTTTCAGTTTTCGGATATTGTCCAAAGTAGCCCAAGTCACCCGAAAAATACTTTTGATTTTTGGAATTTTTCGGCGTTCAGTTGTTCGGATTCTGGGATAGAGACCTGTAGTAATAAATTGGTGCCTCTTGCAGAGTCCAATCCTTGATACAAAAAAAAAAAAGTTGACAAGATAATAGCTATCATGAAGCCCTTACTTTTAGTCTAGATTACTTTATTACAACATCATTTCCTTAAAATGAAAGAAAACATTCCTGGAATTGAAAGAAAAAAGAGCCAGACTGCATCAGAGAGAAAATCCATAGCGACAAAATACATAGAGAAACATTACCCGTGCAACACCTGGACCCATGCATACACAGATGGATCAGCAACAAATGCAACAGAAAATGGAGGTGGAGGTGTCTTTTGATCTTAAGCACAAAAAAGGTGTCAGTGGCAACAGGACAATTCTCAAGTAACTTTAGAGCAGAGGCAGAGGCCTTGAAAACTGCAGCAGAGGTTATAATGACAGAGGAAAGCACAGAGAAACAAGCTGCTTTCTTTACTGATGCAGTCAGTAATTGCAGCATTGAAAAGCCAAAATAATACAGACCTGGATGACCTCAGAATAGTGCTCCACAAACTATGTCAACGATTCAAAAGTGTTGTGATCCAATGGATCCCATCTCATTGTAACATCACCGGCAATGAAGAGGCTGACAGATTGGCAAAGGAAGGTGGAAATCTACCTCAGCCTGATGCAAGCGTAACTTTCGAGGAGGCAAAGAGTTTTATCAGAATCAGATACAGAAACAAATGGGATGTAGAGCATCCAGGTCACACACAAAATGATGCATACTACCAGCTCAACAGAAGAGAACAAGTGGTAATCTTCAGACTCTGCACTGGCCACAACAGATTGAGATACCATCTATTCAACAAGCTAAAGATAGGAACTACCGATCAGTGTAACTGTGGCACTGATAAAATGACTGCTGAACATTTGCTTCAAAGTTGCCCAACATATGCGGAACAGAGAAAGCGCATATGGCCGACACCAGTACCATTCGTGGAAAAGCTCTACGGAGATTCAAATAGCCTCAAACTGACTACTGCTTTCTTTGAAAACATTCAAGTGGACGTCTGAGAGTGTACGAAGAAGAAGACTTCTATGCCTATATCTTCATTATTAATTCCCTTTTGTTTGTTTGTTTTGCTTATTATGGAGCATGAAGCCACCATTGCAGATAGCCCCTTTTAGGAAATCTGAATCACAGAACATGCTCCTGCAGTAGTGGTTTCTGCAGCAATCTGTTGTACATGACGCCAGCGTGCACAATCTCACATTAGTCACTTTTTACGATACGTCTCAGTAATCCTATTCCTTCTTTATCTCCTCAGACAACTTTAGGAACTATATGGGACTCTAAGGTTATACTGAGTCCAAGAGATGTGGTAGGCAGATAGGACACACTGAGAAAGCCACTAGTTAGCTTACTAGGCATGTCTTGTTCTAGAACCCCTTCACTAGAAGAAAAAGTTGATGACCAGATATATGGAAAAGATAATGACTTATATGGACAAGAAATCCATTGAAAGAAGGCCTGCAGAATGTCTATGCTCCATAGGGACCTAAGCGGCAAAGAAAATCTGCACTGAAATGAAGGAATCAATCTTATATCTACAGAAAGTTCAGTTCAGTTAAGCGTTACCACTCTGATAAGATTCAATAACGAAATGAGAAAACAAAAGGTTAATAATAAAGTTTGGAAACAATGGTTAACCCTTTACAGTCCACAACTCTGCTAATATTTCAACTTTGAATGACCAAGCAAAGGTGCAAAACTCCTTTTCTTAACTGTTTCTTACGCTTAAAACATTATTTATAAAATATCCTAAGTCAAAATAAAACAAAAACAAAGTTATTTGTACAATAAAATGGACATACTGTTTTCCTTTATATTTTAATGTCAGATTTAAATGTTTTTCGCAATTAAAAAAAATGCCAAAACCAAAAAATTACTTTATTTTTATCACAGTCTTGTAATGGAAAACTTATATATATATATACTCTGTTTACAAGTTTTCATGAAAATGTGAATATCAGACACATTTACATTAATGTAGAGAACAATATTTACAACTATAAACTGTCTGTAGAACTCTCCAAGTGTCTGTTTTGTCTTAATTTTTACAGCACTGAACATATTTATGTTTTTCTGCCAAGAGTCTGACACTTCATGCTTGTTAGATGGTTTTGATTATGCTTACCCTTTAGCACTCTGCATTCTTTTCTGGAAAATTTGCCCTGCAGCTGCATTCTTTTTCACAAAACCCCCTTTTTTTTATAGTGGATGACTTGTAAATTCTATATTTTTTTTGTTTTTTGGCCAATTGCTCTAATTTTTGGAATGTATAGAGATAAATGGATGACGAATCTGATGATGTAATTTTGTTGATGTGATAGGATGTCAGATAACCTTCCTCTGCGGGCTGTGACCCTAGACTGGTACCCTTCAAGCAGGCCATGAGCAATCCACAGACGGAATATTTCTGCCTTGATACGAGACGGATGCTTGGCCCTCCACAGGACAAGCGAATTGACAAAGCAAACTTCCAATAGATAGAAGAAAATTTTCTTCCGCCATTTGCTGCTCCTGTGTAGAAACATGTAGTATGTCAACTGTTTGTCCACACGATCAATACTCCCATGTGACAGGAATAGGCTTGGATAGCGCATGGTTTGTCAACGATTCGCACATTGCCAGCATGATGTTTGGATCTAACCTCCTTCCTGAAGGTCTGCGCATCATGTGCAGTTGTCATTAGATTCACTGGCTCTTGTCAAACCATGACATATAGAGGATGTTGCCTTCTCTAACAGTGATGGGAGGGTCACCAGCTTTGGGTTTCGCCAACTTGAGTTGTGGGGGGACCCCTCGGCGGTTGGTCCGCAGTGTGCCGCAAGCCCCTGTCTGATTATCCCCAAGCTCCGTGTACAGGGCAGGCGAAGAGAAAAAGTTGTCCATGTACACAACATGGCCATGCCCATACAGGGGAGCAACAAGGGAGGTGACAACGCGGTGAGCAACCCCTCTAGTAGGGTCCACATTGTCTTCCTTCCCAAGGTAGAGCTGCCAATTCCAGAGGTAGCCTGTCTTGGAGTCAGCTAGGCCCCCCCAGGCTTTCATACCCCACTTAGAGGGTTTGTTGGGCATGTACTGCATAAGGCTGGTCCTACCTTTGAAAGCTATCATACTTTCATCAACACTTAGCTCTTTGGATGGTATGTAATGGCTTTGCCATAGAGGGAGAAGAGTGTCAACAAACGATTTGATTTTGAAGGCTTTGCTGTGGTCAGGGTGCCCTCGTGGTGCTGCAGTTGTATTGTCCACGAGGTGTAGAAAAGATAAGATGGCCAGAAACCTGTCCCTACTCATCACTTTCTTGAACCCTGGCATGTCAAGGAAACAGTCACTTGACTAATACAAATCAAATGACGATCTTTTTGTTACACCCATCAACAGAAGCAAAGCAAGAAATGCCCTCATCGTCAACACTGACATCGGTCCACAACGTCACACGGGATGAAGCACCTGCCTCTTGCCCTTTCTTGTCAAAAACCTGACTGGCGTAACGATTAGTTTCCGTAACTAATGTGTTCACAACATCATCTGTGATGAACAAACGGAATACATCTACCTCAGAGATGTCATCGTCAACGCCCACAGGTCCCACAACTTGGTCGAAGTTGCGGAGCCAGTCGTGGTTGTAGCCAGAAGGTGCCCTAACAACATTCACTTCTTCAAAATCATCATCAACACTTGACACATCACTATCTTCCCCTTCAACATCACCCATATTCGGAGCATGGACCGCCACACCAGCACTATTAAACCCTTCAAACCACTCATCTTCGGAATCAGAATCCATGAAAATTTCAGCTAAAATCGCAGCTTGCTCCATGCCGATTGATTTCGATTTGAAAATTGCACAGAAAATGTACGCTATCACACCCTTTACAACTGAAAGTCAGAAAAGGAAGTTAAACCTCTTTCACAGAAGATTCAATTTTTGCATCCGGGGTTATGATCACGTGCACACACATTATAAATCAGTTCCCCGATGATATCCGCAAGGCGACACACATCGCCTCCAGCTGGGAGAACATAAGTTACGTTCGGCGACATGTGTCGCCAGCAGCGTGCTAAAGGTTAAATCAAAACATAATCAGCCCTTTTCAGCTCTCTTGATTTATTTATAAGTTCATCTTCGGGTATAAATAATAAGAAAAAAATAAGCTGCTGCTTCATCAGACAAATTATGTTTAGACCCTGGGAGCTAACGCAACTGGAATAATTCCATAGGAGTAAATGTGCCTCTCTATCCTTTGTCTACAATGTTACTAGTTCCTGCATTGATTTTCCCACTTTCATTATCATCGATAACTGGGTCATAGTCCACATCGATGTGGGATTAATCATTTTCGCTATCAGAATAACACAGAAATGTAGATCTGTTCCTTCCAAGTTCATTTAAAATCTCTCTATGGCTTGAGATAGCATTTTTACAAAGTGTAATTTAAAAAAATTGCAAAACATCAACCACTCAACTTAGTAAAACACGATCAAAATCAAAATAAACTTCGAAATAGCCTCCATAAACCAGAAACTTGCAAAATCTTGTACGCTCCAGACTTCCGTTGTCACTGAGCAATGAAATAAATAACCTATTATCGTGAACTTTTAGGCGAGTCTTGACGTTAAAAGATAAAATATGGGCATTGTAAGGCGAATCGGCCTGGAAAGGGTTAATGTCCTGTGTCTAAAAGTTAATCTTTACAGTAGTGATATTACTTTTAACATTCTTAATTATGTGGTTTATTTATTAATCAAGAGTCCAAATTCATGGTAGTCTGGTCAACAGTGCTCAACTAAAATATGCATAGTTTTATAAACAAACATACCTCTTCTCTGGATCCAATTATTTTTAATTTGACCACTCCAGCTTCAATCTCGGACTGACCAATGATGACCCCAAGAGGTATGCCATTTTGTTCACAATACTGAAATTCAGTCAACATCTTTGTGTTCTTCTTGTATGATTGTTCTGTCTGTGAAGTTGAAGACATATGCTCAATGTTAGGTTTTGACTCTTGCACATAGTTAAGTCTGACTTTCAAATTTCATAATTCAGTTAAAGTTTTAGTCACAAACATCTTGCAATTCAACAATTTTAAATGCTGAAATGCAAACTTGACTTGATTTTAATATGACAATGAGCTCACCTTGATGTCAGCATCCCACAAGGCATTACACAGTTTTAGTCTCTCCTCCACCATTCCCTTCTGAGCAGCTATAACATAGGCTTCTGTTTCTGTGGTTCTGATTTTCTTATCTGAAGCCTGAAACAGACGCAGCAAAGTCAAGCTGGGCTTTAACTTCTTCTTCTTCTTCCATCCTTAGCCATCAACCGGCAAAGCAGTATGTGGCCAGTACGCCTAGTGGCGTCTTAGGGCAACAACAAATTGATCAATCTATAGCTGTTTCCACCACGCCTAGTGGCGTCTTTGTGGAACAAAAACAGACCAAACAATCTATCATTGTTTCCGTAATCAGATTGGTTGGCAAGCAGGTGATCAGCCCACTGTGCAAAGTTTTTTTACGGGATGGGGTAAACAGCCCCATGCCCATACTCTCCTTAGTCACTTTTTACGACATGCGTGGTAGGGTGCAGTGTTACTATTCTTTGCTCCCCTTTCGGGCCCCGGTAACACACGGGTGAGGGCTTTAACAGTGGGGATAATATGCTTAACTATTTCAGTACTTACCAACATTATGGGTTTGACCCATGAAAAAATGTGGGTTTGACCCATGTAAAAATGTGGATTTGATCCATGCAAAAAATGTAGGTTTGACCCTTGTAAAAATGGCTACCCTGATGGGCGTTAATAGTGGTCTTTAGCAAATACATTTTAGTGATGTATATAGATACTGTGCTTTGTTCATTTCTCAGTGCTGCCTCTTCTGCCTGTCTTGCAAGGTCATCCAGAAATGTCCTTTTGTTAGCACGGGTTTGACGTTTAACTTCCTTGTCCAGCTGACTGTACTGTTCACTATATATTGCCTTTAATCTGGGAGACTTAGCTTCTGTTTTCTTTCTTTTCATTTCCTTTCTCTTCGCTATGGTGTTTAGCATATATGGTGTTATCCAGTCTTGGCTCTTTCTTTCCTGGAATCCCAAGCATGACTTGCTGCTTTCCTTGTATATTGTTGAGATGGTGTTGAATCTCTGGTCAACATCATCGGTCTCTGTTATTTCCTGGCTTTTGATAATCTCATATCTTCTCTTTACGTCGACCACGAAAGCTTTTCTGGTGAGGGATCCTTCAGTTTCGTGATGTTGTATCTTTTCTGTTTGACTGCAACTGGTCCAGCAGCTCTGAGTTTCACTTTCAGTCTTGCTACTACTAGGTGATGATCACTTCCCACATCTGCGCCTCTTCTTACTTTCACGTCTTGTAGTGCATGTCTCCATCTCCCATTGATCATTATGTGATCTATCTGGTTTCTGTCTCGTCCGTTTGGTGATTCCCATGTTAACTTGTGCACTTCCTTGTGTGGAAAAAGTGTTCCTCCAATGACCTGGTTGTTAATACTGCAGAAGCTTATTAATTTGTCCCCATTCTCATTTGCGGTTCCACTGCCGCATTTCCCCATTACTCTTTTGTTATAATTATTGTGTGCTCCCACTTTCGCATTTAGGTCTCCCATTACTATAATGAGATCGTACCTGGGTGCAGTTTCCATTTCTCTTTGTACCTGTTGATAGAACTCGTCCTTGATCTCTTCATAGCTGTCGTTTGTTGGTGCATAGCATTGTATAATTGTGGTGTTGGTGAACCTCCCTCTTAGTCTTGCTCTTATCAGTCTGTTGTTGATGGGTTTCCATTCCAGTAAAGACCTTTCCATTCCTTTCTTCAGGATAATGGCTACACATCCGTTGTGCTGACCATCCTCTCTGCCAGAATAAAGTACTGTTTCCCTTGTAGCTGTTTTTATTCTTCCCCCTACCTGTCCATCTGCTCTTGCTTATTCCCAGGATATGTATCTTGTAGTTCCTCATCTCTGCTGTGATTTGTCTCAGCTTTCCTGCCTCATTCATAGTTCTGACGTTCCAAAAACCAATTCTGGTTTCGTGTTTTGCGGTCAGAGCATCCATTTTCATGCCAGTGGCTTCCTTTCGGCTTTCACCACTGTCAGTCATACGAGCCTGAGACTCCAGATGTCCGTCCCGCAGCAAAGTTTTTCCATATCAGTAAGGAATCTGCAACTGGAACAGACAGATGACTTCACATACCTAGGATGCATAGTAACACCAGACGGCGGAGCAAGCAAAGACATCAACAACAGAATGAACAAAGCAAGAACAGCTTTTTTTTTAGTCTAAACAACATCTGGAAGTCCTCTCAGTACAGCACAAGCACAAAATTAGGATTATATCAGAGCTGTGTGCTTTCTGTGCTTCTCTATGGCGCGGAGAGCTGGAGAGTTACAGAGAAGGAAATGTTGAAATTGTCCTCTTTTCACACAACATGCCTAAGAAAAATTCTCCGAATCTTTTGGCCGAATATCATCACCAACCAAGATCTGCTTACTCGGAGCAAGCAAGAGGACATGCACACCATCATAGCTGGCAGACGCTGGAGCTGGGTTGGCCATGTCCTCAGAAGAGACCCCGATGCCATCACAAGAACAGCTATGCTATGGACCCGTGAAGGAAAACGAAAGAGAGGCCGACCAAAAACAACTTGGCGGAGGACTGTGGAGGCAGAGATGCAAAGAATGAACCAGAGTTGGGGCACTGTATGAAGGATGGCCGCCGACCGAGCAAAGTGGAATCAATTTGTTGTTGCCCTACAAGACGCCACCAGGTGTAATGGCCACTGACTGCTTTGACGGTCGGCGGCTAAGGATCAAAGAAGATATAGATACTATTGTGTATCTGTATGTATGAATGTGTGTATATAAAAAAAAATATAGTGGACTAAAGAAGAGAGAAGATGACATATGACCACTCGTACTTTAAGATGATCATGTTAGAAGTACTGTACACTTATGTTTCATTACTTACTACTGTCTAGGACAGTATAGCACAGTAATTAATTTTATGTTATAATTTGTACATTGTATTACTTCACTATAAACAAAGAGTTCAATTAAAAAAAATATAATATATATATATATCTATAAACTTTAAACTCACAACGAAGACCAAAGCTGCAGTATATAATGCCTGCATTACCAGTACACTTCTATATGGCAGCGAGACATGGACAACCTATGCTAAGCAAGAAATAAGGCTTAATACGTTATATTTACGGTGTTTACACCACATCCTAGGTATTTCATAGAAGGACAAAGTGACAAATGTCGAGGTGTTGTCACGTTCTGGCCTTCACAACATGTATACACTGCTTAGACAGCGCAGACTATGCTGGCTTGGCCATGTCCACAGCATGGAAGATGGTCACATTCCAAAAGATATCTTCTACGGACAACTGACAGATGGCAAAACAACAGTTGGGTGATGCAGCTGAGGTTCAAAGATGCGTGCAAGAGAGACACGAGGGCACCGGACATAAATCCAGCAACCTTGGAGGATGAAGCTGCCGATTGTACCAAGTGGCGATGCTCTTTACAGTGCCACCTCATTGGGCAAAAAGAAGCTCTCACATTAAGCAGTAGAGAGGAGAAAACATCGAAAGGAACACCAGGAAAATAAGCAGCTGAGGGCTGTCGCCTCAGAGGCGCATTCCCATAGTCAGTTATGACTGAAGGGGCTATTGATATTTTTATTATATATAAATTGAAATGTATGTGAATTACTGGTGCACATAATATTAAAATGTTTTAGTTCAAAAATTATTATTTGTGCAAGGTAAAATGGATGCAGCCTCATGAATTGGGTACCAGAACAACTGGGAAGGTTAAGGCGGCCGGCGTGATGCTGACCACATCACACCTTGTGTGCCGATGGTGAAGAAAATACGGGCCTAACACCGCATTCCCAATATGCCTCAATAGGCGTTAAACAGGAACTCTAAAATGGATGCTGAAAAAAACAAACAATGCAAAACAACTATTTACAGTGATTTAACATCACTCCCATGTAAGTATTCAAATAAAAAAATGATCAAGATATCACATACAGATATACTCTAATAATATATAATCAGTTTCTTTCATGACATCCTCTTTATCATTTTTAGCTGTCCATGGCATTCTTCTGCAAAATTCACATCTCGGTGGCCTCCAGTGCTTTTCTTATTGTTTACTAATTGTCCATGACTCACTTCCATATGACATGACTGGCAGCTATCTGTATACAACAACTCTGAAGCTTTATGATGTGACAACTAGCAAGACGGAGGTGCCTTTAACCTCTTCCTCCCCACTGCCTTGTAGATTAGACTTTGTAGTCAAAGGCTATCGGAGTCCCCTTAACATAAACTGATGTATTGTCCCTTGTACAATCATAATAAAAAAATATATAGTGGACTAATGAAGAGAGAAGATACTGAACTGTTTCTCTATATCGCATATTTTAAAAAAAACCAAACAAAATAAAGTCCAACAATAAAAATGATCAACAGTTTCAGAGACCAGATAATAACAGACATGAGCACCTGTGACAGCCAGCAAGGCATTCAATATTCTTCGGTGTCTTTTGGTGATATTCTGTATTCCCTTTTTTGTCTATCAGTCGTGAGTCACATCAGTACAGTAGTAAATGATCCATGTAACAAAAGAAACAAATCTCCTGACATTAAGAAACACACTAACAAAAAAAAAACTGACTTACCAGTGCCTTTGCCTCCATGATAGAGAACAATCTCTCAATGCCTATACTGACTCCAACACAGGGGACCTTCTTGCCTTTGCTGTCAAACATCCCGACCAGGCCATCATATCTGCCACCACCAGCAACACTGCCCACTCCAACACTCTCTTCCCCATCAGCACAAGTCTGGTGAGTGTGGGCTACATGAACAGAATTGAGAATTAAGTATTAAAACATAATTAGTAGCAATTATCATCATCATTACAAACACTCTTGTTATTCTCCATAATCTTCTCCCTTTCTTCTTCTTCTCCTTCATTACTTTCTCCTCTTATTTTTCGCTGGTGCTAGAGAGTTAGGCACTGTGCTGAGATCCTCCTTGTGTGATCTAAGGGAGGAGATCGGAGCACTGATGGAGTTGTCCATGTGCAATGAAGATGGTCCTTAAAACCAAACCTCTTATTTTTGTTTCTCAAGTTTTCTTACTTACTTACTTACTTAGTCGTTCCCCTTCTACCGTGAGTTGTAGAGGTTTGGAAGAGAGAGCGCCAGACTATCCTATTGGCTGTCTTCCTCCTGGCCTGGTTCCATTCTAGTCCTCGGTCCTTCAAAGATTGTCTAATGTTGTCCTCCGATCGGACTCTGGGTCGTCCTGGGGGTCTGGATCCCTGGCTCTTTGTTTCCCATGCTTGTCGTGGTATCCGATCTTCTCCCATTCTGCAGACATGGCCAAACCATCTTAGTTGGGACTGTTCTACTTGGGCCTGCAGGGGGTGGGATTTAAGGCCTTGACGTATCGTCTGGTTGCGGACCATGTCTCTTCTTGTTACTTCAACCACCTTCCTCAGATACCTCATTTCTGAGGTTTGGCTTTAAATTCTTTTGCTGTAACTAAAATCTCATACAATTTTCTCCCTTTTATAATCCCTCTGTCTAAATATCTATTTTCATTTATATCAGATTCATCTCCATGCAAAAACCCAGCCTCCTTCATGTCCATTTTCATATACTCTGATCTAATAAACTACAACAGCAGAGCCAACACCGAAAACAACAACAGGAAATACGCTAAAGACAATAACAATATATACAATTTTTACCTGTCAAAATGGCCTCATAGATGACACCTGTGTAGTAATCTAAACCTCTGGCTAGACTCATGTCAAAGCACACCTGTTGGAGAAAGGATGTCACAAATCTGATGATATAAATAATCATCTGCTGGACAAGATTTGTTAATTAAATAATACCTTTGCATATAAGATTTATCTCAATAGTGGAAATAGTATGAAAACAATAGATCAATTAACAAGTCAAAATAATAAAATGACAGCAGAAACACCTGGACGATATCAATGTATCAACGACATGTTAAAGATGCCCAGGTATAACAGAAATATAATGGAAGATATTTTATCTCAAATGTAATGTGAAGTTAAAATCAATGGTAGAAACAAAACAAAGGAAACAAAAACAGATAAACAAGCAGAGGGAATTAAAATATCAAATACTATTGAAAGAAGCTACCAAAACAAAAGTATTGAAAGAAACAAATACATCAAAATGGAAGACATCAATTTAAACTAAATAAGGTACAAAGCCAAAGCTGCAAACCAGTTTGTATTATAAGCAGAAGAAATGAATGCATTACAGCTAATACATCTAAAGTGATTAAAGAAACTGAAGGAGAACCAAACTATAATCTAAACCTATTACACTATGCTAAATTCTCACATCAACAGAACAATAAAATCAGAATCTACAACTCAAATGTCAAATCAGTTCTACAGCATGGCTGTGAAACATGTTGGACAATAAAAATGATAATAAAGAAGTCACAAATGGGTGCTTGCATAGAACAGAAGAAATGAACTGGTGATAAGATCATCAGTATGGAACTGATGACAAGTGTCAGTGGAACAAGAGATAAGAAGATGGTGGCAATGGATAGGAAATACAGTGAGTTTGCAAATAGCATTAAAAGGCAGCCCTTGTCCTGGAACCCCCATGGCAAGAGAGGTAGAGGGAAACCTAAAAAACACATGGGAAAGACAGAAATGATAGGGATAAAGAAAACATGAAAAGACCTTCAATGGATGGCACAGGACAGGACTTGCTATAAATTTGCTGAAGGTCTATACTCCTGAGGGAGTTAAAGATGATGATGATAATGGAATTATGGACAATGAATAAACAAACAAGGTCAAGACTAAGTAGATATAGTTTTACTCAGAGAATGTTCAAAATCACATGGACAGCTCATAAAAGCCCTATTAAAAGAGTACTGAAAGAAACTAGCGCCAGTGCAAATGAGCATTCATTCCTATGTCCATGAGAAAGAGGTAGTCCAATTATTTAAGAAAGGAAAATTAGACCTTTTTTACCATAACAGACAAAACTGAGGGAAAAAGAGACAAAGGATGATGTTGCTGAGTTATATGCCGGTTGAAGATCATGCACTGAGTATGGTTACTTTAGTGATCTCTTGTTAATCGTGCTTTGTTTAGTATTACGCGAATTAGGGTGAAGGTGTTCATACAACTCAGTAGCATGGTATGAAGAAGTAGTTCATGTAACTTGAACTCAGCAACATTAATGAAGTAATTAATGCCTTCAGATTGAGTCCGTAATATTTAATCACATGTACACACAGGATGATCATTTCAAATAGGAACAGAACATAAGTCCTTATAAGTCATGCATAAATTAATCAATAACGTAGACTGCTGGTTTACGTGTCAATGTCCGTTTAAGGATACAATGCAGTATTGTCGTCAGAACATCACAGCTATATGCACGCGCAGCTAGACATGGCTACCTGCCGACAGTGAGACTGCGAGTCTGAATATTTCATACGAATTTGACGATTATTCTCCTCCTTCTGAGGATTCTAGTTAAATACTAACCTCCATAAATTTTCCTCTCATATAGAGTTCTAGGACTGACCCTGGTCCATCAAAAATGCACATATAAATGGCTATATCATGCCATTGAATTGGAAGGTTAGAAAAACGCAGCTATTCAGCTTGGCGGTCAAGTAACAAAGGGTAGCGTCTCCTAGTTACCGACTGTGTCCTAAACAACGCTAGACACGTCATAATCGATCGTGTATGGAGCGTTCAATAATTGAAACATCTATCGCAATATATTAAATGTCTTAACCTTTACAATTGCACGTCTGATAACCTTTAGCAGACGGCGTTAATATCATATACCGTAACAATTCCCTGTACACCGGGGAAAAAAAAATCGATAGATTTTTTTTCAAGATCTATCCGACTTAACAATTTTTCAAAAAAATTTAACACAATCGTGACATATGGCCGACGATGTTCTGAGTAGAACCGTGTCGCGGTCATGTCAACTAACTATTTGTCATAGTCATCTAACATTAATCATATTATATATCAATATTATACATATTATTATATCAACTAAATAAAATGTCCAATGTTAATAGTGAATGATAGAATTAAATTAAAGTAAGGTCTGTCGTATTAGTATGTCATATAGGAATTAATTTGACTAATTAAAATTAAATTAATTAATTAAACTAAGAGTTAAATTATTAAGATTCTAATGTAACGCGATGTTATGAGAGAAGAAAAGACAAAATAAGTGAGAAGAAATAGAAAGAAATTCGAATATAAGTTTAACTTAATTGTGTGTGTTAAGTGTTAGTGAATAATAACTATCTAATTTAACTAACTAAATAACGTATAGGTACATTAAAAAAAAAATATTAATCTAATACTTGTGTGAGATTTATTTTCTCTTTTCATAATTTCTTCTTTTTATATTTCGTTCTCTTTTTTTTTGTTCTTTCATTTCATTTTTTCTCACATTTCATTTTATTGATAATAATTCAATTAAGAAGTTAAGTTAACTAATTAATTAGTATAGGATATGATGATCCATCCGTAGTCTTGATCCTGATGAATTCTTTTAGGCAAAATGTTCAAACGTTTACGTTGGAAAGAAATGTCATTTATCCCAGCATCCAAGAATTAAGTGCACATAGGATAATAAGTTCGACTTGTCGTCAGATATTGTTCCATGATTGTTCAACGAATATTCATATATCGTGTATGGACGTTAGACGAAGTTTCAATGTCAATATGTATACCTTGATTGTCTTTAGTTCAATTCTGTGATGCATATAGTGTTCAATGTAGTGATGATTGACGTATTTTAGGAATGTCAATGTTGATTATTCGTCGTCAATAGGATTACGTGACAACGCATCCGCCACAATGTTTTCAGTGCCAGGAATATGTTCAATGGAGAATTCAAATGGCTGTAGGATGATTGCATATCTGGCGAGTTTTGGGCTTTTGTGGTTAGATCGACGCAAAGATGCTACAGCACGTTGGTCCGTCTGTATGGTGAAGGGAGCACCAAGCAAGAACTTTTCAAGTTTAGTTATTGCCCATATCACTGATAAAAGTTCCTTGTCCACTGTGGAATACTTTGTTTCTGCCGGCTTTAGCTTTCTTGAAATATATAAGGTAGGATGTAGAATGCCATCATGGTTCTGGAGCAGGCATGCACCAATGCCGTAGTTACTAGCATCTGTTCGTAAGAAAAATCTTTTGGAAGCATCGGGAAGTCTTAAAATTGGTTCATGCGAGAACAAATTTATAATTTTGTTGAAAGTTTCATTGCATGTACCAGTCCATGTCACCTTCACCGGCATGTCTTTTTTTAACAATGAAGACAATACAGCCGTGATGGATGACAAGTTTGGTATGAATCTACTGTAATATTGAACAAGTCCTAACAAACTCCTGACCTGTTTCTTCGTCTGAGGAACTGCTATGTTTAGAATTTTGGAGACTGTACTAGGTAACGTTCGGATATATCCCGATCCAATGATATGTCCCAAAAAGGTTATCTCATTACACGCGATTTGCACCTTTGTAGGTTTAGCAGTTAGATGATAATTCCTTAGAGTGTCGAAAACATATCTAAGTCCCGAAACATGTTCCTCAAACGACGAACTAAACAAGCATATGTCGTCAATATATGTAATAACGTCTGGTCTACCTGATAAAATTTGTCGCATCAGGCGAATGAAGGTAGCTGGCGCATTAACAAGCCCAAAAGGCATCACATTCCACTGGTATAGACCTTGTGGAGTGGAAAATGCGGTGTAGTACTTAGCCTTTTCGGTCAGTGGTATCTGCCAATAACCTTTAGTTAAGTCTATCTTACTAAATATAGTTGCGTTGGATAGACGTGGCAGTAAGTCGTCGATAAGTGGATGTGGTTCGCTGTCAACTATAGTCTTAGCATTTAATTTTCTATAATCAACACATAGTCTGATGTTATTGTCCTTCTTCCGGACAATCACTAATGGAGAAGAGAATGGCGAATTACTAGTCTCAATGATTCCCAGAGACAACATCTGTTCAAGTTCCTTAGTAGTTTTAGCAAGGAAATGTAAAGGAACAGAATAGGGATGTACACGAATAGGTGTATCATCATTGAGAGTAATGTCATGACTGATAGCCGATGTGCGACCCGGGACGTCGGTCAACACATCTGGATAAGATTGTAATAGATTAGCAATCTGTAGACGCTGTTGCGGTGTAACCGTTGAAGAGATGGTTACATCCCGCCAAGATTCAGTAGGTTGAACTACTGGTACCGGTAACGGTAACTGTACCTCAGGAAAAGAAGATTCTTCTTCCTGGATGACAGATAAGTTAGAATAATAACAAGTAGATACTGTGTTGTCATCTAGTTCATGAAAAATTGACTGTAAGTGTTCAGGACGTGTATGAAATTGCTTGAGCATGTTAATATGAAATATCTTTTTGTGTCCCTTGATATCTAAGACGTAATCAACGTCGGAAATTTTATCAATGACTTTGTAAGGACCATTCCAAGATATCAATAATTTATTGTTATTGTGAGGAAGTAACACATAAGCCTCGTCGCCTGGGAATAATTGGCGTAATCGTCGAGACCTATTTTGTAGAGATCGAGCCTTAGCTTTTGCAGCCTCAGAAGAAGCTGTTGCCAACTGGCAAGACTCAATAATGTTCTTCCGAAGATTAATCACATACTCGTAAGATGACTGAGTGTCCTGAGTCATCTCCGCGTCAATTAATAAGTCTTTTATTAGTCCCATAGGACCTCTTGGGGGAGCACCAAAAACTAATTCAAAGGGAGAGAAGCCAGTTTGTTCATGCGGTACCTCCCGATAAGCAAATAGAACAGCTGGGAGTGCTCTGTCCCAGTCATGAGGGTGCTTAGCAGTAACCTTATGTAGTAGTTGTTTAAGTGTACGGTTAAGTCTTTCAACCGCACCATTACTCATAGGATGATAAATACTACTTAAATTCCTATCAATGTTCCAAGTTTTCATGACTTCCTTCATGGTGTCAGATATAAACTGTGACCCATGGTCTGATAAAAGTTTTCTAGGAAACCCTATTCTAGAAAAGATGAGATGTAGTGCATCAGCTACATCTGTGGTAGTGGTGGTCTTTAATGGGATAGCTTCTGGCCATCGTGTGCACAAATCAATGCACGTAAGGACGAATCTATGTCCTCTGGCCGATGGTAGCAATGGACCAATAATATCTATGGCCATCTTGTCAAACGGTCTTACTGAGATATCGCAAGCCTGAATAGGCGCCGTGTGAAAAGCTCCACGTGCTTTCACTTCTTGGCATGTAGTACAGGAACGTACATACTGCGAAATATCTCTTGACACTCCTGGCCAAAAGAATGAAGACAGTACTCGAGATCGTGTTCGAGTATATCCCATATGTCCAGCACAATGTGAGTCATGTGCATGTTGAAGAATGTACCGTCTAAAAGTATACGGGACCATAACTTGTTGTTTCATTTGTGATTTGTCATTAAAACATCTAATCAATATGTCATTTTTAATAACAAAACAATGTTTGTTATTATTACCTGAGGATAGATTGTCAACTTTATCAACCAGCTTAAAAAATTTTTTTTAAAGATTTATCCTCTTTTTGTTTGGTTGCAAATGTTTCCCTGTCAATAGGTGAATTGACTACAAATTCCTCTTGGTTGTCTGCATCCATTTTATTATCATCAACTTTCTCCATGAGTTGAGTCTGCGCTCTAGTCGTCACGGCGTTTCCAGTGCATAGGTTATGTTTCTCCCATTCTATGATCTCATCTGGAGTACAATCTTTACTGCCGTGTATACGACCAACCATCAGATCAGCTATAGGCTTTTTTAGCATACATACTTTTACATTCCCTGTGAAAAAGGGTGTTCTAATATGAACAATAGCTGTGGGGTAAAACTCAATAGTTCCACCAAATGTCATGCAGCGTACATATTCTCCTGTCGCACAGCTAGGATGTACCAGCGACTGACGTACACCAATCGTTGTGGATCCTGAATCCCTCAGCACTGAGACGACGGATCCATTAACTAATCCCCTGTTAAAAATTAGTAAGCCTGTTCCATCGTTGACTGCAAGACCTACCTCTGGTGTAATATGTCCGCAGTTAAGCACTGTTTCTTTCGCCTTCTGAAAAATAAGATTGCATTGTTGGCAACTATTTGCCACATTATAATTAATAGCAAAACATGCAGCAGAAGACTGTGTTGTATTATTGTCAAGTGGGACCTGAGCTATAGGGGTAGTATTATTTGTAACTGCCGCCCCTGTATTATGGTTGTAATGAGATGATCCCCGAGAATGAGATCGATTCCGAGTATAATTGTTAGAATTATCTCGTCGTCCTCTATAGTAACTATTATCTCGATGTCTCGAGCCATGATTATTACCATTCCAGTTATTATTATTATTGGGAGTATGTGATCGATTATAATTAGTGTTATGTTGACCATTGTGGTAGTTTGTTTGAGGTGAATAATTTCTATCTCGTGATCTACCTCTGTTGAACTCATTTTTATTGTTGAAATCATTATTATGTCCCTTCTGAAAGTTAACATTGTGATTTCTTTGGAACCTGCTTCTGTCTACACTGTGATGTCTTTGTTTGTTATTATGATTGTAGGCCATATTAGACGCCACAGGTAGAGGTTCTCTTAATGAGGAGTTAGAAATGGTTGCATTCGGATGTGCCGAACAGTAGTTTAAAGAAATTTTTTCTAACTCGTCCATAGTACCTGGTTTACGCTCCTGCAAATATGCAAAAAATGGCTGGCTAACCGAAGATAATACCTTATCCCGTAGTAGTAAATCAACTAATTTGTCGTATGATTTGTTGACTTCTGCCAGTTCAACCCATCTATTAAATGTATTGCGTATGTTCGCAATGAATCCTGCAAAATCTTTTGGAGATTCAGGTAAAATTCCCTTAAATTTCAACCTACAGTGTTCCTCGTCCAGGTGAAACCTTCGTAAAAGCAAGGACTTAATAGCACCGTAGTTATTTGCTATTGATGGGTCAGCATTTTGAGAAGCCGTCAATGGTTCTCCAACCAAGAATTCATTTAACTTGAGTACCCATGACTCTTCAGGCAAATGGTTTGTTTTGCAAGTCTGTTCAAAACGTGACAGGAACGATGAAAGGTCGTCCACGTTTAAGTTGAGAGTGGGTAATTTAAAGTTGTAGAAATGTTTAGTTTGGCTGGATGACGATCCATTTTGTGCGTTATTATTCTGGTTTGCATCAGCACTTTGTGCTTGTAATCTTGCTGTCTCCAATTTAATACGCGCCAATTCCATTTCTTGTTGTAAAATAATTTCCTCTCGTTTCAATTTATTCTCTTCTTCCTGTTGAGCAATTTCTCTTAATCTATTTTCCTTGGCAATTTGCTTCATCTCACGTTCTGCTTCCTCTTTCTTTAATGCAGCCTTTTGTTCCTCTTCCTCTTTCTTTAATGCAGCCTTTTTCTCTGCTTCTTTTCTTTCACGTTCCTCCATTTCTGCTTTATGTTTTTCCAGTTCTGCCTCAGCAAACTGACGAAGTTCTTGAGATTTATAACCATATTCCTTACCAATTTTAACGAAATGGTCTATAGTAAGCATTTTGACTTTTATCTGTAAGTAATTATTGATAATTACTGATTAAAATAGTCAATAGTAGCTTCAGAGTAATTATTATACTTACTCAACTTAGGAATATTCAATATAAATAATCACAATAGTACTGAACTCTTATGTCTAAGTTCAACTAATAGACAATATTTTGTAACAATATTGTATCTAAATACTAACTATATCATAAATAGTTATGATATCTGTTAACTATAATGTAATTACATCACACAATTAATCTCAATATCCAATAATGTTGGGTATGATTCCTAGTAATTATATTGTTCAATGTACTAAGTCACTCTCTTAGTACCAGAAAAGTATATTAAATAATATACAATGGGTCTATTACCTCAAAGGTAGACTATAAGATTATTTTATTTGGTCAATATATATATTATATTATTATGCCCTAGGCATCTCTTATAAATTGTAGTGCTAATTTCTTGGACTATCACTGCATAATTATGCAATGTCCCATATTAACCTTAAATATCAGAAAAAATTAATTAAATTAAATTACAAGTGTATTATTGCATATAATATCATATTATTAATGTAGTATTTAATATATATCATGAGGACAAACAAAACAATGATGCAACTAAAGGGTACAAACAATGTCAAGACGCAAACAAGACATTTTCACAATTAAAAATGAATTTATGAACTAAATAAAACAAGCGGAAGTGTCACAAGCCAAATGAAGGGTCAAGGTCTGACCCGAGGTCAACTTAATATTCAAAGTACACAAAAAAAAAATGACTGCAAAAAATGATGACATCACAGGACTCATAACGGACGAACATTTAACAATCATCAAATAAATGATAGTAAGAGTAGACTGGACGAAATAGTTAACGAACATGATACAAAACTGAATAAAAATGTGAACTTAGTACAAATAAAATACACCAGTTATCTACGGAACGGTACAGCTAACACAAATCGTCAAACGACAGCAGATTTGGACAGGTAGTCCAATGGCAAACCTCAATGGGGCTTCCAAAAGTGCAATCGTTTAACTGCCCTAAGACCGACTGAAATCTAGGTGGTCAGCTGTTCGCGACATTCCCCAGAGATTTCAGTTCCCTCCAACCGGCCCACTAATTAACAACACATTAAAACAACCCAAAAAAATACATGAAACACATTCAGAAAAGACATGCCTATGCAGGCAAAAGGCATGGACTCAGTATTACTGTTTGCAATGACGACAGTATAAAAACAACTAGACTTATCTTTTCCGTTGCTTAGATCAGTGCTAGAGGTCGTCAACAGCTAGGCTAATGCCCCTGACTGTCTGCTCCTGTAGTCCATATCGTGTGTTTGCTTCAATGGCTCATGTTTCCCCTGGTTAGACTTAGAAAACGACTTTGGTTTCTCCGACAGATCACCTACACGACTTTCAGTGACGTCACGTTGTTAGGCATTAGAATGAGTAAGACGTCATCTTCGACTGGATCATGTGATCGAAACTTGATCATAAATATTATGGTTAACATGTGCGTAAGGAACAGAAGTTTGTTTCTTTTTTCTGTCGTTCCCCGCATTCGGCCGCCACTTTGTTGCTGAGTTATTTGCCGGTTGAAGATCATGCACTGAGTATGGTTACTTTAGTGATCTCTTGTTAATCGTGCTTTGTTTAGTATTACGCGAATTAGGGTGAAGGTGTTCATACAACTCAGTAGCATGGTATGAAGAAGTAGTTCATGTAACTTGAACTCAGCAACATTAATGAAGTAATTAATGCCTTCAGATTGAGTCCGTAATATTTAATCACATGTACACACAGGATGATCATTTCAAATAGGAACAGAACATAAGTCCTTATAAGTCATGCATAAATTAATCAATAACGTAGACTGCTGGTTTACGTGTCAATGTCCGTTTAAGGATACAATGCAGTATTGTCGTCAGAACATCACAGCTATATGCACGCGCAGCTAGACATGGCTACCTGCCGACAGTGAGACTGCGAGTCTGAATATTTCATACGAATTTGACGATTATTCTCCTCCTTCTGAGGATTCTAGTTAAATACTAACCTCCATAAATTTTCCTCTCATATAGAGTTCTAGGACTGACCCTGGTCCATCAAAAATGCACATATAAATGGCTATATCATGCCATTGAATTGGAAGGTTAGAAAAACGCAGCTATTCAGCTTGGCGGTCAAGTAACAAAGGGTAGCGTCTCCTAGTTACCGACTGTGTCCTAAACAACGCTAGACACGTCATAATCGATCGTGTATGGAGCGTTCAATAATTGAAACATCTATCGCAATATATTAAATGTCTTAACCTTTACAATTGCACGTCTGATAACCTTTAGCAGACGGCGTTAATATCATATACCGTAACAGATGACCAAGTGAGAAGATACTGAAGTCTAACAACAGGAAATGCAAGAAAGTAAACAAAAGGGTCAGACAGCCATAGGGACAGGAAGTACGACTGGAAACATCTATCCACATGACAAGGAAAAAAAAAAGTCTTTTAACTCATTCATTCCAGAGTTATTTTGCACGCTGTGCCAGACTTTTTTTGTGGGCAGAATTTTATAGAGTGAAGTGTTCATCTTTCAGTCTAAATTTGTTTGTGAATTTTCCTTTGAACATGTACTTATTATATACCAAACTGTAGGGAAATGGATAGAGAATTCAAATATATAATGTCTGTGGTAGTATTAACACAAGTATGTTCGGTATAATTTAATCATTTTGCATGTAAAATTGAAAAACGCTAAAAAGTTGACTGTAGAATACGATCTTACGAAAGACAAATTACTGTCGTAGACAATAAAACTTTCTTTTTAGTCTTCAAACGTCAAGTAAATCCATATACAAAGTAAAAAAAACATGCTTATGGCCAAAATTAGTAGATTTAGTGTTATTCGCACCAGTTTGTCCGTGGTTCTTTGTAAGAAAAAAAATAAATTATGCAATCGTGCATTACATAATTTTCAAACAAATAAATAAGAATAACGTCATATAAATACTTTTTTACTCTTGTTTAATGTTTTAATAGTATCCCTAGCTTCATCTTCTACCAAGAACTAGTGATTAGATGTTACGGTAGGTCTAGTTTTGTTGCTTTTTGATCGGCCAGAATATGACTACGCCCACTCATCAACTAAATCTAGTGTGTCTAGCTTTTCTGCATATATTCCGTATTTTGACAACAAACTGTGACTACCAAACAATCATCATCAATGTCAGCAATGTTTCAAAGTAGTTTGACACAATTATTTGCTTAGGAGACTTAGAAAATGTAAATATAAAGCGTGACATATTTCTCTAGCAAAAACAACGAAATACGTAAACACGCGAATCTTCACAAAAATTGTGATAATAACATCAAAACACTCACATGTGCTGATTAACTAAAGTCAAATTAGTTGTTTAAATAGTAGCGGAAGTCATTCTACGAGTTTTAATATATGAACTGCATGAAGCGGACGATTTTTAGGGATTTATTCGTGATAAACTAAAAACCACGCTATGAGCGTTGCTGGGGCACGGCGTGTTGAATTTTGCAACGCTCAGAGCGTTGGTGTGGAGTCAAAGAGTTAACAAATGAATGTATTTTTACCTTGTCACTGATTTGGTAATCCTCACAGTAAGCCAACAGCAGCTTGAGTTCCTCTAAACCCTCTACAGCACTCTTCTGTGATGTTAAATTCTTGTCCTTCAACAACTCATTGACAAGGTCAATCCCTCCTGGCAAGCAAAGCGGTTTAAACATAAAAACTTAAACATATGTAAAACAGATAAAAAAACAATTTAAAAAAAATTGTGCAAGGATATATTAACAACAACAAATTCCACTTTTTAAATTCTATTCTAACAAGGCTTAGCAAACTGTGGACAATAGGAAGCCAGGGCACCAATATTTTGAGGGCAGCACTGGTTTTTATTTTAGCATTTTTCTTTATTTTATTTTGGCATGGTTAAATACCCTCTAGCTCTCCAAGCAGCATAGGCCATAAACAAAGACACGTTAGGGCCTCCTGTACTATGCCATGACCTTGAGATTTTTCCATCATCTTTATCATGTCATTTATGTCTCCAGTTCTCTTCTCCATGCATTTTTCTCCCTCCCTTACCCTGGGGATTGCTGAACAAGGACTGCATGAAATTCCCCGTGTTATTCCCAGGAGTCTCTGAGAAAGCAGGAAAAAAAAAAGACTACTGTTCCCTCAGGCAGGCCGAAAAAGCAATTAATTTGAGATTTTTTTAACATACGCCCGCTATTACTCGATGCGAGAATCTCCGGTTAGTATACCTAACCTGAGACTGATTTTTTACTTTTTTCCTGTACACTGACAGGTGTCCACTCCCCATTCAGGCAGATACTCGCCGTCTTCAGAGGGTACCCATTAGAGCTGGGTCGGCTCAGGAGCCGGCAGTTCCTGGTCGACGACACTCTTTCAAATGTCTTCACCAGGGCTCGAATTAATCCAGCCTAAGTCCCGGTCGACAACACTCGTTCAAATGTCCAGGCTTGAACCTGGATCACCCGATCACCAGCGCAGTGTGGTAACCATTACACCAGCGCGGCTCCTAATTTGAGATTTACATGAGGCTAACTACTTCATCATGCTGAACAAATTGTTACATAAACTACCACAACAACAGCAGTGAAAGTTTGAGCAAATTTCCTACAAGGGACCCAGCTTCAGTGGTGGCTCCATGCTCATAAGGAGTGACAAGAAAAATGATAAATCTCTAGTTGAGGGACTCATCGTCTGTGTATCATCAAAGTACATATCTTATTTCCAGCAAACAGGAAGAAAAGAATATAAATTTTCTGCACAATTTACCTTTAAGCTGTACATACTCTCCAATTCTGTCTGCTGCCTTTGGATTCAAACCCTTCTCTTGTACCATTTCTGAACGCACATCATCCCAGAAAGTCTGTGGATATCACATACGAAAGTGCATTCAATCAACATGAAAATTAACACTTTAATTAAACGATGCTACAGGAACACAGTAACTTCAGACTATTTATTGTGCAGCTCTACAAGTGATGTATATGCATCACTATGACCATCCAACTCCCATCATCATCATCACCCCTGGAGGAGACTACCAAGAATTTCCATTCTTCAGACTTTTGTAGACATCAATGTGCAAACCATATTCTTATAATATATGTAATCCTAGACCTAACGCTCTTTTATGTTTGGACATGAGTCCTAATATAACCGACTAGGTTGAACAGAATGCGCCTCGCCAAAACTTTATTAAAAAAAAAAAATTTCTTATGTCATACCAACACACTCCTTTCTCACCCCTTTTCATCACAACATTACCCTTCAGGTCCCCAAAGGAGCACAGGCTTTCAACTATTTTATGCCAAGTCCTCCTGTCCTGTGCCATCCCCTCATGGTCTTTCTATGTCGTCTTTATCCTTTTCATGACTATCTACAGTTCTCTTCTCCATGTGTTTTTAAGTCCCCGTCTACCTCTCTTAGTCTGGGGGTTCCGGAGTAAGGATTGCCTTGTTAATGCTGTCTACAGGTTTCCACAATGGGTGTCCACCACCAGCATCCTCTTTTCATCTTGTGTTCCACTGACACCTGCTTGGTTTTTATCATCAGTTTCACATTGGTGATCATATTATGCCACATCAATCCTTTTCTACACAAGCATCCAATTATGAAAGTCTTAACTTCTTGGCTATAGTTATTTGTTGCTCTCCATGTTTCATCGCCATATAATAGGACTGACGTGAGATTTGATTCGAAGATTCATCACCCTTTTTAGCAAGTATACGATCAGAAGATCAAACTTTTACAGTCTGCACACACAAATACCCAACTTTATTTTGTTTTTAATAAAAAAGTTTTTTGGTATTTTTGTATGTACCATAAATATTTTTTGGTTAGAACACTGTCAGTTGTGAGATTGACCCTCAATATCATTTTCAGTTTTTTCATTGAATGTACTTTATAAATTATACAAACCCTCTTAATAACAATAACCAGCAACAGACAGTATAAATTAAAATGCATATTTTTCTGGATGTTATGCAAAAACACAAATCCAACTGAAAAATTTGCAAAAGCAAATTAATAGACAAACAAAAAATGATTACTTTGTCAAGCTTGTCAACAGATGAACATATAGCTCTAAATTTTTCATCAGGTACTCCACAGGCTGCGAACATGCCATCTAAAAGCTTTCTGTGGTTTACCTATGGAAAAAATAATTCATGGAGAAATCAGAACTTGACCGTAAAGACAAGTCAACAATAATTATTAATTAGTGCACTAAAGTTAATCCAATAACAGTATAATGCTGCTGTTGTTTAACTAGGGCAGCTAAGCTTGTGCTTTTGCAGCTAATGCCAAAATGAAGAATCTGCTTTGTAGAACGAGGGTTTTCCTTTGGCTTTTCCTATATTTTGAAACTTGTTGAGTTGGAGACATGAGCTCTAGTTTCTTTCCTGGGTATTCTATCCTGGCTTGGCAAGCATTTAAAGGATCCCCACATCTGGCTTCAAGTTAGAACAGGGGGTAGCATCCATAGGTGCTCTCCAAATAGGCAGGGCTAAACTACTGTACTCTCGCAGCTCCTATAACCTGCTATCTATGGTGAGATCCTCCTGCACGCAGTCAACCAGATAAAAGCTGGAGTTAAGTCAGGGACTCAAGTGATTCCGCCCCCTAAGCTTAGTGTGCAATGCTGGGTTCTCAATGCGTTTCACCATATGAGGGGATCATGATGTTGGGCCATTGTAGTGGCTATTCAATCCTTGAGCACTGGCTAGACAACTTGAAGTTTGCCTGTTTCTAGGATGCACCCAGTAGAGGTGCTTCAGGGTCTTGTTTAGTAGTTTAAACCTGGAACTCAACGTGGAATTAACGTGAATTACTCTGCATCCTCAATGACAGTATAAATGAGACCACAGGCTAAATACAGCATCAGTTGTTGTTTAACCAGGACTGCTGAGCTTCTTGCTCTTTTGCAGCTGGTACAACATTGAGCTTCTAATGCCCTTCGACCAATATGGAACTCCTCGGTTACATCTGGAGAGAACAAAATCAGAGTCTTTAACTCAAATGTAAAGTCAGCATTGCTGTATGGCTCAGAGACATGGCATGTCTCAGAGTATCACCTCCAAACTACAGATATTTGTAAAAACATGTCTCCGACGGATCCTCCGTATAAGATGGCCAGATGTAATAACAAATGTAGAGCTATGGAAAAGGTGTGGGCAACAGCCAATACAAATGGAAATTAAGGTAAGAAAATGGGGATGGATAGGACATACACTCAGACAAGAACAATCAAGCATAGCCAGAGGTGCCATTGACTGGGACCCACAGGGGAAGAGAAGAGTGGGGAGGCCAAGGAGAACTTGGAGAAGAACTGTGGAAGAGGAGGCTAAGGAAATTGGAATGACTTGGGCACAGCTGAAAAAGACAGCCCAGAATAGAAATCGATGGAGAGCAACTGTTTCAGCCCTATGTTCCACAGGGAACGGAAAGGAATGATGATGATGACCACACTGTAGACTCCTTGGTATTATCTACACCGAAGCTCTAGGCTTTTCCTGTGGATTTTCTGCCATTCCGAAACGTGTTGAGTTGAAGACATGAGCTCCGGTTTCTCCGGCTTGGCTGGCATTTAAAGGATTATCACATCTGGTCCTAGCTAGGAGGAAGAAGCGTGTGGCATATTGTGCATTCCCTGCCGTCCAAGGGGGCTCTCCAAATGTGCAGAGCTAAAATACTGTGCTCTGGTTCTGGGCTCTCCCAAGTAATTGTCACGTCCTACACAGAGCCACTTCTCAGCTCCCCCACCATGGGCCCACAGTGAGGTCCTCCTGCATTAAGCCAACCATGTAAAAAGCCAGAGTTATGTCTGGGGCTCAAGTGACTCCTCCAAGCTTAGTGTGCAAAGTAAAAAAATAAAATGGTATGAAATCAGTTTTACAAGTTAATGGTACACAGGAAAAACAGGACGTTTCAGGCTTCACCCTTCGTCAGCCACAGTTACAAACAGGTGACAAGGACAAGAATTACATACAGGTCAAAGAAATAAGAGGATGAGAAACATATACAAAAAAGAGCAATACAAGCAGATGAAAAAGTAAACAACACAGGTGATGAGCGAAAAAAGAACAATAATAACGCAAGAAAATCGCAAAACCAGAAAGAAATATCGAAACAAGAAAGTAAATAATCAACGAAACGCAAAAGGAATTAACAAAACTGTTAAAACCAGTCCTGATCTAAGTCCTGTGTTTCCTGTTAACTTGTAAAACTGATTTCATATCATTTTATTTTTTTACTTTATATATTTGTTTCCTTACCAGTTTTACAGCAGCCTCCTCATTTATTGTTAGTGTGCAAAGCTAGGTTCTCAACATGTTTCACCACAGAGGGAAACTTTGGAAGTGTGTGGATGATTTCAAGATTCAATGAGGGTGTTATTTAGCCTCAAAGATAGGTTCACTTCCACATTTGAATACTGTAGCATTGTGCTTAGCTGGTGGTCATATAAGGACGACTCCACATATGCCTCCATGCAAACAGAAACAGTAATCTATGTACTGTTGAGTTTGGTTAAAAAAAATATCTAATAAATCAAATAAATTCCAACCAGCACATTCTCATGTCACTGTAAGTGAAAATTTATTGTCTATAATCTGTCCACCAAATTCGGAGAGAATACTTAGAGTAAAATGTCAAAGAAATTACAGACAAACAAACCAACACATCCATGCTGCACTATACTAATGGCAGGAAACCATTTGTCTAATAATCAAACAAACAAGTGTCTAGTGAGTGTTTGAAATCTGCTGGAGAAAAGTCTATGAAACTTCAGTAAATTTAAACTCAGTTCAGAAAAATACTTAAAATCAAGCAAACTTGTACTCAATGTACTGTCTCCAGTTCGGTGTACTCTAGTCTCAGATAAGGGATGGGTATACATTTTTTGTCTTTCAATTATGACATATCTATATTATTTCTTCCACTGTGTGTGCATTAATATGGGTTACTTAAGCAAAATTCCAGATACTATCTGTTTAAACATTAAAACCCTTCTACTATGTGTGTTCAAACCATAATTTAAAAGAAAAAAGAAGTATGTTTCATGTTATTTCTCTGACACACATTTCTGTTCTTCTCTCCTCTTTCTTCCTCACATATACCCAAAAAAAAAAATTTCTTTCTTTTAAATTATGCCTTCACAAACCACTTGAATATCACTTGCCTTAATTACAAAATCACCAATGTCTAGACTTGAAAGAATCTCCACCACAATTTTTAAACACTCGGCATCCGGTAACATCGCATCATACTGTCCTGCTATATCAAAATCCTGAAGACAGAGAAAAAAAAATATTTGATACTTCAGGTAGAATGCTAATAATTTATTCCAAAGTACTTGTATATTACAACGAATTAACAAATATGCTTAATTTTTCAGGCTCTGTACTGAAATGAGCTCATTAATTAACTTAGCATACATGTCAGCAACAACAGGCGTAAACAGGTTCCAGAGATCAAGTACAGAGGAAGCACTTTAACAGAAAATGGAAAACTTGTAGAGAAATTAAAAATGTATGCCAAAAAGCTAGTACTGTGACTTACCAACTGTCACCACGACTGAAACGTCAGAATATCAACATAGAAACTAAACGACAGCTGATAAATTGTTTATTTTTACCAACTCTTTGTGATCAGTGTCACATACGGTCCCTGGCCAAAGTGCAGGACAGGAAAATCTCATCCTAAGAGAGAAGGCATTAATGTTACCAGCAGAAGACAGAATGAGAAATGATGACATCAGAAAAATTGTAGGAACTACATCTTGTATGAAGTTCATGGCCAACAAATAAGTTGTTCAGCCATCTCATGAGAATTACAACGTGTCAACAACAGTAGAAAATCTGGTTTGATGGAATGGTGAAGACCAAGAGGCAGATGAATAGACATTATCACAGAAATCCTATAATTTTTTTTATTTATTAAAATTTTGCCTCGTTTTGGCGAGGCGTGTCCTGTTCAACCTAGTTGGTTATATTAAGGTGCATGTCCAAACATAAAAGATCTTTAGGTATAATGATGTTATTAAGCTGCGTTATGCTACCACATGGGCTTACAGCAGCCAATGTGACACACTTGACTCAAGTACGCAAACTTCAGCTCTCCACTACTCTTCACAGAAACAGTGCCATATGAAATAGTAAGTAAAATAAGTTATTAGAATATATTTTTTTCTACACCCAAAGGAATAATTTATGTTGATGCCACATGTTCATCATAGCCTTGACAGTTCAGAATGCAAAGGACCAAGTTCTGAGTGAGGCACTGATGTTGTTAGAGTTTCCTTAACTGCTAAATTTCTACATCAGTAATTTGATATTTCTTTCTATTTAGGAAGTACCAGTTGCCAGCTCTTACCAATTACAGCAAATAAACCTTCCAAGCAAGAATGGCAGGTGAGTTCTGTGGCTACACCACGTAGCCCAATGTAGGACAAAAATGAGCAAAACATGTGTAAAATGTCACTTATGTCAAGGCTACAACAATTCTTCATTGAACAGGTGGTCCTCAATGTGGTTAATTTGTCTAACAGTTTGTTAGCCCATCATTAACTAGTTGCCTGGTCCTCAATGTAGTTAATTTGTCTAACAGTTTATTAGCCCATCATTAACTAGTTGCCTGGTGCTCAATGTAGTTAATTTGTTTAACAGTTTGTTGGCCCATCATTAACTAGTTGCCTGAGCCCAACGTGGTCCTCAATGTGGTTAATTTGTCTAACAGTTTGTTAGCCCATCATTAACTAGTTGCCTGGTCCTCAATGTAGTTAATTTGTCTAACAGTTTGTTAGCCCATCATTAACTAGTTGCCTGAGCCCAATGTTGTCCTCAATGTGGTTAATTTGTCTAACAGTTTGTTAGCCCATCATTAACTAGTTGCCTGGTCCTCAATGTAGTTAATTTGTCTAACAGTTTGTTAGCCCATCATTAACTAGTTGCCTGAGCTCAATGTTGTCCACAATGTGGTTAATTTGTCTAACAGTTTGTTAGCCCATCATTAACTAGTAGCCTGGTCCTCAATGTAGTTAATTTGTCTAACAGTTTGTTAGCCCATCATTAACTAGTTGCCTGGTCCTCAATGTAGTTAATTTGTCTAACAGTTTGTTAGCCCATCATTAACTAGTTGCCTGGTCCTCAATGTGGTTAATTTGTCTAACAGTTTGTTAGCCCATCATTAACTAGTTGCCTGAGCCCAATGTTGTCCTCAATGTGGTTAATTTGTCTAACAGTTTGTTAGCCCATCATTAACTAGTTGCCTGGTCCTCAATGTGGTTAATTTGTCTAACAGTTTGTTAGCCCATCATTAACTAGTTGCCTGGTCCTCAATGTGGTTAATTTGTCTAACAGTTTGTTAGCCCATCATTAACTAGTTGCCTGAGCCCAATGTGGTCCTCAATGTGGTTAATTTGTCTAACAGTTTGTTAGCCCATCATTAACTAGTTGCCTGAGCCCAATGTGGTCCTCAAAGTACGAGGGGCGTTCAGAAAGTAATGCACCACATCGTTTTTCTCACGAGCTGTTTATTCAAAAAGCATGAAATTTATATACAATATACATGGATATGTCATGTAAACATCGGTATTATTCAACATAATCCCCATCAACTTGTACGGCTTTATGCCAGCGCGAAACAAGTGCATGTATTCCTAGCCCGTACCAGATTTTGTCTTGATCATGTAGCCATTTCTTCGCTGCATGAATCACTCCTTCATCATTTTCAAACCTTGTCCCATGGAGTGCATCTTTAAGTGGACCAAATAGATGAAAATCAGAGGGTGCCAAATCGGGACTATAGGGTGGATGGGGTAGTACAGTCCAACCCAATTTGGTGATTGCTTCCCGTGTTGCCAGACTTTGAGGGCGCGCATTGTCGTGAAGGAGAAGCAGGTCTGCTGGATTTTTGTGCGGCCGAACTCTGCGAAAACGTTGATTCAGTTTTTTCAATGTCTTAATGTAAGCTTGCGAATTGATTGTCTCTCCTCTTGGTATAACGTCCACAAGAATCACACCTTCAATGTCCCAAAAGACAGTGATCATGACCTTTCCAGCTGAAGGAATTGTCTTGAATTTCTTTCTTCTTGGTGATTGCGGATGATGTCACTCCATTGACTGTCTTTTTGTCTCAGGTTCAAAATGATGTGCCCAGGTTTCGTCGCCTGTAACGATCTTAGCCAGAAAGTTCTCTCCATCAGCATTGAAACGCTCCAACAATTCAGAAGAAATTGCTTTCCTTTGCAATCGGTGGTCATTTGTGAGACTTCGAGGAACCCATCTTGCGCAAACCTTAGAAAATCCGAGAGTTTTTATAACTGCATTTGCACTACCAATGCCGACTGACTGCTGTAAGGCCAATTGTTGAGTAGTGATTAGCCTATCAGTAAGAATAATGCCCTCAGCGCATTTCAACATTTCTACGTTGGTGGCTGTGGCAGGACGTCCACAGCGCGGCCGATCAAGCAGCTCCGTATCTCCACTTCCTGATTCTTTGATTCTCTGAACCCAGCGACTGACTGTACTCCTGTCGACTGCAAAACTTCCATACACATCACATAGACGCTTGTGAATATTCACAACAGTTTCCTTCTCTGCAACGAGAAATTCTATCACAATTCGCTGTTTATAACACGCTCCATTTCAACGGTTTACGGCAGCCGTATTATTTGGCCGGTTGCAGTGCAATTTAGTGCACACAATTGGCACATGCCATATTTGAAGTGTGCAAAATTTCATGCTTCTATCTTCATTATTAGCTGAGAAAAACGATGTGGTGCATTACTTTCTGAATGGCCCTCGTAGTTAATTTGTCTAACAGTTTGTTAGCCCATTATTAACTAGTTGCCTGGTCCTCAATGTAGTTAATTTGTCTAACAGTTTCTTAGCCCATCATTAACTAGTTGCCTGGTCCTCAATGTAGTTAATTTGTCTAACAGTTTGTTAGCCCATCATCATATAGTTGGCTGTGCCCCTGGGTACTAGTCATCAGGTTGTGTTCACCACAGGATCTCCTTTCAGTTATTCATTCATCGCCCTTCAGCTCCTCAAGGAGCATAGACTGTCAACAAACTTATGCCAAGTCTTCCTGTCCCGTGCCATCAGTCTTTCCATATCTTCATCCCCGTCTTCAGTTCTCTACTCCACATGTTCGTTGGTCCTCTCCTATCTTTTTTACCCTGGAGATTCCAGAGCAAGGTCTGCCTGGTAATGCTATCAAAACGTTTCCGCAATGTGTGTTCAATCCAACTCCAGCATTGTCTTCTCATCTCTTGTTCCACTGGCGTCACTAGGGGGGAGCAGACTGCACCGGGTGACACCATCATGACACCAAAATGACTGTCTATAAATTTGTGTGCAGTGTTTCAGCAGAAATTTATTATTTTTTATAAAAATATCCCTGTAGTTATTTATAACCACAAAAACATTTTTTGTAAGCCCAGCTTAAAGTTTAATGTTAAAATGAACACAATTTTGATGTAGTTCTTAAACGTTTTTACTTCGAATTCTATTGTTTTCTTACCGAATTTTCACTTTAACCACATGAAACTATGTAAATGTAAATACATTTAGGCTGTGCATATGATATTGTAATTTAAAGGTGTAATTTTAATTTTGCTAGTTGTTTATGTCACTACTATTGCCATTACATTCAGTTATATATGGGAATTACGATTTACGAGTAACATTAGTACAAAAAACATTACTAACGATTCTGTCTGGTATGGGAGGAGGTCCATGGGGGTGACACCATGAGTTACCGCACTGGGTGACACCAACCCTAGTGACGCCACTGCCACTTGTCTGGTTCTTGTCATGAGTTCCACATTTGTGATTTTGTCATACCACACTTCAATCCTTCTATTCTATGGAAGCATCGATTTATGAAAGCCTGTAGCTTTTTGGTTGTTGTTTTTTTTTGTGTGCTCTCCATGTTTCAGAGCCATACAATTGGTCGTCCTATGGACATCTTAATTGAAAATTTGGATTTTTGTGTCGAACCTGATTTCTTTTAATCTCTATTTCCCTTTGATTTCAGTTAAAGAAAGAGGATAAATTATTCATTATGCCAGGGATGACCCTTCCTAGGTGCTACAGCAGGCATTAAAAAGCATCAGACATGCCACTGAACAAGCACACACCACATCCAGTGTATGGCCATCTGGTCTACATAGGTTGATGCAGAACTATCCCTCCTCAAAGAGTAAATATTTATTTTCTAGAACTCCAGGATGCTTATTCTTTGGCATGAATGACAAGTTCCCCTGTTCGATGTCAGAGGCTGGGGAAAACTGAATGAAGTAAGATATAACCCTTTATAAACAACAAAACATCATTTTTGATGAACTAAGAAGAGCTTAACATAGCTACTACCCTGCTTAGTTTAGGAGGTTGGGTGTGTGTGTGTGTCTTATGAGACAAAAAAAAACAAGACTATTGCTCCCTCAGGGGACTAAAATGGTGTTTTTGTACATTGGCCTGGCAACCTCAGCATGTAAAACAAATTGCTACAGAAGCATGTGAATGCTTTATGGAGGCTTTCGACAAGAAGGCCAGCTGTAATAGCGGAATCAAATGCTCCATATGAGCAAAAACCAAAATGATGATGACATAGATGCATATTGCTACATCTGTTGGAAAGAAATAACGCAGCTCTTACTTGTGATAGAAAATTGTGCAGGGGAAAACAAACATGCTAGTTCTGATGTGTCAGAACATGTATTCCTACTTACACATTGATAGAACTCCCTGAACCTCCCTCTGTTCATGGCAGGATTATCTCTTCGGTAGACCTTGGCTATATGGTATCGTTTAATGTTGGTCACTTTGTTCATGGCAAGGTAGCGAGCAAAGGGCACCTGAAAGATATACAGAACACTTTCACTAGAGATTTTCTTCTTTGATCCTTAGCCGCCGACTGTCAAGGCAGTCAGTGGCCATCATGAGGGCAGCAACAAACTGCTTCCACTTTGCTCGGTTTCACTAGAGATGATACTCTATAAATAACCTATTGCTTGTGAAGTGACAAGTGTTAAATCAAATGTCGGTAAACCCAACCCTAAATGGTACGAAAATACACATAATACTACACGGCACTAAAGGTAAAGATCACCCAAATGTCTATCAGGGCTTCAGGCAAAATTGGCTGAGCGTCCTTTCACGATGTAGTCACAGCAAGGCGATGGCGCCGTTTGGTTGGTCCTAGGTTCGATTCCCAGTAAGCATATCACTTATATGTTCTTTTCTGTTGTCTAGTGTCATTCTTTATGTCCAACGAGTACCTGTTAATTACCGTTATTTATTTATTTACAAATATTTTCAAAGCTTTCACTTCACTGCTTGCTGATATTGACTGGTACGATGTTGTGTAACACACACTGCATAACCATGGTTCCAACAAATCTGTATAATATTTAAAAAAAAGATCAGAAATCTTCTGGTAAACTTACTGTGAGATCATAACGCAAGGATAAAAGTTCTCCACCTTGATCTGCCAGGTCATAGATGAGTTTGGAGTCCTCCCCATATTTCCCTGTAAGTGTTTCCTAGGAAGACAAAACAAATGTCCACTCTAATTCACGATAAAAAATTACAGCAAAGTGTCTACTGATTGTAAAAGTAAAAAAAAAAAAGAAACGTCCCCTCTAATTCGTAATACAAACATTCAGCAAATTTTAAACAGTAACTTTTAAAACACAGTCTCATTAACTGAGGATTAGCTAATAATTATCTTCTTTAAGTATTATTAATTTGATCCTACATCCAGGTGACTTTATCAGCTCATATTTAGCATTATCATTCTTTTTAGCTCCTCTGTATTCATCTCTGCTCACTCATCTGCCTTTAAGTTTTGTGTAATGTCTCTTAACGTTGTTTTGATTCATAATTGCACTAGGGGTAATATGATGGTGGTTTACCCTTGCCTTCCAGTGGTTTGTGTACTAGTCACCAAGAGCCCTTGACTAAAAAGGCTGACCCATAAGATAGTGGGGAGGGGAGAGATCAAGGTGCCTCCACATCACTACGTCATAAAGCTTTAGAGGTGTTTTACACAGATAGCTGTCCTCTACCCCCCTCCCCCAAATAACTATCCAACCTTGCCCTGAGTGACAACCACTTGTGATCCATGGCTGCTTATGCAGTATTCTCTTATGCAGTATTCAGTTAATCTCCTTATCTTGAAGCCATTCAACCATCCACCACCCGGCTGATGTGTCTGGTAGGAGGACCTCACCATGGCCAAAATTTTATCTTCTAAGCAAATTTTCATCATACCGTGCAATGTTGGATGGATGTGGCAATCGTACCCTTCCATATATGTTGATCCAAGAAATATTTCTGCACCTCCACCTGTATTTTTTTCATTCTGTCATTCTTTTCCCTTTTCTGGCTCTGTTCTGCATGCACTCAATTTTCCAAAATGTTTTAAAATTGCAGCTCACAAAATATGTAACACTCTTCTCAGAAAGTCGCTTTATCATCCAAATCCCTTTTTATGCTCAGGAATATAAAAAGCAAAGATAAAAGTCTCCTGAATCCCTACAGCTGCAATTAATGTTACAATTCTAATTTGTACAATTCTACTGGCTTTATGTAACATCACAAGCCTCTCCTCATGATTTCCATTAAAATGAATGTTTGTCTGAAAATATTTAATTTTCTAAAAACTGATGTTGCTTGAGAGATACAATTAGCAATAACTAATATTCAACTATTAACCACAGTTATAAAAGATCCCAAATATTTAATTTCTTCAGCTGATGTAACAAATAAAAAAAAAACATATACATACAGTACATGTTAATAAAGTTACAGTTAAACCACAAATAAGTGAAAGGTTGACAGAGCATAGATGACATTAACAATTCCATACCTTCAGCTCAAAGACTGGAGTGTCTATAGTTTCAGCCCCATGACGCTTAAAGCATGCAATGATCTTTTCAAAGACACCCTCTCTAATGGCCATTTGCTCTGGATTAAAGTCCCGAGTGCCCTACAAGTATAATAACAGTATGAACAAACCAATGCAAAAAAACAAAACAAATGGATGAGTTAATTAAAAAAATAAATCACAAGTGACCACACAGGAAGATTTTGTTGCCTTAGAAAGCCTACAGACTACAACATATGATCTCCAGTAAAAATTATTGTGTACAATTGTATTAGTCTTGTCACTGCTTTCTGAAACTGGATAGGTATATGTAAAAAATTGTGTAAGTTATAAAATAGTTAAATACATTTTGAGAATATTAAACATCTAACAGTATTTTTAAAATATTTATTTTACTAAGGTATAATTTTGACAGTCACTACAATAAGACTATTTTATAAAATGATGACCAATAAGAACTAAAATAAAAATACTGCATAACACAGAGAGTGAACTAGTAGACAAATGAAGAAAGAAAGGGGAAAATAAAACAACCACACAAAAAAACAGTATTACAAAATTAAAGTGGAAGTGAATAATGGAATAAAGTGTTCATACAAATAAACTGAATTAATATTAAGAATGTATTCATCAAAAATGAGAAAAGAATACCCTAGCACAATTGTGAATGATAATTTCCCACGGAAAAAAATAATACAGATAAAAATGATGACTGAAGAATAAATGAGCATAGGGAAAGTTGATGAAAATATTGAAGACAACAGAAAGAAAAATACAGCAAAATAGATTTAAAAAAAATGAAATAGACATATTATTATGGGATAATGAATAAGGCAACAATATATGAGCAAAGTTACATGAGTAAAAAAAAAAAAAAATTAAAGGAGAAAGATTTGATTCCTTACATAGGGAAAGACAAAAGGTATAGCAGACAAAATGATTAGAAAGTTAGCAAAGAAGGAATAATGAAAGGTAAGAAATCAGGAAACAAAATCTTACTTTTGGAGTTTTAAGCACAAACTTTTTTGAGCCATCATCTCCAAACTGTTTTTTCAGCTCTACTAACTTGTTGACTTCTTCTGTTACCTGCAGAAACAGAATATTTAAAAATCAAGTTTCTTCTTCATGTATCATGCCAGATGGCTTCGGTGATCATGCCTCTCCACAACTTCCTGTCCCCAGTGCTATTTATCAATTCTGCTGTTGACTTCTTTCCACGCCATGAAGTTAAACTGCCCAGCACCTATCTCTCTTTTCCTTAAATCTCTTCTGTTGTCATATCTCAGCTTTCATGTTGACATAACATGCTCAAAGAAAGTGGATGGCTTCCTTCTAATATCAGTAATAAGCCTCCTTTTACGTATTGGTCTCAGGGCATCTTTATTACTTTTTTTTAGCTATTCTTGTATATGTTACATTCTTCTGTAAAATTACGTCTCTGCAACCACCTGGGATTTTCTCATTTTCCCACAATTTAAATATTTTGACAGTTAAATCTGACACAGAGATACCAGTATGCTGTATCTAGTCTCTTCTCACGCTCCTTGTTTTAAAAAAACATCTAGCTCTTAACCAATGCCGTGATATTTTAACTTAAGAAGACAAAGGAGCTGATCCTGGTGAAGGAAAAGAAGAAAGAATAGGAAATGACAAAGTTCAGCTCAGAAACCTCATCATATTATTCCAGTAAAGTAATGTTAGCAAACCTGTGTACTATGGGGGGAAAAAGAGGGAAAGAGAATGTCTCTGATAAGACGAAGAAAGAAAGACCACTATGTTTCAGACACATCATGGGACCCAAAGATGCAGCAATAGTGAATGCAGTCAGGAACCCATAGCTTGACTGCTTGCATCAGGATCAGCGAACCAGAGCTGGTCAAGACCGTACTCCACCTCCACGTGGTGGTCCTGGAAACAGTCTGCAGCAGTGCAGTCTGGCTGAGCGAGTACGGATCGAAGAGGGAAGGCAAACCCGGTCCCAAAAAATGCTGTGCAGAAGTCGGATGTGTCGACCGAAAGGTGCAGATATCACAGCTTAGGCGTAAACAGACACAACGCAACCACCGTCCTTTTCAGGATGAACGAGGAAGAAGAAGACACATCATAAAAGGTAACCAATGTGAGGTTGTGCATGCGGCTGCCAACCTTATCCTGTAAAACAATTTGCTACAGAAACCATCATTGCAAGGACATAAGAAATGCACTGGCACACGCTTCCTTGCCCCATAAGGAGAATAAAAGGAGAAAGAAGTATACCGGTAGCAGTTTGACTGTTCATAAACAGACTAGCGAAGACAGTTCATGAATTTTGTTTCACACATTCCCTTATATTTAATAAAGCGTGGAGCGCTTAAGCGCTTATCATATATTTTATCCACAAGTGTCTAATGAAGTATAAAGCAGAAGTTAATTACATGCAGAATCAGCGTCCCACGCTTTTTGTCAATTTGATGTTACATTTTTTTTTACTGAAAGCTATAAACTCCTTGAAAAATTATTTTTGGGTCTGTAGTGCATTAAAAGCGTGTGTTTAAAATATTTTTTATTTTCTTCTTTTTAGTGTTAGAAAAATTATGACATACTAAAACATAAACAATATTTTTACTTACTGAAAATCTGATCTAAAATTTCTTAAGCGATCCATTTCTTTTAGAGCGTCAATATTATATGGCTTTGTGCCTATTAATTTGGTGCAATCAATTTCTTCAATTTGAAGGCCATCTAGAGATCGAACAAGACTTTCCCTCGATTCATAATTTGGATTGTTTCCCTTAATCTAGCTAGACACTTGTTTTTTGCCGTTTTTCGCATAGAAACAAATAAAGCACACCACATACTTTTGAATTTTTAATTAACTTGATTAAGGCCCCTGATTTGTTTAAATTTCTTTACGAAAAACTTTAATTACTCATAATGTCATAATTACAATATTAAATTATTAATAATTGACTGATTATTAGATTGTCATCGGGAATATACAACTATGCTAAGTTTCAGTACTATTGGTCATCTGGAAGTATTTTGAAAAATCGACTGCAAGATTTGAAAGTGACATACAAGTGAAGTTAAATAAAAGCGTGTAAAAAGACATCACCCATATTCAAAGCACTAACTTTCAAAACTGTCTCAACATTTTAAGAAAGAAGTAATGGAAGGACAATTGTTAACATATACAATAATTAAAAAAAAATGAAATTTGAAAATATGAACAAAAGTCAATTTACCAGACCAATCCTTCCTGGCAGATAAAAAAGCGCTTTAGATAACAACTGTACAAACTGTGGCAACATGATCATGAACGTTCTAGATAAGACCTGCTCTATAATAAACCATTGCACGAGCTGCTTCACTTCTGAAACACTGAGCCAGAATCTGGTTCTGACTGGCCACTGCAGATGATGAAACCCACTTAAATGACAAAAGCATTCAGATTACATCCCTTTTTCCTTAAAAAACACAAACATGTGCCAGATAGGTCAATGGAAAATGAAGTAAGACTTTGGATTTACACCAAGCCAAAAAATTTTTTTTTTTTAAATGGCAAGATTAATCAGTTCACACAGTATGACAGGTGCCACGATTAAATAAAAACAAAGCGAGTGCTAAACAAAGAAAGGCACATAGAAACTGTGAAGAAAAAATAACTTTGAGCTGAAAGAGGACAGATTCTGACGTTGTAGAAAGTGACTATAATTTAGAAGAAAGCCTAAGAATGGAGAGGAGAGAAAAAAAAAAAAGAAAAGAAAAGGAACATGTGAAAAAAAATAATATGAGACCTTTCAAGTTTACTATTTCTATAAATTTTAACTTCCTCATTTTTACAATCAATATGCAGCAACTCAGTAAAATTTCACATTCATTGTTCTCAAACAAAACCTCTTTCTTTTATTCAACTTTTCAAAGTGAATATGCAATTTTTATTGTTATCTATCATATTCTGGTGCTAATTGTAAGAGATTATATCAGGCAGGCAGTTCTATAGCAGATACAGCCTTAGGGAAGAAAAAGTTAGAGACTTCACTATTCTAAGTCTCTCAGCATTATGAGGTGGGGTGACTAGTTCCCTTCATTGCCACTTTTGCCTTCCCCAACTTAACAGCAGAGTCGGGTATTCATTTACAGCTAGGTAGACTGGACTGTGACTCTACCAGGTTTCAAATCCAGTAACCTTGCCTTGAGAAGCAAGCGCTGACACCACTGCCACTCGATGCTCTATCATAATAGACAATATTTAACATTTCCACGACAACTGCATGTTATATTTGTTGTGTGGAAGACACAGCAAAAGAGATGAATGCAGTCAGTGACTCATAGCTTGACTGCTTGCGTCAGCGAACCAGAGCTGACCAAGATCCTACTCCACCTCCAAGTGGTGGTCCTGGAAACAGGCTGCATCACTGCAGCTTGGCAGAGAGAGTAGGGATCGAAGAGGGAAGGCAAAACCGGTCCCAAAAAATGCAGTGTGGAAGTCGGATGTGTCGGGCCGAAAGACGCAAATATCGCAGCTTCACTGTAAATGGCGACACAACGCAACCAACACCCTTTTCAGGACGAACGAGGAAGAAGATATTTGTTGTCACCTCATTAAAAAAAGAAAGTAACTTAGAATTTTGATGTATGTATTAGTTGAAATGATTGGTACAGTAGTGGCAGAAAGTAAAAATATAACCCTTAGCCTTAATAGCAAAAAGACAGAAGTAATGGTCACCTCAAAGAAAATGATTTCTCCAGAATGCATGATCAAGGTAAATAGAAAAGATTTAATTAGCACAAGCCAACAGATTTAAATACCCAAGCGCATTAATAACACCAAACAGAAGATGCAAACAAGGGGTGAACAGAAGAATAGACCAGGAAAAAGTGTGCCCGCGTCAGTTGAATGTGGCACTTGTAGTTATATTGATTTTATGTAGTCAGAGTTAATCCTTCATATGTTGTGGTGGTTCAAGTGATAACTGGCCTTCCGCCAGAGATGGTGATACTTGACCTTTTGTTAATTTTTTCAACCCAGGAATGTTCTTCCCTTTGAGTTTGGTGATACTCAAAACAGTTTCAGCACAACAACTTATATCCGAAAGAAATTACTGTAAATTTCCACAAACAGCAAATGTAGAAAATTATATTAGAGTTTATTGATGTCATTAAACAAACACTGTAAATTTCACAAAATGATGGTTGTTTATCCAAAATGAACAATCTATAATCCAACTGAATAATATAGGTACATCCAGATAGAATAATATATGTATATCCACAAGAAATAATTTACTGATTTGTTTACTCAAAAACTTGTCTTGGTATCCTCAAAGACGAAGTTCTCCTAACGCTATCAGTAAAAATCCTCTAGTCTAAAATCATGGTATCCTTGGAATCATAAGTCCTGAAATCGCTGCCAATCGCCCACAACTCTTCTATTTATACTATTTCTTCTTTTTCCTCGCCTTTTTTCACACGACCCGTCCTTTTTTTCACACGGCACAATAATTAACATTTGCACTCCACTCCTCAGCTTTTCGACCTTTTTGCACACGACATTCTGTTATTTCGACTTTATTTTCACATGTGTGATCTTTTCCAACTTAACAATAGGATTAAAAAAAACAAAATGATGGTTGTTTATCCAAAATGAACAATCTATAATCCAACTGAATAATATAGGTACATCCAGATAGAATAATATATGTATATCCACAAGAAATAATTTACTGATTTGTTTACTCAAAAACTTGTCTTGGTATCCTCAAAGACGAAGTTCTCCTAACGCTATCAGTAAAAATCCTCTAGTCTAAAATCATGGTATCCTTGGAATCATAAGTCCTGAAATCGCTGCCAATCGCCCACAACTCTTCTATTTATACTATTTCTTCTTTTTTCCCGCCTTTTTTCACACGACCCGTCCTTTTTTTCACACGACACAATAATTAACATTTGCACTCCACTCCTCAGCTTTTCGACCTTTTTGCACACGACATTCTGTTATTTCGACTTTATTTTCACATGTGTGATCTTTTCCAACTTAACAATAGGATAAAAAAAAACCAGATCACACAAACATTCATTTCCCACTTTTGCGCTTATAAAACCCATTCATTATTATCTGGGACTGACCTACGTTTACCCTGTCAGAGCAGTAACGGCAACTGAACTTTGAATGAATGCTGCGTTTTGTGTAAAAACGTCTTATTTGCATTTAAGGTCTGTCATTCTTACATGTATCATCTTCTAGCACATATAAACACTTAGCGTTAAAGTAGGAGGGACAAAGCTAGCATGAAAGACCAAGCGGTCACATAAGCAGCATTCCATAAAATAAAAAGTGTTTCATGCAACAACTATTTCTCAATGGAAGTCAGAAAGTCTTTCAGTGTTATATAGAACCAATTCTGACATACGGAAGTGAGTGACTGACAATTAGTAAACAAGTAGGAAAAACACTGGAAGCCACAGAGATGTGGTTTTACAGTAGAATATTAAAAATACCATCGGCAGCTAATAAAAATAGTAATGAGGATGTCCTGAAAGAGACCAATGCACAAAGGAAGCATGTTAGTCATGTTAGAAGGAAGCATGTTAGTCATGTTAGAAAGAAGCATGTTAGTCATGTTAGAAGGAAGCATGTTAGTCATGTTAGAAAGAAGCATGTTAATCATGTTAGAAAGAAGCATGTTAGTCATGTTAGAAGGAAGCATGTTTGTCATGTTAGAAGGAAGCATGTTTGTCATGTTAGAAGGAAGCATATTAGTCATGTTAGAAGGAAGCATGTTAGTCATGTTAGAAGGAAGCATGTTAGTCATGTTAGAAAGAAGCAACTGACTTTCATCTTATGAGAAGAAGAAAGATGGAATGTATTGTGAAAACAGGATAGATTGAAGGAAAAAACAAAGAGAGAAGAAACTTGAGTCTGACATCATGGCAATAGAAAGAAGTCAACAAAAGTGATAAACAGTATTGCTGACATGAAGCTGTGGAGAGAGAGACATGATCACATATCCCACCAGGCATGGTACTTGCAGAAGAAGATGAACTGAAATATGCCCTGTGTCGTTTCTAGACTTTATTAAAAAAAAAAAAAAAAAAAAAAAGAGCCATAGCTCCCCAGGAATGCCATATTTGGTGACTTAATTTTCGATTGTGCATGTGGCTTGCAATCTCACATGTAAAATAAACTGCTACAAAAACCATCACTGTAAAAGCACATGAAGTGCTTTGGAATAGGATTCTATCAAGCACATGAAGTGCTTTGGAATAGGATTCTATCAAGCACATGAAGTGCTTTGGAATAGGATTCTATCAAGCACATAACAGAAGTGATTGTTCCATGCTTCTCATATAACAGGGAGAATGATGACAGTAAGTAGCTAAGAGATGACTTGCCGTGTTTCTTCATCTTACGTATGCAATAATTTACCTTTGACTTTTTCTTTCCTTGAACTGCTGGAATTTTAATGCTCTTATGTATCCCCCCATCAACATGCTCCATGGCTTCCATGACATCCAGGTCATTCATGTCTGTTACTTATTTTTATGCACAAATGTCTCAATCAATTTACCGTCTCACTTCAGTTTTTAGATGTCCGTGAATTTATATGAACTATCTAGCTAAATTAGTAACACGATTCACAAATGCCTAATGCGAAGGTTATAACATTTAATATTAAATACAATAAAATCACGACAGCGTAGCAAGTAATTTTCCCCGTTAAAACATCATTACATAATTGTTGTGAAATGCTACACACATAATGTTAATTAACTGTACGTGTATTATAAATTTTAAACTCCTGCAGACACTGCCTGTGAATAAACTGTAGATGTACCCCATTCTAAATGTCCATATTTCCAAGGAATTCTTTCTTCTTCTTTATTCACTGTCCATGTTCCTGTATCATGTAATAATGAATAGTTATATATAATACATGATGACTAATACTTAGCCAGTTATATGTTCGGTCTGGCAGGCAGTCAATCGAGCCTCAGACTCTGGATGTCTGTCCCACAGCAAAGTTTGTTCATCTGTGGCTGTCTCCATAACGTGATAGTTTTTGCGCTAAAACCCCCAACCTGGAGGATCAGGGTGCCAGCTATAGTCTGACCCATACCCGTGCAGACCTGTCCATTTTGGTAGAACCTAGCAGGAGTAAAACTCTCACTGGTATAACTCTGGGGGTTGTCAGGGTATGCAAGCTGACGTACCACTACAGGGCATAGGCACCAGTGATGGCAAAATATTTCTTTGGTAAGAATACCCATAAGCTTTATCTTTACCTTTAATCTTCCAGTGCTATGAATGAATACAAACGTTCACCGAGTGCTAGAACCCTACAGATCCTGAAGGCTACGAGAAGCAAAGTTCAACAAACTGCTCGACGCTGTGCAAATGACTATTGGCTCCAGCTCAGTGAGAGCATCCAGATCGCAGCGCAAACAGGCAACATTAAACAAATGTATGACGGTATAAAGAAAGCACTTGGCCCCCAAAAAAGTAAGACGGCACCGCTAAAAACCATCAGTGGAGAGAAGCTAACCGATAAGGGTAAGCAGATGGAGAGGTGGGTCGAGCACTACTCTGAGCTTTATGCTAGAGAAAATACTGTTACGCCTGCAGCCCTTGATGCTGTCAAATGTCTGCCAACTATGGAGGAGCTGGATGCCGAACCAACATTAGAGGAACTCAGCAAGGTCATTGATAGCTTGGCCTCTGGCAAAGCACCAGGCAGTGATGGGATTCCTCCTGATTTAATCAAATGCTGTAAGAGCACGCTATTACATCCCCTGCATAGGATGCTGTGCCAGTGCTGGGAAGAGACAACTATTCCTCAAGACATGCGAGATGCCAAGATTGTAACACTGTACAAAAATAAAGGAGACAGAAGTGATTGCAATAACTACAGAGGCATCTCTCTTCTTAGTATTGTTGGTAAGGTTTTTGCCAAAGTCGTCTTAATGCGCCTACACAAGTTAGCTGAGCGCATATATCCAGAGTCACAGTGTGGATTCCGAGCTGGTAGATCAACAACAGACATGATCTTCTCTGTCAGCCAGCTTCAGGAAAAATCAAGAGAGTAGAAAAGGCCTTTATATATCGCCTTTATAGACCTCACAAAAGCATTTGACCTGGTTAGTAGGGATGGACTCTTCAAAATCCTCCTGAAAATAGGCTGCCCTTCTAAAATGCTGGAAATGATAAAGTCATTCCATGACGACATGAAGGGAACAGTCCAATATGCTGGAAGCACGTCACAGCCCTTTGACATACGAAGTGGCGTTAAACAAGGCTGTGTTCTGGCTCCGACCCTCTTCAGGATCTTCTTTGCCTTACTCTTGAAACATGCATTCAGAGATGCAACTGAAGGAATATGCCTTCACACTAGGTCAGATGGCCGTCTGTTTAATCTTTCAAGGCTGAAGGCAAAAACAAAAATCAGAAGGGTCACAATAAGAGACTTTTTGTTCGCTGATGATGCTGCAGTCGTCACTCAAAGCCAACAGGAGCTTCAGAACTTGATGAATCGCTTCACTAAAGCATGCAAGGACTTTGGCCTCACAATAAGTCTAAAGAAAACAAATGTGCTGAGTCAGGATGCGGGTGCTGCACCAGTTATCACTATCGATAACTATGAATTGGCAGTGGTGCACCACTTCACATACCTAGGGTCTACCATCAATGACAAACTCTCACTGGATACAGAAATCAACAGCTACCTTTGCCCGCCTCACATCGCGTGTTTGGGGAAACTCCAAACTCACAATGAAGACCAAAGCTGCGGTATATAATGCCTGCGTCACCAGCACACTCCTATATGGCAGCGAAACCTGGACGACCTATGCTAAGCAAGAAAGAAGGCTCAATACCTTCCATTTACGGTGTCTACGCCGCATCCTCGGCATTTCGTGGAAAGATAAAGTGACAAATGTCGAGGTGTTGTCACGTGCTGGCCTTCAAAGTATGTATACACTGCTTAGACAGCGCTGGCTTGGCCATGTTCGCCGCATGGAAGATGGTCGCATCCCAAAAGATATCTTCTACGGACAATTAGCAGATGGCAAGAGAACAGTTGGGCGACCACAGCTGAGGTTCAAAGATGTGTGCAAGAGAGATATGAGGGCACTGGACATGGATCCAGCAACATGGGAGGATGAAGCTGCCGATCGCACTAAGTGGCGATGCTATTTACGGCGCCACCTCAGATTGGGCGAAGAGAGGCTCACACAACAAGCAGAGGAGGGGAGAAAACGTCGAAGGGAGCACCAGGAAAATAAGCAGCTGAGGGCTGTCACCTCAGGTGCGCATTCCCATAGTCAGTTATGACTGAAGGGGCTATTATTATTATAATCTTCCAGTGGCGCACAGACCTTCAACCAGATGTCCAGACTGTTTTTCAAAACCAATAAGCTACGATTTTTTTCCATGGGGACCTTATGTCTATCACCAGCTCTCTTCTACTTTAAATGGATTATCTTGCCTAAGACATTCTTGGGCCCTACACATTTATCCACAAGGATAATCTGTTTATTAGCAAATCGTCTAAAGATACTTTCTTATTTTAGAAGTTTAATTGCTGTAGTACCTCTGAAATTTTTTTTAATTAGGAACAACTCCACTATATAAGTGGATGTGTCAACTAAATTTCCTTCAGGCCCAAAGGTTTAACGTGAACCATTCACTGTTTACACTATAATTGTTTACCGTATACTTATAATTTTAATGTATTTCCTATTTTTTTTTTTTAAACTAAAGGAAGGCTTAGCTTTGTAATAGCAACTGTTCACTGTTTTTCTTATTTGCAAACAACAACTAACCTGATCGCTGTCTGAGAGTATATAATTTCAAAAACTATTAGATTAGTCGCCAGTACAGGTAAATCAAACACAGAGTTAACTATTTACAAAGATACATTGTCTAGGTTCATACCTACGGATACTAATAGTAAATATAAATAGACAAGTGCCCTACATGTACGTAATTGGAAAAAAAAAAAAACCACCAAAAGAAAACCACTAGATTAATGTGAAATATCTGTATATTAATCCCAAGTATAACCGGTATACATTAGTTCACCATTTTACAAAAGGGAAACAACGTGTTCACCTTCTACGTTTTACAACACAGCACAAAAACTTTTGTTACTAGCTTTATTAATATTGCAAAAAAAAAATTACTGTGATATGAATATATAAGCCATATTTTTAAAAATTTCACAGCATGAACGGTAGATTAGATATAAAACAAATCCTGAGACTAAATCACGCAGTACCCCAAGATAAGGATCACAGGTACTAACAACCACTTCGGAATCCAACTAAACAAGAGAGGTTACATCAGTTTACACAAGTGTTAAAATGTGTGCACATCAGCTCTCCCACTAAACACAGCCAAGCCACTGTTACTTTCACACTTATTAAAAAAAAACAAAAGGTACTTAGATTAATGCCTGATGATGACAGTTACAAAATAAAAAGAGTGAAGCACATAGTGTGGTGAGAGATAACACTATCAGCGTGCAGGCTATTACGAGATTAGAAATCAACGTTGGAAAATTGTTCAATGTGTGTTGGAGGAAGACTCTTATCAAATATCAAATATGTTAAGCTATTTCAGCTAACAAAGAAAGCGGCAGACAAGTCATGAGTAAAATCTAGGTGATTTTCAGCAATACAGTATCTTCAGAAGGTCCAAAGGGCATTAATTTATTATTATACATAGTCTCACTGGCTAAGCGGTTTCCAGGATCAAATCCTGGTAGCTGTATCCAGATGTAGATGGGTACCTGTCATTGCTCTTGAATTAAGTAAGGAATAGGCAGCGAGGAAACAAATTAGTCACCACACCTCTTAAAAAGTTGGACCTAGTATGGCGAAGTCTCTAACATTTCACTCCCCTGTGGAAGTTTTTGCTATGGGACAACCTTTACCTTAAATAACCTGTAATAATAATAATAGCCCCTTCAGTCATAACTGCCTATGGGAATGTGCCCCTGAGGTGACAGCCCTCAGCTGCTTATTTTCCTGGTGTTCCTTTCAACGTTTTCTTCTCTCTTCTGCTTGTTGTGTGAGCTTGTTTTCACCCAGTCTGAGGTGGCGCCGTAGATAGCATCGCCAATTGGTGTGATCGGCAGCTTTATCCTCCCAGGTAGCTGGATTTATGTCCAGTGCCCCCATGTCTCTCTCTCTGTATAATCTTTTATTATACATGCATCAACACAATGTTTTTCTCAGCACATATATTAAAGTTCTTAGATGACTACTACTGTTGGGTAAAAAACACAGACTCACTTGTAGCAACTAATATAAAGGCCAAGACAACTAACAGTAATAATGCTCAAATCAGCTAAGTGATTTTTTTCTTTCAACACTAAAATTTGGAAAATATCTGCAGCAAAAAACAAGGAATATTTCATAAACAAAAGGTAGAAATGTATCACGTACCTGTGAGCATAAAGATTGTGTCAGCACACAGTAATTCAATGAAGCAGCACGGTGAAGCAGCCGTCGATGAAAACGGCACAAATGGAAACCAACAATGGAGGCAGACATGTTGAACGCAGCCCCAAGTTGATGGTATATTAATTATTGGATTATCCGCCAATTTCCAGGAAGAGATGATTTGTATGTTGTAAACCAGAACATGTACAGTTGTAGTCCCAATGCAGCCAGGAATACAATGATCATCAGTCAATAGAACATGCAAAGTAGAAAAATATTCCTTTGTCAGCACTTCTGGTGAGAAATGAAGAAAATGGGTAGCAGAATACAACTGCAAGACTAACTAGAAAGCTAAACATCATCATCCTCCCATTTCTGCTTCTCATGGAGCATGCAGCCATCACTGCAGCTAGTCCTTCGGCAGGAAGCATGCACCAAAGCATTCACGTGCACTTGTAGTGATGGTTCATGTAGCAACTAGTTTTATATGATGTAATTGTCAGCCCCATGCATATCATCATGATAGCTGTCTCATAGGACACGCTTGGAGCAGTAGTCCTTTCTTGGTTACCTCAGAGACCCTGGGAATTATATGGGGGCAAGTTAAAAATAGAATAGTGATAATTTATCAGCATTTTCCTTCATGCTCCTCACACAGCATGGAGCCCCCACTACAACTGGTCCCCATGGAGGAAGCCTGCACCAAGCAGTCACATGCTATTGCAGTAGTGGTTTATATGGCATTTTGTTTCATATGATGAGGTTGCCAGTCCCATATACAACCTCGTTTTAGCTGCCTTGTGATAATTGATACACAACTATGTACTACAGGCTGGCCTGGTAATTCAGAAATGAAGTGATAATTACTGTGAGAAAAAAATGCATCCACAAATACCAGTACACACAAACATACTCGGGATAAATTATTAGCAAGCAGATAAAAAAAAAATGTTATATATATATACATATATGGAGAGAGAGAAAAAGAAAAAGAGAGACAGACTACCATAATGCTATTTCCCTGTGACACCACATCCCTCCCCAACATCATCTTATTATCTAATCTATATCAACTACCACAAACTATCACTGAGTCTAACAACGTTTGGCAACAAATGCAGAGATTTTCAATCAGCAGAGAATAAGCGATCACAACCATTCAATCACCAGTAGACAAAGCACACACTGTAATTAAAACAAATCAACAAATAATCACGAAACATAATTACTGTTATTGTTGATCAGCCGGAGAAGAGAGGGATGGTCATAGGCAGCTCTAAAACAAAATCCATGGTGATATCACGAGAAGAAAGAAAACATCAGATTAAGCTGGGAGAACAGGTCCTGGAGCAGGTCGACCACTTTAAATACCTCGGAGCTATTATAGACTGAAAGGGAGGCATCAAAGAAGAGTTTGCCACTCGAAAAGCAGCAGCTGGGAGACTTTTTCAGGCCATAAATCGAGGATTCCTCAGCAAGTGAGAGGTTGGTAAGAAAACGAAGATGGCTGTATACCGCTCCACCTATGTCCCAGTCTTGACATACGGATGCGAGTCATGGGCAATGACTACAACCCATAAAAGCTAGATCCAAACCTCAGAAATGAGGTATCTGAGGAAGGTGGTTGAAGTAACAAGAAGAGACATGGTACGCAACCAGACGATATGTCAAGGCCTTAAATCCTACCCCCTGCAGACCCAAGTAGAACAGTCCCAATTAAGATGGTTTGGCCATGTCTGCAGAATGGGAGAAGATCGGATACCACGACAAGCATGGGAAACAAAGAGCCAAGGATCCAGACCCCGAGGACGACCCAGAGTCCGCTGGGAGGACAACATTAGACAATCTTTGAAGGATCGAGGACTAGAATGGAACCAGGCCAGGAGGAAGACAGCCGATAGGATAGTCTGGCGCTCTCTCTTCCAAACCTCTACACCTCACGGTAGAAGGGGAACGACTAAGTAAGTAAGTAAGTTGATCAGAACTGACGTCACTGCACTCCGGGCAAACCCTTAGGTGCTCAGCCTCCCTCAACAAATGTTGAAGGGTATGAATGCTAACCGTTCCTGTTGCATGCTCAATGTATACACGCCGAATGAACCCTCTCGTATGTCCACCCCTGCTGGTCTTCCGTTTGATGCCAAATTCCAGCAATCTTATTGATTGCTGTGTCATTCTCTAATAAGTGATCATTCAATGCCCTCAGTATATCTCCCGTATCCATATCCAATGCACCTTCTATAGGTGCTCTTGAAGCTAGTCTGTCAGCTCTTTCATTGTCACGTTCTCCTGCATGACCAGGACAGTAGATCCACACCAGTTCCTGAAGATTCAATACTTCTATGGAATTTTCCATTCATGCCAGAGCTATTCACTTTGGACCTTCCGAAGCACGGATTGTGAGTCTGATCTTCGTTTATCTGCCAAAAGTATTGTCGGCAGAGCACAATCTCTGTTGCTCCCACGATGATTCTTGTTTGTGACATAATTACTATAACGTGTTTTAGTGAACAGTAAACTAAACATATATTGCATATGCAAAAAATAAAGTATCAAATAAATTAGTAAATACAAATTCTGCTCTCCATAATAATCCACAGTGAGTTCTGTACTAAATATAGCAATGCATAGATTTATCATACCAGACAAGAGTTTATAATGTTATAGTAATATAATGAACTCCGCCTAGGCCGGTCCCAAGCCCGGCTGAAAAAGGAGGAAGGCGGCCTGCATGGAGGCCGTAAGGAGGCAGCCCCTCCACCATGCAAAGCACAACAGGCCAATCACCCATTTGCTTTAAAACATGATTACGCGAACTACATGAGAGAAAACCGGACTGATTCTAAAGGCGACGAACTGGAACGGACTACGACTTATGGAACTTAGAACACAAGAAGTATAAATGGGAAAGAAGAGGAGCTGGTGGAAGAGATGAGGAAAGCAAAATTAGAAATCCTGGCTATAACGGAAACAAAGAAAAAGGGACAAGGAGTCATGGATCTCGATGGCAACACGCTGCTCTACAGTGGTGTACCCACATCTGAAAGAGCTAAAGGGGGTGTGGGTTGCATTGTGGCCAAAAACCAAAAAGATAGTATCAAGGGATGGAACTTTGTCTTGGAGCGCATTATGGTTGTAAAACTAAAAGAAGGAGAAACCATAGTCAACCTGGTCATAGTGTATGGGCCAAATGAGGATGAGAGAGCAGAGGTCAAGGAGGAATTCTTCGAGCTGCTTCAAAGGACAGAGGATGACTGCCTAGATGAAATTATCATGCTAGGAGATTTCAGTGCCAGAGTTGGAAATGACCATGCTAGATGGGGTGGAGTTATCGGAAGATATGGAGAAGATACTCTCAATGACACTGGAAAGCGGACTCCTTAGATTCTGCAGTGAGCAGAATCTGATCATTACAAACACAAAGTTCCCCCATAAGCGCATACATGCATACACTAGATGTGAACCAACAAAGAATGAGAAGTCAGTGATCGACTATGCCATTGTTAGGAGGAGCTCATTCAAATATGTCCGGGATGCTAGAGTCTGGAGGGGGCCAGAGATTGGAAGTGATCACTACCTGCTTACAATCAAAAGAACAACTGAAAGAGTTGCTCAGCCTAGGAACTGCCCAACATCACGCAAGAAACCAAGTAAACAAACGGGAGAAATGAGCATTAAGACCTACAAGCTGAGAGAGCCAGAAATTAAGACCAGATATCAGGGGCTTATTGCTACAGCGGTGAGAAACACAGAAGAACAACCTGATGACTTGGAAACCCTCTGGCTTAAATTCAAGGACATCATAAAGACAGCTGCTGCAGAAGCATGTGGTGAAGTCCGACTTGGGAACAAGAGAAAGAGGACACCTTGGTGGACAGAGGAAGTCAAAGAGAAAATAAGAGAGAAAAAAATGGCATGGAAACAATACTTAGGAGCTAAAAACACAGCAGGACAAATAGAGAAATATAGAGAATATGTGATACTCAGAACAGAAGCAAAGAACAAGGTGCTAGCAGCAAAACAGAAGTCCTGGGAAGAATTTGGAGAAAAGCTAGAAAAAGATGCGCAAGAAAACCAGAAATTGTTCTATAAGACCCTAAAGAACATGAGGAAGGAAAAACAATGCCCTCTCAAATTTATAAAGGACAAGCAAGGCAAATTGCTTACTGCCCCGAAGGAAGTAATGGAAAGAATATTTCTCAGAACTCCTTGATGGTGAGCAAGGTTAAGCATCAGAAATGATAACCACTAGCACAGAAGAGGAAACCAATGGTGATGAAGATGACATAAAGATGGAAGAACTGAAGGCAGCACTGGAGAAAATCAAGATGGGCAAAGCAGCAGGGCATGATGGTATAACACCAGAAATGGTTAAGTATATGGGAGCATCAGGCAACCTATTACTCTTAAGGGTCCTACAGGCAGCGTGGTGCAGCAAGACCATACCAAAGGATTGGGAGATTGCCATCATAACACCAATTTTCAAAAAGGGTGACAATCGACAATGTGGAAACCATAGAGGCATATCCCTTCTCAGTGTCCCTGGTAAAATCTACTCTAGAATCCTAGAGCAGAGACTCCAACGCCTAGCTGAGCCACAATTGGATGAGGTCCAGTGCGGATTCCGAGCTAACCGAAGTACTCAAGACCTAATCTTCACACTCAGACAGCTAAGTGAAAAGGCCCTTGAGTATAAGAGTGAGATCCATCTTTGTTTCATAGATCTGGAAAAGGCGTTTGACAGGGTCCCCTGGAGCAAACTTTGGGACTGTTTGGCAAGGAAGAACATTCCAGCACCTCTGATTCATGCTATACAGAGCTTCTACAAGTCTTGCAGAAATTATGTGAGGACAGCAAACCATGAGTCAGAGGAGTTCAGGACCACCACTGGTGTAGGCAAGGTGATATCCTGTCACCTTATCTTTTCATACTCCTCATGGACGATGTTATCAAGGCATGTAAGGAGAGAACAAGAAAGTATTCAGTGGGGTACTGGAAGATGAGACAGGTATGTATTTCAGAGTTGGCATTTGCTGATGATGTTGCCCTGATTGCTAAATCAGAGGAACATCTCCAATCCAACCTGCAAGTCTGGAAGGAAGAGCTGGAGAAGGGAGGGATGGTCATAAGCAGCTCTAAAACAAAATCCATGGTGATATCACGAGAAGAAAGAAGACTTCAGATTAAGCTGGGAGAACAGGTCCTGGAGCAGGTGGACAACTTTAAATATCTCGGTGCTATTATAGACCGAAAGGGAGGCATCAAAGAAGAGTTGGCCACTCGAAAAGCAGCAGCTGGGAGACTTTTTCAGGCCATAAATCGAGGATTCCTCAGCAAGTGAGAGGTTGGTAAGAAAATGAAGATGGCTGTATACCGCTCCACCTATGTCCCAGTCTTGACATATGGATGTGAGTCATGGGCAATGACTACAACCCACAAAAGCCAGATCCAAACCTCAGAAATGAGGTATCTGAGGAAGGTGGAAGTAACAAGAAGAGACATGGTCCGCAACCAGACGATACGTCAAGGCCTAAAATCCCACCCCCTGCAGACCCAAGTAGAACAGTCCCAACTAAGATGGTTTGGCCATGTCTGCAGAATGGGAGAAGATCGGCTACCACGACAAGCATGGGAAACAAAGAGCCAGGGATCCAGACCCCCAGGACGACCCAGAGTCCGCTGGGAGGACAACATTAGACAATCTTTGAAGGACCGAGGACTAGAATGGAACCAGGCCAGAAGGAAGACAGCCGAGTTCTGAGAATATATTCTTTCCATTACTTCCTTCGGGGCAGTAAGCAATTTGCCTTGCTTGTCCTTTATAAATTTGAGAGGGCATTGTTTTTCCTTCCTCATGTTCTTTAGGGTCTTATAGAACAATTTCTGGTTTTCTTGCGCATCTTTTTCTAGCTTGTCTCCAAATTCTTCCCAGGACTTCTGTTTTGCCGCTAGCACCTTGTTCTTTGCTTCTTTTCTGAGTATCACATATTCTCTATATTTCTCTATTTGTCCTGCTGTGTTTTTAGCTCCTAAGTATTGTTTCCATGCCATTTTTTTCCCTCTTATTTTCTCTTTGACTTCCTCTGTCCACAAAGGTGTCCTCTTTCTCTTGTTCCCAAGTCGGACTTCACCACATGCTTCTGCAGCAGCTGTCTTTATGATGTCCTTGAATTTAAGCAAGAAGGTTTCCAAGTCATCAGGTTGTTCTTCTGTGTTTCTCACCGCTGAAGCAATAAGCCCCTGATATCTGGTCTTGGCTGACTGGCTAAACTACATGGGTGGAGTAGGAGCAATCTTACTCAAGGGAATGTCCATCCCTAGTACACAAAGACTGAGACGGTGAGTGAGGCGGAGGAATCTGAGAAGATCAACGGCTCGCAAAGCGAAACAGCAAAGTGTGTGGCGCACTAGAGGCATGTCGGACATAGAAAAAGACAATGGCTAGCCACCGTGGAAGAGATTGGGGCCTTACCACGTACTTCCTACAGAAAGTAATGGGATCACAACAACAAGATAAGAACCGATATGTAGAGAACTCTCTGTCCCCTGGGGAAGAATCTACTGTACAAATTAACAGGGAAGAGGCAACTCCTCTAATGAGTAAGGAAGTACATAATGACGAGTGTTCCTTAAATTCTGTTGAAAGGGAGCATTCTGAGAAAGACCACCTAAAAACTAGTAGGAGAAGCCTAAAAATAGGAACATGGAATGTTAGAACTCTAAACGGAGAAGGAAAGCTGGACAATCTTATATTAGAGGCAACCGACATGAAACTCGATATACTGGGAGTTGCAGAGGCAAGACTTTTGGATACAGGCTACATAACAAGAGACCAGTACACGCTTATACACTCAGGAGGAGAAAAACACGAAAGAGGGGTAGGAATGTTGATAAAGAAGGAGTTAGAAAAATACGTATGTGGATACTGGACACACAATGACAGAATGATGTTACTAAAGATGAGAGCAAAGCCATTCGACATATCAATCTTACAAACTTATGCACCAACTAAAGATTACAGCGAGGAAGAAATAGAAGAATACTATGAAGAGCTACAACACACACTTAAACCAGTCAAATCTACAGATGTGTTGATAGTAATGGGTGATATGAATGCAAAAGTAGGAAAAGGAAAATACAAGAAAATAGTAGGACAGTATGGATTAGGGACAAGAAATGATAGAGGAGACAGACTTATCCAGTTCTGTGAAGAAAACCAGCTGGTCATATGTAACACCTTTTTTGAACATCACCCAAGGAAATTATACACATGGAAAAGCCCAGGAGATGTAACACGTAATCAAATCGACTATATCATGATAAAACATAGATTTAAGAACAGTGTCACAAGTGCAAAGACACATCCTGGCGCCGACATAAATTCAGATCACAATCCAGTTGTCATCAAAGTAAATATAAAGCTGAAAAGAGCAGGAAACAGAAGACAGGAGGAACCCCAGATAGAAATATCAGCGCTGAAACAACCAGATATAAAACAGAAATATTTAATCGACGTCAAAAATAAATACCAACAGTTATTGACAGAAAGCATGGAGCAGTATAGAAGAGAAAACCCAGAAGAAAAAGCAACCGCAAAATGGGAATGCTTAAAAACAAGCATACAATCAGCAAATGCAAATTTACCTAAAAAGGAGTCTAAGAAAAATCAAATTTGGATGACAGATGACATCTTGAATAAAATGGCAGAAAGAAAGAAAGCAAAAAACACTCCAGAATATAAAACAATAGACAATGACATACGTACTATGTGTAGAGAAGCAAAAGAACGGTGGATAGAAACAAAATGTAAGGAAATAGAAGACTTGGAAGCGAAGCACATGACAAGAGATATGCATGAAGAAATAATCAAATCGGTCGCGGTTTGCACAAGGAGGAAGCTGTATCAAGAACAAAAATGGTGTAATATTACTTGATGAGAAAGACATATCAAACAGATGGGCAGAATACGTAAAAGAACTATTCGAGGACAACAGAGGTAAAAAACCATCACCAGATTCTAATGAAGGCCCAAACATTCTCAGATCAGAAGTAGAGAATGCCATTCATATGATACAAAAAGGAAGATCAGCAGGCATGGATAACATAAACATTGAAATGATAGAAGCTCTGGAGAGCTTTGGTATAGATACAATCACAGAAATATGCAATGATATATACAATACAGGATATTTACCACACGACATGAAGACATCAGTTTTTATAACATTGCCCAAAAAACCAAATGCAACAGAATGTTCAGACTTCAGAACAATCAGCCTGATGAGTCATGCAATTAAGATACTGCTCAAAATCATACAGGAAAGAATAAAAAGTAAAGTAGACAGCGAAATCCAAGAAGAACAGTTTGGTTTTAGACGGAACAGTGGAACAAGAGAGGCAATATTTTGCCTAAGAAGATTAGCAGAAAAATATACAGAGGTCCAAAAAAGTATGTATATGTGCTTCATTGACTATAAGAAGGCTTTTGACAGAATCCATCATGAGAAAATAATTGAATGCCTCAAAGACATAGGTATTGATGGAAAAGATATAAGAATACTCAGTAACCTTTATTGGGACGGGAAGGAATTATTCACCATACATAGACATAAAAAGAGGTGTCAGACAAGGTTGTGTGCTGTCCCCCTGCCTATTTAATTTATACACCGAAAAAATTTTCAAACAGATACAGGAAATACCAGGACTGAACATCAGTGGAAGATCAATAAACAACCTTAGATATGCAGATGATACCGTGTTGTTAGCTGAAAGCGAACAGGAGTTACAAGAACTAGTGAAGCAAGTGAACAGTATAAGTCATGAATATGGACTCGACATTAATATTGAGAAAACTAAAACTATGATAATTAGCAAAACAGACGATAAACCCACATTAAAGATAAGCGTAAATGGGAAAATCCTGGAACAAGTCAAGAGCTACGTATATCTTGGTCATATAATAACAGAAGATGGCAGATGTGAAACAGAAATCAAGAAGAGAATAGGAATGGCCAAAGCTACATTCAACAACATGAAACATATACTGACATCCAAACAGTTATCTCATAAATTAAAACTGAGAATCATAAAGTGTTATATATATTCTGCATTTCTGTATGGTGCAGAAACATGGACGATGAATAAGCATTTGGAAGAAAGAATTGAGGCTCTTGAAATGTGGATATATAGAAGAATGGGGCGTATCTCATGGAAAGAGATGAAAACAAATAAGGAGGTCCTAGAAAATCTAGGTATGAAAAGAGAACTAATGAGAGAGGTCAAAGTTCGGCAGCTAAAATACTTTGGCCACATAAAAAGGCATAACACCTTGCAGAAGACCATAACAGAAGGGACAGTTGAAGGCAAACGTGCAAGGAGAAGACAGCGCTATAAGTGGGAAGATAACATCAAGAGATGGACGGGAAAGAGTCTATCAGAGTGTACCACCAAGACAAGAGACAGAAGACGTTGGAGATCTATTACAGCCAACCTTCGTTGTGGAGATGGCAACTGATGATGATGATCTGGTCTTAATTTCTGGCTCTCTCAGCTTGTAGGTCTTAATGCTCATTTCTCCCATTTGTTTACTTGGTTTCTTGCGTGATGTTGGGCAGTTCCTAGGCTGAGCAACTCTTTCAGTTGTTCTTTTGATTGTAAGCAGGTAGTGATCACTTCCAATCTCTGGCCCCCTCCAGACTCTAGCATCCCAAACATATTTGAATGAGCTCCTCCTAACAATGGCATAAATCACTGACTTCTCATTCTTTGTTGGTTCATATCTAGTGTATGCATGTATGCGGTTATGGGGGAACTTTGTGTTTGTAATGATCAGATTCTGCTCACTGCAGAATCTAAGGAGTCGCTTTCCATTGTCATTGAGAGTATCTTCTCCATATCTTCCGATTACTCCACCCCATCTAGCATGGTCATTTCCAACTCTGGCATTGAAATCTCAGAGCACGATAATTTCATCTAGGCAGTCATTCACTGTCCTTTGAAGCAGCTCGAAGAATTCCTCCTTGACCTCTGCTCTCTCATCCTCATTTGGCCCATACACTATGATCAGGTTGACTATGGTTTCTCCTTCTTTTAGTTTTACAACCATAATACGCTCCAAGACAAAGTTCCATCCCTTGATACTATCTTTTTGGTTTTTGGCCACAATGCAACCCACGCCCCCTTTAGCTCTTTCAGATGTCGGTACACCATTGTAGAGCAGCATGTTGCCATCTAGATCCATGACTCCTTGTCCCTTTTTCTTTGTTTCCGTTATAGCCAGGATTTCTAATTTTGCTTTCTTCATCTCTTCCACCAGCTCCTCTTCTTTCCCATTTATACTTTTTGTGTTCCAAGTTCCATAAGTCGTAGTCTGTTCCAGTTCATCGCCTTTAGAATCTGTCCGGTTTTCTCTCTTGTAGTTCGGGTAATCATGTTTTTAAAGCAAACAGGTGATTGGCCTGTTGTGCCTCAAAATAAGAACACATTTGTATTATTTAAATGTTGGCAGCATTGGGAATTTTTAAAAATTAGAAATGTCATTTTGTTAGATAATGTCAAATTTATTTAAAAAGAAATCAGTCCTTGCCCATCAAGCATCAGGTTTACATTATTACTTATTTTTAAAACAAAGTAAATGATTAGTCTTAAGGCTTAATAAGTGATAAGTCGTAAATGGTAATACCAGTATGTCACAAAAAGGTACATTATGAAACAAATGTTATAATTTATTTGTTGATTACTTTAGAAAGTAACATAAATCATTTTGGCTGCCGTAAAAAGTACAAGAAGATTTAGCCATGGCGTCAACAACAAATTTTTACTGAAACGGATCTCAATGATGTCTTTACATTTGAATTTGAAATGACTAAATTTAGGCTTCTGGGAAAAGCATTAGAAAAAAATCGGTTACGTGCAAGGTGGAAAAGGAAATAGATGGCGAGATCAAATAATGTAATTTAAAGATGAGTAAAACCAGTGCCGGAACAGTCACACCCGATGCTCCCTAAGCAACGAGAAGGGAATGATGATGATGAATTCTTCAGAACATGAATTTGAAATGGAACTGGATAAACACAAAAGACATTTGCGTGATTCTGCGATTCATTATTGCAATGAGGTATTAGCGGTTGTTCACATGACTTTACAGTTTTTTACACCTTTTAACCCCCCACCCTGTCACATTTTGTCACAAAACACAGACTCCTCTTATGTGATGTCACAAATATCAACCCCCCTTCCCCCTTTTTTTTAACCCTCAATGTTTTTACTACTGAAAATAAAGAATGTAAATTATTTAAGTAGTGCAGACAAAATAAAAATCTTGTAAGTAAAACAGTGGTTTTATTAATCAAGCATTTACAATAACTGCTTTGCTAGCCAAATGTTGCTGAATTTATTAAAAAACATCACTCATTTTGGCTTCATTTGATTTCAAACAATAAAAAACAAACTGAATGTAAAGTAAACACACCAATAACTTCAGTTCTTATTTATGTTAAAGTTTCATAAAATAATGTTAAAACTTGAGAAAAAAAAAATCAATAAAAATTCAAGGGCTAAAAATTGAAGTTGTTATTAATGAATGATTTCTCTTCGTTACCATTATACTAAGGCAAAGTAAGATGTTTCTCCATTGAACGAACAAATCCATTTGCTTTGTTTATTGGAAAGGTCTGCATTATATTACATTAAAAAATGTATATTAAAAACAAATTAAAATAGTTAAAGATTATAACAATTATCCAATATTTTTTGGTGAGATTATAATATGAAAATAATTCGTCCACGAGGGAGTAGTTAACTACTGCGGATAAAAGTAGACTATGAGGATGTAGGTTGCAAAACCCATCTTGGAGACCATAGCACTGACTTGGTCAAAGAACTGACCATTAAACTCAAAAGGAATTTAGCTGAAGGACCAGTTCTGCAAGAGGGATAGGTGTGCTTGTCCAGGAAAAACCGGGGAGCTTGGAGAGTGAGGAATGGAAGTGTAGAGAGTCTTGGGAAAGCTGGATAGAGGAAAAAGTGGTCAGGGCATGGTTGGTGTCCTTTAAAAAGGAAGGAAGCTGCTCGATGATATTCTGGAAGACGCTGTCTAGGAAGTTTGGTAGGGTAGGCACAGGCTGAAACAATGGGTCGCCCAGGGTAGAAAGGTTTATGGATTTTTGGGAAGAATGTAGAGCACAGGTTTACCCAAACAAATCTAATTCGAGATAAAGTTTAGGAAAGCTTGTGAGGCAATTGAATCTATTGATAGGGTAAACGTTGCCTGTTTTTGAGGTTATGCACAGCTACCTATGCCACATTCAGGCTGCTTGTAAAGTCACTTCAAGTATGAAGACACCTCAAGCTTTAAAAGAGCGACTGCTTAGTTTTAATGTTAATTTTAAATTATCTGCGCCAGGCTATGAAAGAAGATTAGATTCTAGCAATCATATATTAAAGAATGAATTATGACAGTAAGAATGATAGGATGATTCTAGTTTAAGTTGTATTCAAATTGTTTGATAAAGATTGAATAAATATAGTGTGCTTGTTTTTGAAACACAAAATTGTTTAAAATTAGTCAGAGCTCGGAGCAGTCACTCGATCGATGCCGGAGCAGCGCAATTAAACAATTTTACTGCTCCAAATCCCTGAATTAATGCACTTAAAAAAAAAATAAAAAAATAAATGTATAATCCAATCTAAGTTCAGCTTTGTATGATTTTGGCCATTCAAATTTTTACGTGAAAAAAGAATAGTTAAAACATGGCTATTGCATGTTCTCACACCTTTCTTTTTTATACTTCCATCTCTTTACGAGTATAAATTTATGAAAATCACAAACAGGTACATAATATTTTGGTGCTGATCAGTCTCGAGAAAAAGATACTGGTGCCTTTTAAAATGCAAATAGATGTAAAATGAATAGAAAATATAATGACATAAGCCTACTTCTGTTTTATTTACCTTATATACCTGAAGTACACACTTACTGAAGCGTTTCTAAATTCTTCGGCTACTAAATAAAATAAAAATTTTTAAGTGTAATTATGCTCTAGAAGTTTACTGTCCTTGGTAACAGAAATAAAAATCTGCATCTTTGAAGTTTGTTTTCACAGGTAATAAATTATAAAGAACTGGCAGTTTGTAACTAAGCTTTTTTTAGCTTGTCTAAACACATCAGGATGATAATTAACACAGGCTAATAATACAATTCCTACACACGATAACAAAGCAATAATGAAGAATAAGATACAAGGAAAAGGCAAAAACAGTGACTTTTTTAGTTCTGATCAAAATTTACTGGCACTCACTGTTAGATCTTAACAGCCAGGAAAACTAACAAAAACTGAAGCCTCTGCACTCTTTATTTGTTTTACCAAATTTCGAATTTAATATTCATGAGTTTTTTCCTGCTGCCTCAGTGGTATCTTTCAAAACACTGGTTCCCATCAGGGAAAGCAGAATGGAGTGGCCAAAAACATGGCGTTTCGCTTCAAGCTGGAATTTGTTTGTATTTTTTTAATGGCCTCAGTGTTTGTAGGCCGTTATTTTAAAAAGCTTGTAAACAGGGTTGGTGTTAGGTTAAGGCAGGCTGTTTGACAAAACTCTAAATAGGGTTGGGGTTTAGTTAAGGCTAGCTGTAACTTACATATGGATAGCCAGTCTGGTAACATGGGGCAATATGGTGGAACTTGTCATCTACTGAAACATTAGTCAGCGAATCGCTCATTTAAAGTAGAATAATGATAAATTAGTCAAGAGCGACTTTTACACCTTCCCATTTAATGCAGTGGTATTTATAGATTTTAGGTAAAACTGATATGGTAAAAAGAAGTCCTATAGCAGAAACAGCCACAGTGGATTGAAGTGTTTGAGACTTCACTATACCAGGCCCAGCTTTTTTATGTAGTGGGGTGATCAGTTCCCTTCCTCACTGCCTTTGCCTTCCTTAACTCAATACCAGAATCAAGTAGCCAATAACAGCTGTGTAGACTGCAGGGTAACACTATCAGGTTTCGATCCTGGAACCTGGTAACTGTGCTGCGAGGTGACAGCACTCAAAATTGATATACCTAAACCAATAAAGATAACTCTTATTTTCTTATACATAGTGAAGCTAATACGATTTATGTCGTAATATTCATGTGATATGTGAAGCAAAAAATTAAATAATCATGAAAAATCCATCACATAAACAAAAGAGATGAATAGTCCTGCGAAAGATTGTATCCACCTCTTTATAGTGTGAAAAGAAATATTGAATGCTGAATGCTTTCATGGACCTTTCCAGCTATTCACCACATTCCTATAGTTAAACCATTTTTTTTTTCTAAACAAAATTACAAGCGGTAGAGTTTAGTTCATTCCAACATCAAGAAATAGCACTGCCCAATAATAACCAGGATTTTAACAAATATGAATCGCCTGGTGAACTGGATTTTTCAACCCCTGATGCAAGTGTTCTATATGAACTTGCTAATATTATAAGGTGCAATGTATCAGTTTAATGGTTGAAATGCAGAACAGTGGGCCATGTGTTTGCTACAGCCTTAAAAAAAAAAGTATTCAGAGACACAGTAATGAGGGTTAGGAATTCTAAACTTAACCCTAACCTAAATCCTAACCCCAACGATGTAGACGACTTATTTGGATGGCATTCAAGAACACGTCCCACTGTTTTTCATTTCAACCCAGTTTAACTTTTGAGGATTAAGGAACACCACTTTTCCATAGGATAAGGAAGTGAACTTAAGTTGACAATCTATTATCAATAATAACGATGGTGTAGTTTTATTTAAGAATATGGTCTGTAGGCCCTATTACTATTAGGCCTACACTATCGAGTGAAAAATAAGATAGGCTCTAACTGATTGCATAAAAAGTATTTGAAATTAATGTCAAAGGTATTTATACGAATGGCTGAGGGGAATCGACATGAAAAGCGATCTACCGTGAATCATAACATTCGCTGTGATTAGGCCTACGTGTGTGAGGAATTTTTAAAAATTAAAATGACTTTTTACATGCCGACTGCTACACTTTAGGAAGAATGTATAGGCCCTAATTGACAACATAATGCATTTCATAAGGCAAACATTTTTCACCACATTTTCAAGGGCAAACTTCACCTTTTCTTTATCAGCCTTTTCAGCTTTCAATTTTCTCACGACTTCGCCCTGGATTTTTATCTGCTCTGCCAACGTTTTCTTATCAGTGTCCGCCATTGTTGCGGCTTCAAAATGATTATAAATCTTAAAAACTAGAATCTTAAATTCAACAGAACATTTATTTAACTTAAACAAATATTAAGCTTTTCTTTCAAGTAAATAAGTACATAGAGAAAAACGTTACATTAATTTAATTGCTGTTATTATTTAAATATATTTTGTATTGTTCACACATTTCACGTGTGCCTGTCATCAGCTGTTATTAATTGCCACAAGAAACGAAATGATTTAGAATTTTAGCTTTCATCATGGCAACTACAATGTGAAAGACGTGATGCAATCTGTTTGAAATAGGTGTGTTATATTAAGGAAATGAAATAATTAACATTTCCCAGCAGGAATCCAGGACAGTAACCTCCTACACGTCAATTTTCTCTCGACAAACTCAGGGGAGAATCAACATTGAGGGTTAGCCCTAATGACAAACAGAATTAAGCCTTGAGATTGACCCATCACCCTTATTGTATGAATATAAATATATTTCATAATCGTTCCTTTTCTTAGCAATCCGCAAGATTTTGGACCAAAGCGGTGAAGACATGAGTTGTCGGCAGGTTCATAAACTCTTCTAAAATAGCATAGAAAAAGCCCCCCCCCCACCCCCCCCACCCCCCATTCCTACATTTCCATATATATAAGTAGGCCTATATAACAAACAGGTGACAAGGACAAGAATTACATATAGGTACTACAAAAGCATACGATGATGAGAAACATACACCAAATGAGCGATACAAGCAGATGGAAAAAGTAAACAACCATAGTGATGAGCGAAAAAAGAACAATAATAATGCAAGAAAATCGTAAAACCTGAAAGAAATACCGAAACAAGAAAGTAACTAATCCATGAAATGAAAAAAAGAGAATGAACAAAACTTTGGAAGTAAAAGGTCACTTAGCTAGATCCATAGCTTATGAAATCTTATGAGATGATTTCTTGGACAAGCTACCTCAGTGTTCTATTCCAAGCATCTACGGATCTAGCTAAGTGACCTTTTACTTGTTGGCTGACAAAGGGTAAAACCGGAAACGTCCCTTGTTTCATGTGAACCGTTAATTTGTAGAACTGATTCAATACCGTCTTATTGGTTTATATACTTATATATATTCCTTACCAGTTTTACAGCAGTCCCTTAATCTATTTACTTACATTTCCATAACATGTTTCAACACGACTGAGTAGGTCTACACACCAGTAGCAGGAGTAATAATGTGTATCACAGACAAAGGCTGAAGTTTGGGGCAGTAGACAAGAGGCCTCCATTTTGGTCAAATATCTATGGATAGCGGTGTTTTGCTTCAAGTCGGAAATTGGTATTTGTTTCTAAACCGGCCTCAAATGTTGTTGAATGTAAAAATTTTGACAATGCTCAAAACAGGGTTGGTGTTAGGTTAAGGCTAGCTGTAGTGCAAATATGGATAGCCATGGTGGTCTCCAGTCTACTATTCAAAATTTCTACTAAGACATGTGTATATACTGTTCAAACCATTCATATTTATTATTTGTTTACTAAAACCTACCCTTTGAAATCATGAACTCACGCAGGCCAAAATTGAAATGACATCTGTTCAACAAGCTAAAGATAGGAACTACCAATGAAATGGATGCTGAACATACGGAGATCAAGAAAAATTTAAGTCCAACACAAAAATAAAAATCTTCACCTCAAATGTCAAGTCAGTCCTATTGTATGGCTCTGAAACATGGAGAACAACAAAAACAACAACAAAAAAGTTAGACATTCATAAATGGGTGCTTGCATAGAACAGAAGGATTGAAATGGTATGACTATGTCACCAATGGGGAACTGATGACAAGAACCAGACAAGTACCAGTGGAAAAAGAGATGAGAAAAAGACGCTGTCGATAGACAGGACACACATTGAGGAATCCTGTTGATAGCATTACAAGACAGTCCTTGTTCTGGAATCTCCAGGGAAAGAGAGGCAGAGGTAGACAAAAAAACACATGGAGAAGAGAGCTGGAGACATAATTCTTCTTCTTCCTTGTTCGCCCTGAAAAGGACGGTGGTTGCGTTGTGTCTGTTTGCGCCTAAGCTGTGATATCTGCACCTTTCGGTCGACACATCCGACTTCTGCACGGCATTTTTTAGGGACCGGGTTTGCCTTCCCATTTCGATCCGTACTCGCTCAGCCAGACTGCACTGCTGCAGACTGTTTCCAGGACCACCACGTGGAGGTGGAGTACGGTCTTGATCAGCTCTGGTTCGCTGATCCTGATGCAAGCAGTCAAGCTATGGGTCGCTGACTGCATTCACTATTGCTGCATCTTGGGGTCCCGGAGACATAATTGAAAATGATGAGTAAAACGTGGCAAGAACTTGAGCGGATGGCAAACGACAGGTCTTAGCATGTTTTTGTTGAAGGCCTATGCTCCTTGGGAAGCTAAAGGGTATTGATGATGATAGACGACCTTCAAACACTTAAAGAATGAGGTTTGAAATAATATGTATCATTTTGTTTTGGGCAGTGTACTAAACACTGATAATATGTACATGTGCTGGAAAATGGTAGAGTGGTTGAGTCTGTTTACTGTACCTCCGATATCTTTGTTGCAAATAGGGTCAGGGTTATGCTTAAAATTAGTGTTAGAGTTTAGAGGCAAATTAATTTTTTTACCATGAACACCTAAGCATAATAAACACATAATAGCACTTTTAATTTACTATACTACCATCAGTTGCAGACGAAACTGATCAAATGTAAACAGATAACGTTAAACCAAACCGAACCCTGTTTATGACAAAGATGGAGGTGTACAATAAATGGTGATTCAACTGGCTGAGTTTTTAGTAATTGCTAATGAATATTCTTTTTTTTTTTTTTCCCTTGTTTGCTCTTTATGTCTTCTTCTTCTTTGGTCCTTTGCCGCCAACTGTCAAAGCAGTTCATGGCCATCCTTATGTGGTATGAAGTTATTACTGCAGCTGGTCCTGCTGCAGGAAGCCTGCTTCAAAGCATTCATATGCAGTGACATTCTGTAGCAATTTATTTTACATGACGAGTGGCCAGTCTAATGCAAAACTTCATAGGAGTCAACCCTTGTGACGTGTCTGAAGTAGCAGTAGTCCTGTTCTTTTTTTTCTGTCTCCTGAGAGTCTCCCGGGAACTAGTGTCCCCACATATCGTGCAGACGCACAGTTAGAAAAAAAAAGAAAAGGATCTTGGAGATGAGCAGTCTATTTTAGGAGTGATATGATTTGAAGAAATTTTAAGTACATGCCTGTAACCTTTTATCTGAAATCCTCGGGGAAAGATTTGTTTAGGAAAACTGATTTTTTTGGGTTTACAAATGCCATCCAAATGACGTTCGAACGGTAGCTCTAGGTTGCCCAAAATAATCAGAAATTACCCAAATTATGATCGAAAAGTAGCCCAAATAGACATTCGATTTTCAGAATAGTTCAGTTTCTGGGTGTTCAGAAAAAATGTTTTTTATAGATCTGTATATGTTAGAGTAATCTGAAGTTTTTTGTTTCATTTCTTTGTTTAAATGAGATTCATTAAGTGAAAACAGTAGCAACATTTAAATAATTAATGTCAACTTCTTTAACATAGAAAATCAGTCATTTAAAACAAAATGCAGCTTCGTGCCATTACAAATAATATTGAATTCTGACAATCATTGAGAGTGTATGGTTGACATTTCTTGAATGAGCCAAAACAATTTAGTAAATTATTCTTGCTAACAGATTTTGAATACTTTTTTTTTTCAAGCAATTGGAGAAGCATTACATTTCTTTGAAAAAAATGCTGTCAGAATGAGAAAGAAAAATTTCCAGTTCTTCATTTTTTTCCAGAGCACCAGCTGTTGTTGCATTCTACTTGATATTATAAGGGTTTCTGAAATCTCAGAATTGTCTTCAGAGTTTCTGAAACTTCCCTTAACTGATGCACCCTCTTTGGTGGGGAATTGTTATAATATGTACATCTGCATGACTAGTAATATACATCATCATTACAACAAATTTTAAGAGCACCAGCATGTATCATTTTATTATTATGCATGCAGAGCTGTTAACTTCCACTACGTGACTCGATATTTTTCTTACACTTTGTACAGTACAGCTTTCAACATTTATCATGCAGGTAGCTCATGAAGAAAGCCATCATGATAGTTCTTATTTTTCAGTGTGACTTATAACAGCTTGCAAATAAGCAATTACAGTATTAGTCTCAAGTGGGGCAACGTTCTAGAAAAAAATTCTTTAATTTCATTGCCTTTAACACATAAAGTATTTGTTCATCAATATCTTATTCATCATTTAAATCATCCTACAGTAAACATTTTCATACATGGGTCTTTGCGTAGAATAAAAGGATTGAAGTGGTATGACAAGGTCACCAATGAGGAACTGATGACAAGAACCAGACGGGTACCAGTGGAATCAGAGATAGATGAAGATACTGGCGATAGAAAACAAATATGTTGATATCATAACAAGGCAGTCCTTAATTTGTAATCCCCAGGGTAGAAGAGGGACATATACGAAGAAGAGAACTGGAGAGAGATGGAAATGAAAGGGATGAAGAAAACATAGAAAGACCTTGAGCTGATGGCACAGGACAGGAAGTCTGGGAATGAATTTCTGGGCTTATGCTCCATAGAGTAACTAAGAAGACAGTAAACATAGGTGTCAGACTTTTCCCAGGTTTTGCTACGTTTTTATATGTGTACAATGCACATGTGTGTAATACATTTTTTGCTTTAGCTTAAATGCAAACCTTGTTTGATTTTTAAAATATTTCATTCACAGATGGAAGACGAAAGTCTGAAAAAATGAGATCATTTGGCTTGAAATTTATGAGAACCAGGAAGATGTGTTTGGTCATAAAGAGATTTAGAAAGCAGTTTGCATCATTGCACAGCCAGGAGAAGAAACTGTATGTCTTCCCCAATACACCACTACATCAGCTTTCTTTACCAGCTGGAATCGGGGTTTGTAAAAGTGTGGCAGACTTCAAAATTAAGACACTGAAAGGTGGCTTTCAAAGACGGCCGGAACTGATAGTAAGCAATAATGCGTTGTCATTTCATATCCTTGATGAAACATGGAGTGAGTTAACGCTGTTAGACAAATGGAGTAGTAGATTTGATAAGAACAAACGCATCCAGAAGGAACTTGTTGAAAAAGCAGTTAGCCTATGCTGTGATATAGGATTGAAAATAGAAAACAATGAAATTGATATGGAAAGGATTACAAAAGATGAGAAAAATAAACTGGTTTTAGATATTGGGTGTGGGGATGGTACCAGTACCAAGCCGCTCCTTGACATGGGGTATTCATGTGTTGGTGTAGATTTAAATCTTCGTGGTCTTTCTGAATTTCAGATGTCTTGCTTGAGATGGAGAAAACCATTTCAGAATCGAGATAAAATGTGTGACGTTGAAACCCTTAAAGCCCAGCGCTGCAAATGTTATGAGGCTTGTAGTTCTAGTATTAATTTTAGTGCAAGTAACACAGGGAGACAGAAAATTGTTAATGAGATGTGCGTTAGTAGTTGTCGAGGTTCTTCTCAGAACTCCTTCATAATGAGTAGTAATGCAAAATATATTTCTGCCGGATTTGCTGATGTAATTCGATGGGATCTGAGGCATGGACTTCCATTCAGGGCAGGCGCTTTTGATATGGCTATTAGCATTTCATTTCTTCAGTGGCTCTTCTATGGTGACCAACAAAGGCAGCTAAATTTGTTCTTCTCTTCACTGAAATCTTTACTGCAGCCCCAAGGCAAAGCTGTGGTACAGTTTTATCCAATGAATGCCAGCCAGCTGACAGATGCCATCAATTATGCCATGAAACATTTTCAAGGTGTGCTTGTTGGTGACTACCCCCATGTTGATCGAGGAAGAAAGCTGTTTCTAGTGATGTTTAGTTAGTATGTATAATTATATATGCCACTAGAGAGGGAGGGAGAGAGAGAAAGCACTGACAGTTAAAAGCTAAGAATACTCCGGTCACTATGTAAAATAGAGTATATAAGGGAGGTAGGTAAGTGTGAAATGAGTTATTTCCCTCTGATACAATGTACAACTGATTTCTGTTTTCATCATCAGTTATAATTTCTCCCAGAATGTTGGCTTCATGAGACCAGCAGAGTGGCAGCATGGCCTTTTCCAACCCAGTTGAAGGAGAAGCTATAAGGATGAGAGAAGCCTGAGGTGAACAGTCAAATTTATAAGAGAGATATGGTTATGTGAAAGCAGATGAAGTAAAAATAATTTCCTTTATAACTCCTTATGGAGCATGGAGCCATTATTGTAGCTGGATTCCTTACAGGAAGCTTACACCATAGCAGATCTATGAGCTCTTGCTATGGTAGTTTCAGTAGCAGCTTGTTGTACATAAAGATGTTGCCAGCCACATGAATTTCTGTAGACAAAGAGAAACATGCCAGGCTATATCCATTGAAAGAAAAACGCAGAGGCTATATTGAGTAAATGAATGCAAACACTGTTTGAAACAGTAGGGATTTGTTGAGAGATCTAGAAGAATTGAGAGAATGGCTTAATTCCTGTCGTTAGAGGTTTTACTTCAATATGATATACTGGGAGCAACCAAGGTACATGCACACCATCGTAGCTGGCAGACATTGGAGTTGGGTTGGCCATATCCACAGAAGAGACCCTGATGCCATCACAAGAGCAGCTATGCTAGGGACCCCTGTAGGGTAGCGAAAGAGAGGCCAACCAAAAACAACTTGGTGGAGAACTGTGGAGGCCGAGATGCGAAGAATGAATCAGAGCTGGGGCACTGCACGAAAGATGGCCGCCGACCGAGCAAAGTGGAAGCAGTTTGTTGCTGCCCTACAAGATGCCACCAGGCATGATGGCCACTGAGTGCTTGGACAGTCGACGGCTAAGGATCAAAGAAGAAGAGATATATAAAAGAACAGGTTATTAGATAGAAGCATGGATCAGTAGATGACTTTGAATATGAGTGATTTATCTCTCACATTATAGCAAAACTGCCTTACAGAAATCACTAGTTGCACCAGATTTAAGGAGTTAAAAGCAAAAAGCTCAAATTCACCATCACACATATATACAAGTGCTTTGAAGTACACATTCTATGTGCCACTTTTTAACTTGGTTTTATTAGCGTGTATCATCTCTAGGTATTGGAATTATTGATAGTTATATGTAACTGTGCATGGAGGATGAGAAGCAGAGGAGGCTATGAAAAGTTAGAAAAAGAGGAATAGAATAATGAGAAAGAATAAGATAATAGAAAAAATGGAGAAAATGAAAAGAATAAAATATGAGATCTAGTGATTTTTTTAAAATTGTCTTTGGCTAACATGTTACATTTGCCAGTTTCTGTTCCAAACATGAGCTATATCTTTTTTTGAAAGGTATCCTTCGATCGAGTAGCAAAGGGGTTGGAGTGCTTGCTTCTCAGGGCAAGGGTACTGGGTTCAATAGCATCCTGGTAGCATCACGCTTCAGTCTGCCCAGCTATAAATGGACACCTGACTCTGCTCTTGAGTTAAGGAAGGCAAAGGCAGCGAGGAAGGGAACTGGTCATCCCACCTCATAAAAGCTGAAACCTAGTTTAGGGAAGTCTTTAACACTTCACTTCCCTTTGGCAGTATCTGCTATAGGACTACGTTTACCTTTTTATCCTTATACTGATGATTTTTTTTTCCATGTGGATGCATGGATTTCGTTTATTACATTGCCTTAACTCTTTAAGCCCCAAGAGCCAGTATACTGTACTTCCCGCTAGACCCATTTGGCCCAATCAACAGTATACTGGCTTTCGTATCTCTTGATCCTTTCTAGGGCTGTTTTCTAATTTTGAAAACTCAAAAACGCTATTTTCTTAAAGTATAGCCATCCATTATGGACTTTTGTTATTTATGAATATGAACATTTAAAAAAAATTATTTCCAAACAAAAACAATAAAAACATACTGGTATGGCCATTTTTGTTTGGGCCAAACCCACCTTTTTGCTTGGGACTGAAAGAGTTAAAAGGTGTGGCATGACTTGAATCGATGAAAAAGGCAGGTGCTTATCTGATATATTTGACAGAGCATTTGACAGACATTTCACACAAGGCCAACAAATCTGCCGGTATTCATTTTGTCCATCTTACAGATATCCAAGTAACCACTGTTTGCTCGTGTAATAATGACGGTGCCCCCTGTAGTTCCTGGGGGGGGGGAGCCCTCTTATGAGACAGAGAAAGAATAAGACTACTCCACCCTCAAGCATGTCTTACAAGGCAACTAAAATGAGGTTGTGCATGAGGCTGGCAACCTCATCTTGGCAAACAGGCAGCTACAGAAACCACCATTGCAAGAACAATGTGAAAGCTTTGTTCAGGTTTCCTGCAAGTGGACCAGCTGCAGGGGTGGCTCTTTGCTCCAGAGGGAGCGAAAAGGAAAATGATGATGTTGAATAATGATGACAGACCTGGCTTTGTTCATGAGACTCATGTGATCTTTGATGTGGGTTGTCTTTCCATTAATGGTTTCCAATGTCCAACACATAACATTTTGAAATTTCTCCCTTTATGTCTTATTGTTCTTCCAATTAAAAAAAAACAAATCCCCCCTCCGTGCTTTTCCCCGCTTCTATTTCTACTTACCCATCATCCTACTTTTTATATTTTTCTTCTTATTCTCATTTGTACCGGTATGTGTCTTTCATCTTTAACTTTTCTGTCCCTTGTATTCCCCAGTTGTGTTGTTTTTTCCTTCTTAAGTCTACTCTTGTCATTGGATTCTCCAGTTTTTTCTGTTTCCAGTGGCCATGCTCCTGTTCAGTGACATTTTTATATGCCTTGTTTTATCTGTTTACTTCCGCCTTGTTATTCATCATTTGTCAGTGATACAGGATTGACTTTTCTACACCTGTTTCAAACTTTATGTTATTTATTAAAGTTTCATTTTAGTTCCACTGTTACTAATTCTAGTTTTGATTGTTTTATATATTTATGTTTTGTTCTGTGTAAGCAGCGTTGTCACTCCTAGGTTGATTCACCTAGATCTCTTTATTTTTGGGTCCCGTCTAGGTGTCATTTTCCGTCATTAGTTGAAGAATGCCACCTAGATTTTGCCCAATATCGGTCAGAATAGCCCCAAAACCGTCCAAAGTAGCCCCCCCCCCCCCTTATCACCCCAAAAAGCCCAAAGTATCCCAAAAATAGCCCAAGTCGCCGATATCTAGGTTTTTCCTTCCAAATTCAGAGTGGCAACGCTGTGTGTATGTACATGCGATTGTCTCTGAATTTTTTTGGGTTTTGTGCCATGTATCACTTCCTTCGTGTGCTGCCGAGATCCGAAAGAGAAGCAAAGAACAGCAGCACTTTACCCTTTCATCCATGTCATAGGAGGCGATTAAGGTGGGTTGGACATGGGGCTTGCTACCCTATCCTCACAAAGGAATAAGCAATACTATTAAAGTGGGAAATTTCTAGGTTCGTCATACAGCTTAGGGAGGTAATCTGAGAAACAGGTCTGGGGGAAATACTGTTAGATTTCATTGAAAACAATGAACCAATCTTACTCGGAGCTGAATCAATAACAAAGATTAACCTTTATGTAAACCAGCAAGACACAGCAATTGATATAAGCATAGGAACACTCAATCTTACAAATGCAAAGTGAGAAATTATGCTGGTTACAGATTTAGACCATATGTCGATAAACAAAATAATGAAAAGACAACTTAATGCCGAAAGAAATGTATTGAAAAACCATTTCAATAAAGCAAGTTGGATATCGTTCCAACTGGAAAAAAAAAAGGTTAAGTACACATTCACACACTTCTCCAGGGATTCCCCCCTGCGGTGAAACATGTGGAGAACACGGCATTGCACAGTAAGCTTGGAGGAGTAACTTGTCCATCTGGCATTTACCTAGATGCATGCATGAGGATCTCACTATGACCCGTGAAAGGCAGGGGGAGCGGAGAAGTGGCTCTGTGTAGGATGTGACAATTCCTTGGGAGAGCCCAGATCCAGAGCACAGTATTTTAGCTCTGCATATTTGGAGAGCCCCCCTTGGGTGGCAGAAGATGCACAGTACGCCACGCGCTACTTCCGCTTAGCTTAGGACATGATATAATGATCCTTTAAATGCAAGCCAAGCTGGAGAAACTGGAGCTCATAACTGCAACTCAACATGTGTCAGAATGGCAGAAAAGCCACAGAAAAAGCCTAGATCTATAGTGTAGATAATAACATAGGGAACATGGAACTACTTTATGCTTTTAGTTCTCTTTATGAAACTATCAATAAAGCAATCACCAGCCCGTGCAGTGGTGGTTCATGAATCATCATTCTATATGCTGAGGTTGCCAACCTCAAATGACTTTGACATCCAATAGCGAGTTTCACACATTAAACTTCACATGGTAATATATACATATACATATGTTAGTTCACATGTTAGTAATAAAATATGAAAAGTAAATCACAACTTACGCCAATTGTAGTGGTGTTGATGGTATTGTATGATGGTGATATTACTAAATGTAATTGTATGAGGCCAGCTGTGAAGGCTCCTGAGATAAAATGTAGTTGAGAATTGTCAGAAGGCCTTTCTTGCTACCACTACGACCTCACACTTAATTTTTTTTAATGAATGTGGCTACGTAAAGTGTCTAGGGTTATGATATGTAGTGTGGTGTAATAGGTTATAGATATACCCACAGATATTTAACAAGACTAATAATATTAATAAATGTTAAAATACACTGAACTAACTCACGTGTGTAAAATTTTTTGATAGAATTATATTACATTTATTTTGTTCTGGATCAATTTTTTAGGTTGACCAGAACTTAAAAGGATTTAGAGATTATGAAAGAAATGCATGGAATATTATATCATAAATGCAATAGTGTACATATATATGTACTATACTAGTTAGTTTTATTAAAATGTTCTAGTAGTCATCTACTTGGGAGGATAGTTAATGTTTGTGCTGTTGGGGTGGCCTCATCACACCTGTCTATATTGACTACACAGTGTCCAGAAAATGGTGGGAATTTTTATGGGGTATTAGTAACTAAACGGCGTTGGTGAATGTCCAGCAGACCAGAGGCTCACTCATCTTGTAGTTGTAGCTCTGGTGCTGAAATCTGGTGGTCCCACCTCTCCGTGCTGGCGGGCAATAATGGTGGTCTCTGTCACAAGTACTGCACAGATACACTCGAGTAAAGTCACCAACTGAATAGACACTGCTTGGTTGACAACAGAAACTCACAGCTCTGCAATCAAAGTATGGGCCATGTGTCAAAATCTATTCTCTACCCACGTCTGGACACAACACTGACACAACAACCACATCATACAGACAGGTCAGATCTCTCTGACCAAACAGCACATTTACCATGGTGGTTTTACATCAGATAGATCCTCCCAGACTATAGATTCTGAAAAATATTTATTAGTTTTCTGCCCTAAAAGAGGATAGGTAATATGTTTCATTATTCTCAACACTTGATCTGTCTTGCCTCCCCCTTGCTGGAGTTTATGTACATTGTTGGTCCCTAGACCCTGACTAGGGCGGGGGGTCTAGAGCAAATCCCTACTTGTTTGTAAGGCTAGATTTCGATATGGCAGTATCAAATCACTCGAACATGAAACAATATTCAAAATATATAAGGAAATAATTTCAATCTTACCAGATTATGAATAAATAACACAGAATTGCTAGCAAAACTCAGCTGAGCTGCTGGCTATAGTATGGCGTCCCTAAACTTCTTACACTTTCTTTCATATGGAAATCACCACACTTTAAAATCTGTGTCTATCACTGAACAACTATTGAAGAATGGCCCCACTTTCGCGTCTGAGCGCTAATGATATGATTGTCTGTGGCCAATCACTGCCTAGGTTTATTTTAAATTTCAAATTTCCTACACTAAAGTCATTTCAGTCATGCTTCAGTCAAGTATGGATGGTTATCTGTTAGTCTGTCCGTCTCTACTTGTGTTTCTACAAAATGTACTTGATTTTTGAACCAACCTTTCTCTCCCCTCCAAAATTTTGTCGTTAAAAGTTATATTTAGACACAGCTACCACCCAAAACCCTCTCCTCCATACTAAGTAAATTTGAACACCTGCGTCTCGAGGTCGTGTTTTTTTGTGCAATTAGCGACACTTTTAGATTCAATACAGTCTGTCGATGATGTGAACAACACTGTCTTTTGTCATTATCTTCAATATTATCTATCCGTCTGTAAAATTAAGAACATATTAGTTCACTGCTCAGAATAGGCCATCCGGCCAGCTAATTTTTATATTCCTAACATTAATATTAAGAAAAAAGTACTTTTTAATTTTTGTAATATTCCAAACATCTGCGTTTTAGCCGCTGAATTCAAATCAAGGGCTTGGTATCGCGCAAAAGCGTCCAATAAATGACTGTGGCGTAACATATCTATGGTCCCTTCTGTCGAGTTGCTTACTTTTTATGTCAACTTGGGAAACGTGACTTTTCTCCGTTTCCCCCCCAATTGCGTCTCCTTAGCCTTTCTAGTCTCACGCAATCTTTCCAGTCATATTTTTTTCCTTTTTGATCCGCCGTTCCCCTCCTGTCTAGCAAGTCAATTTTTATGGAGGATGATGACCCGCGGTCTAGGCGATCATGTACATCAGCAGCCTACGCATTATGTTTTTATCCTTAAATGTTATCTTTGGAGGTATTTTACCGTTGTATCTCTGTCAATTTCACTACACATCTCCCCACTTGAAAACATGCCTATGGCAAGTTCCAAAACCAGCGATACACATAGGTAAAATTACTCCTCACGTCTGCCACTACTCTAATTTTGCAGTTTGAGAATAGGCTTGCTAGTGAGTTTTTCCTTTAACTCTTGGAACGCTAGTTCACATTGTGCAGTCCAAATAATTTTATCTGGAAGTCCCTTGCGAGTCAGATCAGTCAGAGGAGCACAAATAGCGTTAAAATTTTTGATGTATTTCTGATAAAATCCGCATAACGACACGAATGATCGCACGTCCTTTTTTGTTTGCGGCCTAGGTGCTCTCTGCAGTTTTTCCAAGTTCTTAGGATCAGGGGTCATATTACCCTGATATACAGTGTGTCCCAAGAATTCCAACTCTTTGCATCCAATACAACATTTTGTTGGCCTAGCAGTTAAGTTCGCCTCCCGAAGTCTATCAAACAACATCTCCAGAGCTTCAATGTGTTCTTCAAATGTCGCTGTGGCGACGAGAATATCATCCATGAAATTCGTGATACATGGGTTATTCAGGGGATCCAACAATTTGCGCATCATCCTTGAAAACACACTCGGAGCATTTTTCAGTCCGAATGGTAGCATATTGAATTCATAATGTCCATCCGAAGTGCTAAAAGCCAAATAAGGTCTCACTTCAGGCTTCACTGGGATCTGGTAATAGCCTTTACTAAGATCCACCTTTGAAAAGTATTTTGCCTTGTTCAGTCTGGCAAATAACTGTTTTGTGTCTGGTAATGGATCCACTTGTCCTTCTGTGACAGCATTCAGTTTCCTGTAATCTATGCACAGTCTGTGTTCCCCAGACGGTTTTCTCAACAAAACGACACTAGAACTAAAAGATGATTCACTGTGCGAAATAATCCCCTCCTTCAACAAATACTCTATTTCTTCCTTCAATGCCTTCTCCTTCGCGAACGGAATAGAATAGGCTCTCATACAGATTGGGTTTGAGTCTACCAGTTTCATGTCATACTGTAGCAAATTTGTATGGCCTGGTTTATCTGTTAATACATCTGTATGTTCCTCCAGAACCTGTTGAACTCTCTCCCTCTGGTTTTTAGTCAGGTGCTTACTGACTTTTACCTGTGCTGCTGTTTCACAAGGATGTAATGGGTATTCATGTGAGGTGAGTGGTTCTTTTTGCATCTGGGTTGCAATAGCCAAGGTCAATAAGGGGGTGCTTTCCTGGAGTGGTCTGTCCAGATACTTCTTTAACAGGTTTACATGATAAACTTTTTCCTTCCCCTTTTTGTCAATTTTATAGTTTGTTCTAGACACCTTCTCTAGAACCGTATATGGACCTTGCCAACCAATTTGTAATTTATTCTGGCTTCCGGGTAGTAGAAGCAGCACCTTCTCTCCGACTGCCAGTTCCCTGTCCTTTGCCTTCCTATTAAAATATGCTGCATGTTTCTTCCTGGCTTGTTTCAAATTATCATTTGCCAGTTTCCATCCAGCTTTCAAACGAGTGGTCAGTTCGTTCACGTATTGATACGATGAGGTAACAGTCTCTTCCGCCTTCTCATCTGTCCAGGTCCTTAATAAAGCTTCTAATGGACCTTTTATTGGCCTCCCAAATAGCAGAGTTGCGGGAGCCATCCCGGTTGAACTATGTGGTACCTCCCGGTACGCAAACAATGCGGCGGGCAGGAATTGATCCCACAGATCCGGTTTTTCGTGTGCCAGCTTTCTCAGGATAGAAATGAGAGTCCCGTTGAACCTCTCTACCTGGCCGTTCCCTTGTGGATGGTACGGACTACAATGAAAGTGTCTGGCTTGAAATAGCTTAAAAACTTCTTCCGTTAGTTTCCCCTTGAACTGAGAACCATTATCCGTCAAGATTTGATGCGGGAATCCTAATCGGGTAAATATTGTAAGTAGTGCCTCTGCTACATGTTTTGAATCAATTGATGGCAGGGCTACCGCCTCTCCCCACATAGAACAAGTGTCCACCAGAGTAAGGATGTAACTGTTCCTCCTCTTGGTCCGAGTGAGAGGTCCTACAATATCCACTGCAACCCTCTCAAAAGGTGTTCCCACTATGGGCATTTCCCCTAGAGTTGCAGGAGCAGTCCAGTGCTTTGGAGCTACCCTTTGACATTCTGGGCAGGATTTGACATATCTTTTTATATCCTCCGTTATCCCTGGCCAGAAGTAATGACAAGCTATACGCTGTCCTGTGGCGCTGATCCCCATGTGACCACTGAAGGGAATCGCATGCCCGAGTTCCATCACTTTATCTCTATATGAAGTGGGAAGAACCAGCTGGTTGTGACCATTTGTTCCAGTTCCGGCCTTCCTGTATAAGAGTTTGTTCTTCATGAAATATTCCCCCTTGCTCGGAGGTGTGTGGCATTTGGGCAATTTTTTAAAACAGGGCTTGAGTGTCCTATCCTCAGCCTGCGCCTTCCTCATCTCCTCTGGATGAGCATTTATAGGTTCACCTTCTTCCTCCTTCTTCTGTGACCTGGTCTGCACTGTCGCCATGCTCACAGGTTTCTCGGGATTCCCCAAGAAGACGTATCTACACCCCAATATCAGAGGGTAGATTGGTTCATCTATCACTGCTGCTCTGATTTCTCCTTCCACATAGCGAGTTTTCACCGTTATCCTTGCGATGGGAAGTGTCATGAGTGGTATGTCCTTAGTCGCCCCTTGTATTTCCACTGTTTCTGTGGTATACTGACTTGGGTCCACTAGGCTAGACTTCACAACTGAATCATAATCCAAACCTGTATCATAAAGGCACCTTATGGTGACCCCATTACAAATAACATCCTCACAAACTGGGGGGTGATAAGGTTCCTGTTGTCCCTTAGGATTAACCTTTAATCTTTGCGTCCCCGACTTCATTGCAGCAATGTTTGAAGGTTTCCTTCTACAAAATTCGGTGTTATGGTTATCCTTCTTGCACCATTTACACCATCTTTTTCCTTGGTTCAACGGTTTTCTTTCATTGAACTTTTGGTCATTGAACTGTGAGTTTCTGTCGCGATAGTCATTTCTTGGCCGGTCAAAGTTTGTCCTACCTTTATTTCCCTGCTCTCTATTATCAAATTTATTAAATTGCTGTGGAGCTTTAAAATTGTCTATGTGCTTCTTTTTAGCACCACTTACCTCTGCCTGGGCTGCCTGATACCTCTCAGCAACATTTAAAATTTCCCCCAACTTCTCTGCACCTTGTTCCATGAGAAATTTTCTCATGTCTGGAGCCATGGACTCTCTCAATTGCTCAATCATGATCATTTCTTTAAGATCTTGGGTCTTCCCCAGAGCCGTCCATTTCTCCAAATAGGTTTCTAGTCTAGCAGAGAATTGGTGGTATGTCTCCCCAGACAACAGTTTGGCATTTCTAAATTTCTTACGATAAAATTCACCATTCTTCTCGTACCTTAATAACAAAGCCTGCTTTAACATGTCATAATTGTCTTGGTCTTCCCTGTTCATTTTGGCAAATACTTCATAAGAAGTACCTCTCAATCCCTGTGATAGCTTTAAGCTCCACCTCTCTCTCTCTAACCCATATGTAGTAGCTAATAACTCAAAACGTCCTAGGTACCCCTCTATGTCATCGTCTTTTTCAACAAAATGGTCTAAATGAAACCCCATAGCTGAGTTTGAGGCTCCCAGACTGGGCGTAGCATCTGAGGCAAAAGGGCTGGCACCATTTTCAGGAGCCTGGCCTTGTAATTCCAGCTCCCTTAGTCGTAATTCGTGCTCCCTTTGCAACCTTCTATCTTCTGCCTCCCTTTCGGCAGTCAACCTTTTTTCTTCTGCCTCCCTTTGCTGTCGTTTTTCTTCTGCCTCCCTTTGCTGTCGTTTTTCTTCTGCCTCAATCTGCAGCCTCTTAATTTCTCTATCAGCCTCTAACCTCTTCTCTTCAGCTAACCTCCTTTCTTCCCGTTCAATATATTTATCACATTCAGCCGTTACGTATTGAATTAAAATTTGACCATCCATTCCCATCTCCTTCGCGGTGAGCACAGCAGCTGATCTAAATTTTGCCAGCTCCGCCATACTTTTTAGACAATATAATAATATACAAGCTAAATCTCTAACCAGTAAATACACTAAGTACTTCTTATGACTATAGTCTAACTAATTCTAACTAACCAGTTAACTAATTAATTATTACTGGCTGTGAAGATTCACCAACTTTTATCTACAGGGACACTTTTAATTTTAAAGGGAATTTTACAATTTATTTCCCTACTTTTATTTCTCCCACCAGGAGATCCTAATATTACTGTTGGGCTAATTATCCCTGGACAAGACCCCAATTTATGTAGTGGTGTTGATGGTATTGTATGATGGTGATATTACTAAATGTAATTGTATGAGGCCAGCTGTGAAGGCTCCTGAGATAAAATGTAGTTGTGAATTGTCAGAAGGCCTTTCTTGCTACCACTACGACCTCACACTTAATTTTTTTTTAATGAATGTGGCTACGTAAAGTGTCTAGGGTTATGATATGTAGTGTGGTGTAATAGGTTATAGATATACCCACAGATATTTAACAAGACTAATAATATTAATAAATGTTAAAATACACTGAACTAACTCACGTGTGTAAAATTTTTTGATAGAATTATATTACATTTATTTTGTTCTGGATCAATTTTTTAGGTTGACCAGAACTTAAAAGGATTTAGAGATTATGAAAGAAATGCATGGAATATTATATCATAAATGCAATAGTGTACATATATATGTACTATACTAGTTAGTTTTATTAAAATGTTCTAGTAGTCATCTACTTGGGAGGATAGTTAATGTTTGTGCTGTTGGGGTGGCCTCATCACACCTGTCTATATTGACTACACAGTGTCCAGAAAATGGTGGGAATTTTTATGGGGTATTAGTAACTAAACGGCGTTGGTGAATGTCCAGCAGACCAGAGGCTCACTCATCTTGTAGTTGTAGCTCTGGTGCTGAAATCAGGTGGTCCCACCTCTCCGTGCTGGCGGGCAATAATGGTGGTCTCTGTCACAAGTACTGCACAGATACACTCGAGTAAAGTCACCAACTGAATAGACACTGCTTTGTTGACAACAGAAACTCACAGCTCTGCAATCAAAGTATGGGCCATGTGTCAAAATCTATTCTCTACCCACGTCTGGACACAACACTGACACAACAACCACATCATACAGACAGGTCAGATCTCTCTGACCAAACAGCACATTTACCATGGTGGTTTTACATCAGATAGATCCTCCCAGACTATAGATTCTGAAAAATATTTATTAGTTTTCTGCCCTAAAAGAGGATAGGTAATATGTTTCATTATTCTCAACACTTGATCTGTCTTGCCTAACCCTTGCTGGAGTTTATGTACATTGTTGGTCCCTAGACCCTGACTAGGGCGGGGGGTCTAGAGCAAATCCCTACTTGTTTGTAAGGCTAGATTTCGATATGGCAGTATCAAATCACTCGAACATGAAACAATATTCAAAATATATAAGGAAATAATTTCAATCTTACCAGATTATGAATAAATAACACAGAATTGCTAGCAAAACTCAGCTGAGCTGCTGGCTATAGTATGGCGTCCCTAAACTTCTTACACTTTCTTTCATATGGAAATCACCACACTTTAAAATCTGTGTCTATCACTGAACAACTATTGAAGAATGGCCCCACTTTCGCGTCTGAGCGCTAATGATATGATTGTCTGTGGCCAATCACTGCCTAGGTTTATTTTAATTTCAAATTTCCTACCATAAAGTCATTTCAGTCATGCTTCAGTCAAGTATGGATGGTTATCTGTTAGTCTGTCCGTCTCTACTTGTGTTTCTACAAAATGTACTTGATTTTTGAACCAACCTTTCTCTCCCCTCCAAAATTTTGTCGTTAAAAGTTATATTTAGACACAGCTACCACCCAAAAACCCTCTCCTCCATACTAAGTAAATTTGAACACCTGCGTCTCGAGGTCGTGTTTTTTTGTGCAATTAGCGACACTTTTAGATTCAATACAGTCTGTCGATGATGTGAACAACACTGTCTTTTGTCATTATCTTCAATATTATCTATCCGTCTGTAAAATTAAGAACATATTAGTTCACTGCTCAGAATAGGCCATCCGGCCAGCTAATTTTTATATTCCTAACATTAATATTAAGAAAAAAGTACTTTTTAATTTTTGTAATATTCCTAACATCTGCGTTTAGCCGCTGAATTCAAATCAAGGGCTTGGTATCGCGCAAAAGCGTCCAATAAATGACTGTGGCGTAACATATCTATGGTCCCTTCTGTCGAGTTGCTTACTTTTTATGTCAACTTGGGAAACGTGACTTTTCTCCGTTTCCCCCCCAATTGCGTCTCCTTAGCCTTTCTAGTCTCACGCAATCTTTCCAGTCATATTTTTCCTTTTTGATCCTCCGTTCCCCTCCTGTCTAGCAAGTCAATTTTTATGGAGGGTGATGACCCGCGGTCTAGGCGATCATGTACATCAGCAGCCTACGCATTATGTTTTTTATCCTTATATGTTATCCTTGGAGGTATTTTACCGTTGTATCTGTCAATTTCACTACACCAATCCTGGCTACAGGCTGAGTAAAAGAGACTAGTCGGTCTCTTACATGCGTCTGGGGGTGTCTTTAATTATTTGACAATAGATTCCCTCTCTGACTCTGACTCAGTTTCCTAGTCCTGGTGTTCCTTATTAAAATGTACAGATTTCCTGTGCTTTGTAAGTCTTATTTGGTTCTCCAATAAAAGGCCCAGTTAAAAAAAAAAGGAATTATGAATCTGGTCTTCACTCTGGCGAGGTCTGATGTTGTCTTGGCGAGCGTGAAATTCACAGTGAAATAAAACTGCGAAAATGGTCAGACTATATTCCCTGCCTTCCCACGCCTTCGTTTGTTATGGAGTTAAATAAACACTTCAGTCATATTCAAACAGGTTGGGTGTGGTACTTTCAAAATATTTTTGACATGGAAAACTTTGCAAAGGTCACGTCTCCCATATATGGCATTATGATGTCTGATGCTCTTGTGTACAAACTTACAGGCAGATAGGTAGACACACATGACAACATGGGTAAGCTGTATTACTTTTATTAGAAAGTAATTTTGTCATAACTAGTCATCCCGGAAGCGATTATGTCACACTTGTCTGCCCACATGTGTCACACAGACAGTAATCTTTTTATGTGTCGTATGACTATGCAAAACTCCGTGTCTGCCCATCTGGGTTACCAAGCAAGTCGTCTTCTCAGTGGTTTAATCTAAACATGCCGGCGCTCATCTTATCTTGTTGCTTCTCGCAGGCTGGGATAAACATTAGCTGCAAGGAGTGTTACAAATGTTTGAACATACAAACTACTTGCTCCTTTGCCGATAATGAGAAGAAATTGGTACTTTTAAAAGTACACAAATAAAAATCAGTTCAACAAATGTACCGATACTGCCAGAGAGACACAAAGATCCATAGGGGCCGCTGTTTTGTCACACCCAGGGGTGTCTGGCAAAATTCTGAGGAAGATGAAATGGTGGAGGGAAGCAGAGGTCGCATGGTGTTTATATCAGAGGACACTATATTTAAAAGTGCAAGTTACCAGCAGTCGAAGCTAGACACCTACACCAGACGGGTTTTGTAGACATTTGACTAAGCAACCTGAGTAGTAGCAACCTGAGTAGTTGCTGGAAGGGACGTGAGGCTGCCAAAACATTCGTCTCTTGAAGAGAAGGAACAGTCAAGACATCTGTAGGGACCAGCAGTGACGCACCCAGTAATCAGCAACAACATCGGTCACCCCAAACTAAGCACTCAGTACAAGCTCAGCTCATGACTCATTTTTATAAACCACCAGATCATCCTATGGTGATATAAATTAACTCTTTGTTTTCCTAATCAGAATTTTATTTATTTTCCTATGGTGATAAAAATTAGCTGATTGTTTTCCTAATCATAATTTTATTTATTTTAACCTTGTTGAACAAATAACTCACTTTTATATCTGTTTTATATGTAAATATAACTTTGAGTTGAGTTAATGACTAGTGAATTTTATGCCTGCACCCGTTTGACTCATAAAAAAAAAATAATAACATACACGGTGCTACTGAAGTAAGATTTTGATAAATCACCTTCAGCTGGGGGTTCGTAAAACACGATTCAAAACATACTTTCTCACAGAATTGGGCGGAGAATACTAAGGTTATAACAACTTAGATGACTCAGTTGTTGTCCTTGCCATTCTATAAATTCCTCTGAGACTCCCTAAAATAGAAGCACCATTCTTCTATTTATATATTTGCCAAGAGTAATCTTGAGTGAAGGTTGATACCTTTGAAAACCCTCATCCTTTTACTAGGAGTGTGGCCATCATATATGATCACAACTGCAGAGCAGGGGAGATGACCCACGACAGGCTGTCTTAAGTCAAAACAACGACTCGGCTCGAGACGAGATTTCTACATTAGCGACTCGTTTCGAGACTAGCCAATTTTGGTGAAATGGCTCGCCGTCTTCATTCATAATGCACTGTTTAGTAAAGAGAAAATAAAAATTCTTTTGTGTTCTCACCCAAACATCACAGCGCATACAAAAATTCCATTGTGCAAACATATTTTGCTTCAGATATAAATTGCTAGACTTGTTCTCCTTGATGACTCTACGCTAGAGTGGGTGCCGATAATGATTCATGTCTGGGTAGGTTTGGTATTCGCAAGATTAATGAAAATGGACAGCGGCTCTTGGAGTTATGTGTCCATCATGATCTCTATGTGGCCAACACCTACTTTGAGACAAAACCCCAGCATTATGTGTCACGGAGACACCTACGATCCAAGCACTTGCACAAACTGGATCGGATTCTTGTCAGAAGGCCACTTCTTAAGACCGTGCTCTCCAAGCGCTTTTACAATAGTGCAGACTGCGATACAGATCACTCCTGGGTTTGTTGCAAAATCAGAGCATAACAGAGGAAGTTCCATCATGTCAGGCGTGAAGGAAAACCACGCATTGATACCAGCAAGATGTCAGATCCTGTCATAATCGCTCAATTTACCACGATCTTCAAGAAAGCACTCAGTAGCCCACGGCATGGTGTTGCTGTCATTGAGAACTGGGAGCACCTAAGGAACACCATTTATAATACTGCGCCTGCTACCTTTGATAAGAAGCCAGTGAAGTCAAATGACTGGTTTGATGCTTCATCACGTGTGATGACATCTGTCGTTGAAGCTAAACGCAGTGCTCTGATTGAATACAAATGTTCACCGAGAGCTTCAACCCTACAGATCATGAAGGATAAAAGAAGCAAAGTCCAACAAACTGTTCGACGTTGTGCAAATGAGTATTGGCTCCAGCTCAGCGAAAAAATCCAGACTGCAGCGCAAATAGGCAACACTAGATAAATGTACGATGGTATAAAGAAAGCCCTTCATCCCCCAAAAAGGTAAGACGGCACCGCTAAAAATCATCAGCGGGGAAACAAACCGATAAGGTAAACAGATGGAGAGGTGGGTTGAGTACTACTTTGATCTCTACCCTAGAGAAAATACTATCACGCATGCATCCCTTGACCGGGAGCCGCGGTAGCATAGTGGTTAGTGCACTGGCTTCCTAGCGCAGTGGTCTATGGTTCGATCCCCAGATGAGGCGGGAATTTTTTAGGCCACAAACGGCTCCTGGGTCGACCCAGCCCCAAATGGGTACCAGAGCAACTCTGGGAAGGTTAAGGCGGCCGGCGTGATGCCGACCACATCACCCCTCGTGTGCCGACGGTCAAGATAATATGGGCCTAACACCATATTCCCAATATGCCTCAATGGGCGTGTAACGGGTTCCTTTACCTTTTTTTTTTTATGCATCCCTTGACCCTGTTAAAGGCCTGCCAACTATGGAGGAGCTGGATGCTGAAGCAAAATTGAACTAACTCAGTAAGACCATTGATAGTTTGGCCTCTAGCAAAGCACCAAGCAGCAATGGGATTCCTCCCAATTTAATTAAATGCTGTAAGAGTACACTATTACATCCCCTCCATATGGTGCTGTGTCAGTGCTGGAAAGAGGCAACTATCCATCAAGACATGCGAGATGCCAAGATTGTGACACTATAAAGATAAAGGAGACAGGTGCGATTGCAATAATTGCAGAGGCATCTCTCTTCTTAGTATTGTTGGTAAGGTTTTCGCCAGAGTCATCTTAATGTGACTACTCAAGTTAGCTGATCGCACATATCTTGAGTTGCAGTTTGGAGCCCAAGGTGGTACGTCAACAAAAGACATGATCTGTTCTCTCCGACAACTTCAGGAAAAATCAAGAGAGCAAAGCCTTTATAGATTACCTTTATAGAACTCACAAAGACATGTGACCTGGTTAGCAGGGATGGCTGTTCAAAATTATCCTGACAGTAGGCTGACCCACTAAATTGCTGGAAATTGTGGTGGATTTGATGTTACAGATGTTATCATTCAATATTTCTAGTGACTGAATGAGGTCAGCTGTGAAGGTCCCTGATTATAACAAATTTTGGGTTGAGTTATCAGAGTACCTTTCTGCTACCACCTTATGACCTCAATCAGACCTATTCTTGACTAGTATGTATGATAGCTACGTATAATGTCTAGGGTATGAAAGTGTGTAATGTAGTGTAAGTAAAATTCAGGACCAGCGAATCAGAGCTGGTCAAGACTGCACTCCACCTCCACGTGGTGGTCCTGGAAACAGTCTGCAGCAGTGCAGACTGGCTGAGCGAGTGTGGATCGCAATGGGAAGGCAAACCCGGTCCTAAAAAATGCCGTGCAGAAGTCGGATGTGTCGACCGAAAGGTGCAGATATCACAGCTTAGGCGTAAACAGACACAACGCAACTACCGTCCTTTTCAGGGTGAAAGAGGAAGAAGAAGAAGAAGAGTCAATACCACAACCACAAACAAACTAACACTCTATTATATATCTTATAGAAGTCTGTGGCTGAAAATTATGTAATAGTCTATACAATTTATTATGCCCTGATTCAGAATTTTCTGAGTCAGGACCAACAACAAAATTAATTTTATGGTTTTATTTACATAAAGATTAATCACACAACTCCGCCTATGCCGGTCCCAAGCCCGGATGAAAAAGGAGGAGGGCGGCCTGCATGGAGGCCGTAAGGAGGCAGCCCCTCCACCATGCAAAGGCACAACAGGCCAATCACCTGTTTGCTTTAAATCATGATTACGCGAACTACAAGAGAGAAAACCGGACTGATTCTAAAGGCGACGAACTGGAACGGACTACGGACTACGACTTATGGAACTTGGAACACAAGAAGTATAAATGGGAAGGAAGAGGAGCTGGTGGAAGAGATGAGGAAAGCAAAACTAGAAATCCTGGCTATAACGGAAACGAAGAAAAAAGGACAAGGAGTCATGGATCTCGATGGCAACACGTTGCTCTACAGTGGTGTACCCATATCTGAAAGAGCTAAAGGGGGCGTGGGTTGCATTGTGGCCCAAAATCAAAAAGATAGTATCAAGGGATGGAACTTTGTCTCGGAGCGCATTATGGTTGTAAAACTAAAAGAAGGAGAAACCATAGTCAACCTGGTCATAGTGTATGGGCCAAATGAGGATGAGAGAGCAGAGGTCAAGGAGGAATTCTTCGAGCTGCTTCAAAGGACAGTGGATGACTGCCTAGATGAAGTTATCATGCTCGGAGATTTTAATGCCAGAGTTGGAAATGACCATGCTAGATGGGGTGGAGTTATCGGAAGATATGGAGAAGATACTCTCAATGACAATGGAAAGCGACTCCTTAGATTCTGCAGTGAGCAGAATCTGATCATTACAAACACAAAGTTCCCCCATAAGCGCATACATGCATACACTAGATGTGAACCAACCAAGAATGAGAAGTCAGTGATCGACTATGCCATTGTTCGGAGAAGCTCATTCAGATATGTCCGAGATGCAAGAGTCTGGAGGGGGCCAGAGATTGGAAGTGATCACTACCTGCTAACAATCAAACGAACAACTGAAAGAGTTGCTCAGCCTAGGAACTGCCCAACATCACGCAAGAAACCAAGTAAACGAGCAGGAGAAATGAGCATTAGGACCTACAAGCTGAGAGAGCCAGAAATTAAGACCAGATATCAGGGGCTTATTGCTACAGCGGTGAGCAACACAGAAGAACGACCTGATGACTTGGAAACCCTCTGGAATAAATTCAAGGATATCACAAAGACAGCTGCTGCAGAAGCATGCGGTGAAGTCCGACTTGGGAACCAGAGAAAGAGGACACCTTGGTGGACAGAGGAAGTCAAAGAGAAAATAAGAGAGAAGAAAATGGCATGGAAACAATACTTAGGAGCTAAAAACACAACAGGACAAATGGAAAAATATAGAGAATATGTGACACTCAGAACAGAAGCAAAGAACAAAGTGCTAGCAGCAAAACAGAAGTCCTGGGAAGAATTTGGAGAAAAGCTAGAAAAAGATGCACAAGAAAACCAGAAATTGTTCTATAAGACCCTAAAGAACATGAGGAAGGAAAAACAATGCCCTCTCAAATTTATAAAGGACAAGCAAGGCAAATTGCTTACTGCCCCGAAGGAAGTAATGGAAAGATGGAAAGAATATTTCTCAGAACTCCTGGATGGTGAGCATGGTGAAGCATCAGAAATGATAACCACTAGCACAGAAGAGAAAACCAATGATGGTGAAGATGACATAAAGATGGAAGAACTGAGGGCAGCACTAGAGAAAATCAAGATGGGCAAAGCAGCAGGGCATGATGGTATAACACCAGAAATGGTTAAGTACATGGGAGCATCAGGCGACCTATTACTCTTAAAGGTCCTACAGGCAGCATGGTGCAACAAGACCATACCAAAGGATTGGGAGATTGCCATCATAACACCAATTTTCAAAAAGGGTGACAATCGACAATGTGGAAACCATAGAGGCATATCCCTTCTCAGTGTCCCTGGTAAAATCTACTCTAGAATCCTAGAGCAGAGACTCCGACGCCTAGCTGAGCCACAATTGGATGAGGTCCAGTGCGGATTCCGAGCAAACCGAAGTACTCAAGACCTAATCTTCACACTCAGACAGCTGAGTGAAAAGGCCCTTGAGTATAAGAGTGAGATCCATCTTTGTTTCATAGATCTGGAAAAGGCGTTTGACAGGGTCCCCTGGAGCAAACTTTGGGACTGTTTGGCAAGGAAGAATATTCCAGCACCTCTGATTCATGCTATACAGAGCTTCTACAAGTCTTGCAGAAATTATGTGAGGACAGCAAACCATAAGTCAGAAGAGTTCAGGACCACCACTGGTGTAAGACAAGGTGATATCCTATCACCTTACCTCTTCATACTCCTTATGGACGATGTCATCAAGGCATGTAAGGAGAGAACAAGAAAGTATTCAGTGGGGTACTGGAAGATGAGACAGGTCTATATTTCGGAGCTGGCATTTGCTGATGATGTTGCCCTGATTGCTAAATCAGAGGCACATCTCCAATCCAACCTGCAAGTCTGGAAGGAAGAGCTGGAGAAGAGAGGGATGGTCATAAGCAGCTCTAAAACAAAATCCATGGTGATATCACGAGAAGAAAGAAAACATCAGATTAAGTTGGGAGAACAGGTCCTGGAGCAGGTCGACCACTTTAAATATCTCGGAGCTATTATAGACCGAAAGGGAGGCATCAAAGAAGAGTTGGCCACTCGAAAAGCAGCGGCTGGGAGACTTTTTCAGGCCATAAATCGTGGATTCCTCAGCAAGAAAGAGGTTGGTAAGAAAACGAAGATGGCTGTATACCGCTCCACCTATGTCCCAGTCTTGACATATGGATGCGAGTCGTGGGCAATGACTACAACCCACAAAAGCCAGATCCAAACCTCAGAAATGAGGTATCTGAGGAAGGTGGTTGAAGTAACAAGAAGAGACATGGTCCGCAACCAGACGATACGTCAAGGCCTAAAATCCCATCCCCTGCAGACCCAAATAGAACAGTCCCAACTAAGATGGTTTGGCCATGTCTGCAGAATGGGAGAAGATCGGCTACCACGACAAGCATGGGAAACAAAGAGCCAGGGATCCAGACCTCCAGGACGACCCAGAGTCCGCTGGGAGGACAACATTAGACAATCTTTGAAGGACCGAGGACTAGAATGGAACCAGGCCAGGAAGAAGACAGCTGATAGAATGGTCTGGCGCTCTCTCTTCCAAACCTCTACACCTCACGGTAGAAGGGGAACGACTAAGTAAGTAAGTTAATCACACAATGGATCTTCTGTCCATACAAAGGACTATTATAATCTAATTTTATTTAGGTATTTCTCTAAACTAAGTAACACTGGTAACTAATGGTGGGGGTGGGGTGTTGTCATCATCCCCTCTCTTTATATTAGTCTCTTGTGGAATATTTATTGGATAATCAAATGTTTTATGTTCTTTTTAATAAAGTCAGTGGATAAACTTTTGAGTGCCAACACATAGGCACTTATCTTGATGTAGATAGTAGTATGATGCTGACAATTTCCTTTCGTTCACTCGAATGACCAGACTGACCCAGTCCCTGGTGTAGTATAGTATAGTAGACCGCTTGGTCCAGCAGAGTTTCACTTTCTCTCTCTCTCTCTTAAGTAAATTCACCATGGTTCTGGCACTAACGTAGTGCCAGAACAAAAAAAACCCTGAAACAAGGTTATGATTCTGTACAACATATCTACAATATTATTCCACAAGCAATACATGGCATAATTCAATAAAAGAAAAGGGTCAGATCTCTCTGACCACCCCATTTCAACCATTTCCATCTGAGATAACAACTCATACCAGTGCTCCTATTCTTTTCCCTAATGGCTACAACGCCTCTGACACTGCAACAATGATTCTCTCCCATAGAATAATGTGGGTTAGCCTTCCCACTGGTAACTGTGGAAATCATTTTAAGTTATACAACTCATGTCAATTTTTACTGCTTGTGTGCAACACCACAGGCCCTGCATAAGTCTGCTGGGGACCTCTGTACTCAGTCGTAAAGCCTTCCCAATCAAGCAGTATCTCATACACCAAATTTTGTTGTAATAACAAGATTAATAATTCGTTCTTACCACAATTCAAAGAAATATCACAAACATACGGTGACTGGCATTAGCATTATGGTTTAAGTTTAGCTGTGCCCCGGTCCAGACTGCCAAGAATTATTTTATTTCACTCTTAGCACTGCTGTTCTCAACGCAGCTTGCTTACAAAAACTTCTTGTATCAACTGGCGACAAGCCTTTGAAAGCTTTTGCCAATATTACTAGCCTGGCCCAATCACAGCGAAGGTCTAGCTTTTCAATTCAAACTTAAAAAAACAAAACTCCAAACTTCTAGGAGTGAGTCTTCAAAATATATTTAGCTTTTTTTGCCTAACCAATACCCTCCTTCCTATACTCTTCTACCAACCAATCGGACTTGAATCAATCTAATGCCTCTTTTTTAAACTTGCGTCCCCAACTAACGTAATGGATAAATGAGCAAAAACAACAGTCCGTCCGTCTATGCATTCGTAGACATATAGTATTATTTCAATATCTTGGCTAATAATTAGACTACCATGTATATTAAAACATATTATTGCTCAGGAGACACTAAGCTATCTATATATATGATTTTTATGGCTATATTATTTGTCGTTTAGATTTTCATTTTTGTCACTGTTAATCGTCAATTACAACTTTTCCATAAGTCGGCCATCTTCCCCCCCTTTCTCTATCATTTTTTTCATTTCAAATAAACTAACTTGTTTGGGTTACGTCAGAAATACACTACTCGGCGAGAATTGAAAACTGTCTGCGTGTTTATATATTCTGGCTTGTCCCACAGCGTGCAGATATGTATGGAACGGCGTGTTGAGCGAAGAGGGGGTTTGCAAGGCGGCGTTAATTTTTACGGCGGGATCAATTTTATAAGCATTTCCTCTGCACAAAAGGCAGCGTTCTACTGGCGTAGAGACGACTTTCGGCGAACATCCAAGGGCGGGTTTATTTATTATCATAGGATTAAAATCTTACTGAATTTAGCAATTATTTCACAGATTTCACTACAGAAATGATAAAGTCATTCCATGAAGGGAACAGTCCAATATTCTAGAAACACATCACAGCCCTTTGACATATGCAGTGGCTTCAAACAAGGCTTCGTCCTAGCTCCGACCCTCTACGGGATCTTCCTTGCCTTGCTCTTAAAACAAGCATTCGGAGATGCAACTGAAGGAGTATGCCTCCACACTAAGTCAGATAGCCATCAAGACAACCTCGTCAGACTGAAGGCAAAAACAAAAATCAGAAGGGTTACTACACGAAACTTGTTCGCCGATGACGCTGCAATCGTCCCTCAAAGTAAACAGGAGCTCCAGAGCTTGATGAATTGCTTCACCCAAGCATGCAAGGACTTTGGTGGTCTCACAATAAGTCTAAAGAAAACAAATGTGCTGGATCAGGATGGGGATGTTGCACCAGTTATCACTATCGATCACCGTGAATTGGCAGTGGTGCACCACTTCACATACCTAGGGGCTACCATGAACGACAAACTCGCTCTGGACACAGAAATTGACAGCCGCATTGGCAAAGCTACAGCCACCTTTGCCCAACTCACAGTGCGTGTTAGAGGAAACTCAAAACTACAACGAAGACCACAGCTTCGGTATATAATGCCTGCGTCACCAGCACACTTCTATATGGCAGCGAAAGATGGACAATCCATGCTAAGTTAGAAAGAATGCTTAATATCCTCCATCTAAGGTGTCTACGCCACATCCTCGGTATTTCGTGGAAGGACAGAGTGACAAATGTCGAAGTCTTGTCACAGGCTAGCCTTCAAAGCATGTATATTCTGCTCAGACAGCGCAGACTACGCTGGTTTGGCCATGTCCGCCGCATGGAAGATGGTTGCATCCCGAAAGATATCTTCTACGGACAACTGGCAGATGGCAAAAGAACAGTTGGGCAACCGCAGATGAGGTTGAAAGATGTGTGCAAGAGAGACATGAGTGCACTGGACATAAATCCAGGAATGTGGAAGGATGAAGCTGCCGATGGCACCGAATGCCAATGTTCTCTACGGCGCCACCTCAGATTTGGCGAAAAGAAGCTCTCACAACAAGCAGAGGAGAAAAGAAAGCGTCGAAAGGAACATCAGATAAACAAAAATCAGCTGAGGGCTATCAGCCCAGGGGCGCATTTCCATAGTCAGTTATGATTGAAGGTCATATATATATATATATATATATATATATATATATATATATATATATATATATATATATATATATATATATATATATATATATATATATATGTTAAGGTGGATTTTCAGTTATGAAGCTTCAGTCAGGAGAAACACACCAACAGTTTTCAGCAAGGTTGGAGAGTTACCTGCTGAAGTGGTGTCAATTAGGAACCTTTAATCAGAACTTCGAAGGGATCAAGGAGATGATATTAATAGAGCAACTCCTAGAGTCCATGTCTCCCGAAACAAGGACATTTCTGACTGAGCATAAGAGAGAAAGGTTAGAGGAAATAATCACTTATGCTGAAAGTCATAAAATGGCTCACCCTTTGACTCAGGGAACTAAGAAGCCAGGGGAAGGTTTCAAGCCACCACAAAACCAGAATAGGGTTGATACTAAGGACCAACCAAACAAATACAAACACAATTTTGACAGGCAAAAATTTGACAGGAACCCTCAATTACAGGTTAAGAAACCCTACAAACAGGGAGAGAAGTGGTGTAAGATTTGCAAAATGAACAACCACAATACTTTGGACTGTAAAAAAGAAAAACCCTCCACATCACGCTGCATGCCTTGCAACAGGGAAAGAGGGAACTGACAACAAGTCAGAATAGCTTTCAAAATCCCCCTGTCTGTGAGGAAGTAACTTGTAACGGCACTAAGATTATGTGCTTATATGATACTGGATTGAACTTCGACTCGGTTGTGAGTTCTACCTTGGTGCATCCGGATCAATATACCACAGAAACAGTGGAGATACAAGGAGCAACTAAGGAGATAGCAACCAAGACACTTCCCATAGCAAGGATCATTGTTAGGACTCGCTATGTGGAAGGAGTGATTCGCGCAGCAGTGATTGAAGAACCTATCTACCCTCTGATATTGGGGTGCAGATATGTGTTTTTGGGAGATCTCAAAAGACCTGTGGTCATGGCAGCTGTACAGACCAGGTCACAATCTAGGAAAGAGAAAGACAGCGCAATAAATACTCATCCAGAGGAGATGAAAAAAGCTCAGGCTGAAGATAGCACATTAAAGCCTTGTTTAGGTAAACTGCCAAAAGCTCATAACCCCCGAACAAAAGGCGAGTTTTACATGAAGAACGGACTGCTCTACAGGAAAGCTGGAAACGGACCGAATGGCCATGGACAGCTGGTAGTACCATCTTCATATAGGGACAAGGTTATGGAGTTAGGACATGCCATACCATTTAGTGGACACATGGTATTAGTGCCACTGGACAACGGGTAGCGTGTCACTATTTCTGGCCAGGAATTACTGAAGATATTAAAAGGTATGTAAAATCCTGTCCAGAATGTCAACGTGTACCTCCAAAGCACTGGACTGCACCTGCTACTCTTGGAGAAATCCAATCATGGGGACTCAATTCGAAAGAGTTGCTGTGGATATTGTTTGACCTCTCACTAGGACCAAGAGGAGGAACAGTTACATTCTAACTCTGGTGGACACATGTTCTATGTGGGGAGAGGCTGTAGCCATGTCATCGATAGATTCAAAACATGTGGCAGAGGCACTTCTTACAATATTCACTAGGTTAGGTTTTCCTCACCAAATCTTGACTGATAATGATTCACTGGATGTGTTGTAGAGCCGAAGTTATTATGAATAGAAGAAAAAAAAATTCAAACTACAACGAGAGCGCCAGTTCTGTCAAGGAGACTCCGTTGCCTTCTGTATCTGAGAGCAGACTGATTAGCCATTAACAGCTCGACTTTATGTACTTGAGGGTAAGAAAGAATGTATAAATTTCTATATATTTCTAATTAATTAATTAAATTATGCTTTAGGAAGTGTATATCTGTGTTATAAACCACTGTGTAATTATTGGAAGCAATCCAAGCCTGTGTATATGCAGATAAATTGAGAATGGAAGCGGAAAGTGTGTTGATAGTTTTAGAAACGTATTTAAAGAATTATTTCTTGAAGGAATGGAACACACACAAGGAAAGAATGAAAGTACTGGAATTACTGTATTGATTAAGATATTACATGTTACAGCGGTAGGGGCTGGTTTTACTTTGGTGTAATCACTAGGTGGCAGATGGCAGGCCTAGTTATATTACTATCAAGTTACAAATCTCTTTTATTTATCTTCCAAGTTATTTATGGGGGAACTGGTGTACTGGCCATCACTGCCAGAGATGATGATTCCTGGATGACATATGGTCTTTCTCTACAACCCTCGACCCGTTCTATTCCTTCTTTGTTGTTGATAGTGACTGATCTCGTATAGTGGATTTTGTTTCTAACCTGAACTTAGCCCACATACAACAACTCTCACAGATTGAGCCAAACTTGTGTGGTATCCAACAAAACTATTTATTTACACATGATTAATTCCCTCAACAAGGCAAGGTATTCAGCAAAGAACTCCTTTACAGTTATATCATAATTGCCTTAGGCGCAACTTCTGACTCATGTATATACATATTCTCCTCTTTCACCAATTCATATCAGATCTAACTGGCTTATTTCTACAGTGCTTCAAACCTTCCTCTGATTCGTCTAAGCACCTCAATAACTTCCAATTTAAGGTGTTGGTGCTTTCATTCTTTATTATCAATCTCGACGTAACTTCCTCTGATACTGATACGGTGAGCATACTTAATTTCTTCTATTTTCCTTGTTTTTTTCTCAGTGTCTCCAACTCAACATATTTATGACTTTATTCCCTCTGACTAATCTTGTCAGGTCTATCTCCATTACTGTACCTGTAACCTTAACATAATTCATATACAGGTGCCAAACCTTAGATATGTATGCAGAGGTATAAATATATACTTACATTTGAAAGCACATGAGCAATTTTATAGTCGTGATGTTTACAAGTCCCTTACTTGTCGTAATTATTGCTAACGACAAGTAATAGTTCATTTGTCATGAGCCCACCATGAAAAATATGACTCTCCTCGTTGCAATAAGTCTTTATTCCTTTATACTTCTATAGTCGTAGCAAGCTTGACCATCAGCTTATTTACTTAATCAACCAAGTTATCCACTTGTATAGCTTCTCATCTTGTGACTTCTGCAATAACTTCAATAAATACCTGTGGTTCATGTTCATAATAAATGTAAATTATACTTACTGTCAATACACAGAATTTCTCATGAAATACACTATCTATTCACACTGTTTATGCTAAACTTCTTATTCATCTTCTCTTGTTACTGTCTAGAACTAGCACGTCCTCTGAATATCTCTAGTCTTATGCTAATTCTTAACCACAGCATCATTAGATCTTCTGAATATTACTACAACCTATGCTATTTCTATATGACTTCAGAAAACTTCTGTATACTTACAGAATCAAAACTTGAGAGCACGGCAAAACACAATTTGCCTCTTCAATTTCTCAAACCGGACTGCCCCAATGACCTCTGGTCACTGTTCTCTCGTCGATTAAACCCGTACCTCTGATTCACTGTCCTAACTTGTTTTTCGCTAAACTCATTGGTTGCGCCTTTGACTTACAACTCACTAGAAAAAAATACTCACGTTTTATTAACGCGAACCGAGTTACTGAACACTCGTCTTATTTTTAATCCTCACTCTATTTTCTTCCTCGTGAAGAAAGATCCTAACTAAAGACAGTCTACCACAAGATTAATTTCAGCCAGGAAAGGAGAACTGTCCTTAGAAATATACTTCTTCTTCTTCCTTCTTCTTCCTCGTTCGTCCTGAAAAGGACGGTGGTTGCGTTGTGTCTGTTTGCGCCTAAGCTGTGATATCTGCACCTTTCGGTCGACACATCCGACTTCTGCACGGCATTTTTTAGGGACCGGGTTTGCCTTCCCATTTCGATCCGCACTCGCTCAGCCAGACTGCACTGCTGCAGACAGTTTCCAGGACCACCACGTAGAAATATACAGACTGTAGATATTTGTGTATATTGGACAAGTGATTTTATTAAGTTATTGAGATATACTCAATCAATTTTGAGTTCAGTGAAAATTTCACAAAGAAAAGAAAACTTGTACAAAATAAATTGTAAATTTTACCAACAGACTTACTTGGATTATTTAAGTTAAATTTCAGCTCTTGTTGGTTAACAGTTTAGTTTAATACCCCTAGTAGAGGCTAACACTATAAACAGAGGAGGATCTTGAGAGGAGCATTTAGGAACCTATGATAATACACTACCATCATACCTAGGAACTTATACAGCTTGATCTTACCTTTGATGTCAGTACACCCTTACTCTTGTCAGAGAAGGGGGTATTTCTTATAAGACCAGACTGTTATCTGACACTATCCAGGCATCACCTGATACAACTTTGTGTCCATGATATCTTTCATCTAAAAACTATAGTAACCTCTCGTGACATATGTAATAATGAAACCTTGTGGTGTATACAGGATGGGTGTGAACAAAAATCGAAAAAAGGTGATTCGTCTTACGAGGACAAAAGACAAAGAAAATAGCCAACGTTACGGCCACAAGGCCTTCGTCAGGTGTATACAGAAGACATTTGACAGTCATATGAATCATAAAGTAACATTTAGATTAATCTATTCAATAAAGCACAAAAATAAAGACAGATTCCATCAGGAAGCAAGAAAACAGTGAAATTGAACTACATTAGTTTAAGAAATTAACTGTACATGTGTTATATATATATATATATATATATATATATATATATATATATATATATATATATATATATATATATATATATATATATATATATATATATATATATATATATATATATATATATATATATATATATATATATATATATATATATATATATATATATATAAACAAACATTTGAAAGTGACCCATAATTTTATTTTGTATTCAATAGAATTTTATTTGAAAAAAGAACACAGAAGAAAAGATCTTGTACATAAATAAATTCTAAATTGTACTCAGAGTCTTCAGTGAATTATTTAAATTTGTTTTAAAGTTTTTGTTGTGTAGTTAATTACCCCTAGCAGAGTTATTATCTAAGGTTAGTCTGGAGAGAAGACCGTAGGAGACTAGATAGTACATTACCATCTCATCTAGGAACCTATACAGCTTGACTATACCTTGGATGTCGATACACCACTACTCTTTTCAGAGAATGGGGTATTTCTTGTAAGACCAGTCTCTTATCTGGCACTATCCTGGTATCATCTAATACATCTATTTGTCCAGGATAATATCACCATCATAATATCTTTCCTCTCGCTACAGCTTCTGTGTTGTACAGAAAACTAGGTTGCCCAGCCATCAAGCCGTTCCATTTAGCCACCTTGATAGATGTAGGTGCAGGTTTCTGCTATGGTGTTTGTTTATTCATGTTGCCTGTCAAGTATTTTGATGGTCAGCCCAAGGCGAGAGACTACAGGTATGTCAAGACTAGCAAGTAGCATACATCGTGTAGAATAAGGTGAACTTACAGTACAGAAGAAAAGAGACTGTAGAGAATTATAGGAGAAAGAGACTTGGTATAAACTGTCAGCCCCAAGCTACTCTAACAGAGAAAGACAGAATTATATAATTTTATGTCGGACAGGAATGTGATCACATTGTAAAGATCAAGCAGTCGATAAACAACAGTGACTTCACAATTAGTCATATATTCTAACCACTGACATAACTGTAAATCAAGAATCTACCCTATTTATTTACTGTTTCAGCGTTTTATATTTTATTTATTTCACTTTTTACGTTTTTTATTTTCTGGACGTTTTACTTTTCCCCACTATGCCCTCTCTGAAATATTTTATCAACTCGCTCCGTGTGTCGGTTACCACCAGCTTTAGCTCCCTACCTCCTGATATATCCCGTGTCGCTATTGACTTTGCGTTCGTTACTTTCAAGAAAACTAGATTCACCTCTCATCTCCACTTTATTCACACCTGCCTCCACCACAAAATTCTTCCTAATGGATTTTCTTCCAATTTTCATCCATCTGCTGGTACACTCAATCCTAGGGAACAACGTCTCCTACAACGAATTGAGACCAGATGTGGCTTTCAACGTATGCGCGTAGTGGCCGCCAGTCACTCCCGCCTTTTATCAGACCTCAGTGCCCTACAGACCCAGCTTCTGCTTCGCTTACGTTGTCTCACCTCCAACAACTTCCCTTTCTATTCTATGGTACGCACCACTATCCACACACTGAACCGGCAGCTGCATGAGTTCCTTTCCACGTCTAAACACCATAAACTATCCCGTCTCATCCCTACCCCCATAGCTACCCCTCCATCCTCCACTCCATCATGCACTCAGGTAGTCTGCATCCCCCCAGATCTACCCCTCTCTGAGGGAGAGCGCTCTGTTCTCAGTAAGGGCCTAAAATTTGTTCCTCTTCGTCCGACCCTAGACCAATACAATCTCCTCCAGGATGTTCATCGGTTTCACCGTCGCATGAGGCTGAAGCTCCATTTTAGAGAGAAAGACAGCACTCCGCAGTCTCAGGCTGAATCCGACATCTTCGCACGCTTTTCTGACTCTACTAAACCTCCCTTTACACCTAAACCTGGAGCCTCTCATGCCCTGGACCTGTATATCAAGAACACCATCCATGACATTCAGCAGCTCCGCCCTCGTAGATTGCATTATTCCAATCTCACTTCGGCGGAGTCTGGTGCTCTCTCCCTTCTTCGCCGTAGAGACGACATTGTCATCAAACCGGCTGACAAGGGAGGAGCCATTGTCGTCTGGCAGAAGGACTTGTACCTAAGTGAAGGTAAAAACCAGTTGACCAATGGCACTTTTTACAGGTCCAGGACCAGCGATGCGACTGTCTCTAACAATCGCATTGTACACAACACGATTAAACAGCTTATCACTAGTAATGATCTTCCTCCCGAAGCATCTCATCTTAGGATTCATGACAGCTCTTTGGGCAAGCCTGTATTCTACATGCTCCCCAAAATTCACAAGATCGAAAACCCTGGAAGACCTATTGTCTCAGCCTGTTCTTGTCCTACTGAACACATTTCTGACTTCCTCGATAGCATTTTCCAGCCTATCGTTGAGAATCTTCCCTCCTTCATCAAAGACACCAATCACGCTCTTACAACTTTCTCCTCTATCCGACTCCCAGCAGACCGCTCCTACCGTCTTTTCTTGCTGGACGTCTGCTCTCTGTATACCTCTATTCCCCACTCTGATGGTCTCCGAGCTCTTCAGTTTTTTCTGGACCAACGCACTTGCCCTTCTATATCCACTGTCACTCTTCTCCGTCTTGCTGAACTGGTCCTTCAACTGAATTCCTTTGAATTCAATGGTCAGTTTTTTGACCAAATTAGTGGTGTTGCCATGGGAACGAAGATGGGTCCCAGCTATGCCTGTCTATTCATGGGCCACTTGGAGCATCAGATATGGCAACAATACTCCGGTCCTTTCCCTGGGTTTTACCGCAGATATATCGATGATGGCATAGGTCTCACAGATATGTCTGAGACTGATTTACACCGCTTCATCGACTTTGTGAACCACTTTCACCCCACCATCAAGTTCACCTCCCTCGTCTCCACAGTATCTGTCAACTTCCTTGACATTACTATTTCTATCACGCCCTCCGGCCTTAATACCTCAGTATACTACAAGCCGACAGATGCCCACAGCTACCTCCTGTATACCTCTTCTCATCCTCGGGCCTGTCGTGACTCCCTTCCTTTTTCACAACTTCTCCGCCTCCGCCGTTTATGCCAAGACGACGATGACTTCCACTTACGAGCAAATGAGATGTTGGATTTCTTCCGTAACAGACTTTATCCAGAACATGTTCTCACCTCTGCTCTCCAACGTGTGCTCCCCATCTCTCGTCTGGAGGCCCTCAAACCTCACCATAAATCCACTTCGGATAGAGTCAAATTAATCTTGACCCATCACCCTCACAGTACTACTGTCAAACAGATCCTTTTCCGCCACCTCCCTATCCTCCAAGCTGAGCCTCTGACCCAAAAAGTATTCAGTGAAGCACCTTTGGTGGCATATAGACGTGACAAGAACTTGAAGGATCTTCTTGTTCACAGCCGTCTCCCAAAGGAGAATGCCACTCACTTTGGCACACTACCCTGTGGTCGGACACGATGCAACACGTGCAAGTATGTCATATCAACCCAGAAGGTGTCCTTTCCTAAGGCTACGTACACCATCACTAGTAGCTTCACGTGTGAATCGCGCAATGTCATTTATACGATCATATGTAAACGTTGCTGCAAAACTTATATTGGCCAAACAGGCAAACGACTTGGGGACAGATTCAGCCAGCACTTAAATGACATCGCTCAGCAAAAGTCCACACCAGTTGCTATACACTTCAATGGTCCTGACCACCATGGTCCCATCGACATCCAGGTCACAGCGATCCGATCCTGCTCCTCTGACACTGCCAGCCGAGAACAGCTTGAGAACCGTCTTATCCACCGCATGGGGTGTCTAAAACCAGCCGGTCTCAACACTTTTCACACCTTTGTCTGAGGTCACCCTCTCCTCTCTTGCTCTATTTTACTCTTTCCACTCTTATCCTATTCTTCTATTTGTATGCCATATACATTTTTTTATTTCATATTTATTTATCTCCCACTCATTCTGTCCCCTTCTATTTCCAGTCCCCACTTTTATCACGTTGGGTAGTTTATTTTCCGGTTTCGTTTTTTAGTTTCTTAGTATGCATTGTGTACATCCGGCGGCGGAAGTCATTTTTCTGTTCAGCCACGCGCTTACAAACAGACAGCGATTTTGATAGAATTTCGGTTCTTGCCTTCAGGGAAGTACCCAGTTTTTATTTTATTTAGTTTTTATGTGTCCTATCTAGCCTTCACTTTCTTTCCTTTCCTGACGAAGGCCTTGTGGCCGTAACGTAGACTATTTTCTTTGTCTTTTGTCCTCGTAAGACGAATCACCTTTTTTCAATTTTTTTTCAAACCCATCCATTAAATCAAGAAGTAGCGACAGACGATAAATGAGAGGAAGGAAAATGCTAGTATCATTATGTACAGCAGCCATTATTGTAGAAAGGTGCCACCAAGCGAAGGTCGGCCACCCAGTGTTGGAGTGAATTGACTTTTTATGTAAATAAAGCTTGAATTGGTTCAGCCGATGTTAGCGTGAGGTCATACATCTGAATGTAACATCATCATCATCCAATGTGTTCGTCAGCGCTGTGGAGAATCATTAAGTGGTTAAATTAACTGTACGTGATCTAACTGACTGCCTACTGTCGGGTAGTGAAACGAACTATATGATAATACAACACTCTCTCTCTCTCTCAAATATTTGCACATCCGCTGGTACGGCTATAATACGTTCAATTGCTGATATGCGAACGTCGCATATTTTCAAATTAAAATGTCCAAATTGTATGTGTGTTTTTATGTTCTTAATACTAAAATGACAGTCTCGTCATGCTTGTCTAAGTGTAAAGCCAAAATAGATCTAAAAAAAAGATAAAAGGAGGCAGAGGGTGTAAAAGCTTCAGGTGTTTTGTTTGATATTTTTATTCGCCATACTGTGGCGATGCTTAATAAGTGGTTATAATAGGTCAGCTGTGGCGTATATGAATGGCTGGTTATCTAGGTTCCCAGGCCATATGAAACTTTCAATGCTATAACATCAGAACGACACCAACTGTGTCAATGCTATGAAAGAAATCCGAACTCCTTGTCAACACACAGATACATTTTAATCACAGTTGGAAAGACATGATGCATGATAAAATCCTATTTACTCTAATACACTATCCTTATAATACACACTTTCCAATTAGTTCCATAAAGAGCACTTTTCAAGACTGCCAGCTAGGCAGTAAACACATCCAGCTTTCCCAGTGGCGACATAAACGATAATAATGTCGCTAGGCCAAACAAAGCGACGTCATATGCGACTTACGCATAGCTACCACAAAAAGGGGCTAACATTTGTGAGCACTATATTTAATTCCATTCTAAACTATAATGTGGCGTGCAAAAGGCATACACTACATTACCACCGCCCTTCCAACTGAAAACTGCAAGTTTTCAGAGAAGAGGAGTACACAGAAAAACAGCGAATCGTAATATCATTAACTAGCCAATCAATTAAGCTATCTCTAATAATTCACTATTAATTCACTAATAATTAAAGCAGTTAATGACAACAACCTCTTGAGAATTTTAGATATTATAAATGAAGTATGGAGAGAAGAACAACCACCACAACAATGGAAAGACAGTATTATTGTAAAGTTACCGAAGAAAGGTGATCTATCAGACTGTAATAACTGGCGTGGTATATCTCTATTATCAGTACCTGGAAAATTATTATGTTGCATGATGTTAGAAAGACTTAAATTGCATGCTGACGAAAAGATCAGAGAAGAACAAGCGGGTTTCAGGCCGAAACGATCATGTATTGATCAAATATTCACACTAAGAACAATTATAGAAGAATCAGTGGAAATGCAATCGCCACTTATTATCACCTTCGTCAATTTTCAAAAAGCCTTTGATAGTCTACACCGCCCATCATTGTGGAAGATACTTACAATCTATGGTTTTCCAACAAAATATGTGAATATAATCAAAGCGCTATATGACAATGGAAGATGTGGTAAAGTGGGATGATATAAATATCTATAGGGGACTTAGTGTACTGACTGAGATCAGCTGTGAAGGTATCTGTATCTAATAAGTGTGGTGTATTACAGATGACCTTACCTTGCTACCACATTTATACCTCAGTCAGAATTATTCTGGAATATTGTGATGACTACGTTGAATGTCTAGGGTTATGAAAGTGATGAAGTGTATGTTCACAACAACCAACAGACAGATAAACAATTTAGTTTAATCCACAACTCTTTACAACACTGTGACACTCACACACATAGAACACTCTATAAGACTATCTTAATAAGTCAAGTTTTTCCTTTAAAAATATGTATTAATTCCTTTCAATAATAGATATCCTGATTCAACTACAAAGTGAACCAGGAATCACAATCAAATGTAATTACAAGTTATATGTACACAATTTATAGATAGGATCTTTGTATTGCCATATATTATTATTGCAATTTGTGTGTAAGTTGTGCTGTAGTACTATGAGGTAATACTGGCTTTTCAAGCTAGGTGGTTGTGTGTCATCATGACTTCAAGTGTTTGTTTCTCGTGGAAATAATATTGGGAAAGTTCACAGTTTCTTTTTATTTGAAACAAATAAATGTCCCTCTAGATTTAAGGTAAAGTCACTGTTAGAGGGGTATACACAAGATTGAGCTGCTCTGGCCACGGAATCTTAACTTCTGTGTGGGCGGCAGGAAACAGTCTCCACTGCTCGCTTGCTTCACCGTGTTCTTGAGACATTATAATGGTCGCTATCTTGACCAAGGAGTAAGCTACCAGCCTCTGGACTCAGCAAAACTCAAACCAGGTGCTGCTTCAATAAGTTAGGACCACGGTCCCTGAAACAAGAAGGTTGTACCTCCTACTTCAGAACTAATTTATAATCTATTTCCACACTGAGCACAATACATAACAAACACTGAGTTCAGCGCGGTAGGCCAACTGTTAGCTTCTCATGTAATAATATTCACCAGTATTCCTCTCCCTAATGGTTACTACGCCTCTGCAATTTCAGCTGTAATTCCTTCTATACAATAAGATAGGTGTCACAATACTATTTGGCAATTCCATGCAGTTATACTTTTCTCCGACAAGTTTTGTTCAGGTTGGAGCAATATCTAGGCTTTGCCTCATGTTTGCTACTGAACCACACACATATACAGACACAAATTATCAATCCACATTCAATTTTCATCAAAAAGATACCAAATATGTCAATCTTACCACAATTCATGGAAATAATAAACAAATACGTTGACTGGCGATGAATTATGGCACAATTCCGATCTGCCTCTGTCCCAGGCTTTTATTTAAAAAAATATGAGCTGGATCTCAACGCACTTGCCTCTCAGTAAGTTTATTTTAAAATGTGGCACTGAACAGACGCTCCTAATTGACTATATCAAATGGTCTAGCCAATAGGACCATGTTTACAAAAGCTTTTGAAAAAATTTACCCTTCCTACGTTTCCCCTAACAACCAAAAATAGTATTTGCAGTCCGACTAATCGTGTTTCGCCTTACATATACTTCTAGCCAATCAAATAGGATTTAACTTGTTGGCCTATTTCCCGTAAAATAGTGGTTTCAAAACATGCCACTGAGCAATTATGATTTGGTGCTGTCAGACAACCTCACTATTTTCTTTTGGCTATAATTTGTTAATTCCTAGACTATTTGCTTAACACTTAACATATTCTTTGTCAGCAAGTCCTAAGGAACCCAAATATATAAATTTAATGGGGCTAAGTGGCTGCGTTCAAAATATGCATTTTCTTCTACCTCCCGTTTACTTCGATACGATGGGGTGTCTCCTGTACTGTCAGGATTTCAGACGAAAAACAGTATAATGTCATGTTTCCTAATAAGCATTAACCATGTTTTTTAAAACCTAACCGTGTATTGGTAGTGTTTTTTATCACTGTCTATTTGAAAAAAAGTTAGTGCTTCATGCCTTTCGCGCGTGATGGCATTAATTTTGTATCGCGCGACGGCGTGTTAGTGTTGCATGCGTTCCTTCGTACATCTCTCTCTCTCTCTCTCTCTATCCTAAGTCCAGCTGTCTTTTCATTACGCAGTGTATAAAATGAAATTAATGCTAGTATTAATCTAGGTCATTAAGCAGTGTGCCTATCTCAAGGTTTTCTAAGAAATACAGTACACGTTTTATTGTTTTGTTGAAACGCGTGTTAGTTGATGCAGTAGGCTTTACTAGTAAACGTGAAAGCGTTACAATTTTGCAGACGAAGTAGAAAAAGGGGGATCTCGAGTACAGTCATTGTGACAGCACTGTTCTTTACCATTCTTCTTTCCTTTTATTGAATTAATTCGTTAGGCTTTACATTTAATCTCTAATTTATATATGTGGATTTAGAATGTTTTACGACAGAAGATGTTGTGTTAGAACAAATAAAGGGAATACAGAATGGTTTACAGTAGAAACAGGGGTGAAACAAGGCTGTATTACGTCACCACTACTTTTTGGAATAGCTATTGATTGGGTTATGAGAAACTATACCCACAATGAACAATTAGGTATAAAATGGACAAATGGAAAATTCCTGGGGGACCTAGATTTCGCAGATGATTTAGCATTCTTAAGTTCAACACCCAGACAATCCCAAGAAGCAGTAAATAATTTGTGTCATCTTTCGGTTAAAATAGGTCTCCAAATAAATGCGTCTAAAACTAAAGCTATGAACTTTTTTAACGAGACCTTTAATATCATCCTGAAGGGGGAAAAACTACAGAAAGTTGAAAGTTTCAATTATTTAGGCAGTAAAATGACTCAGGATGGTGACACAACAAGAGAAATTCATACTAGAATTGCTTTGGCAGCTAGCGCCTTCAATAGATTATCTAACATTTGGAAATTACGATAATTGAATATACATACCAAGCTTCGTCTGTTTAATTCAAATGTTATCTCAGTGTTAACATACGGCTGTGAGAGTTGGAAAATAACAAAATCATTGGAGAACAAGCTGAATACATTCGAGAACAAATGTCTTAGAAAACTCATGAACATCAGTTGGAAAGAATTCAAGACTAATCGACAAATAAGAGAAGACTCTAGGCAGAAATATGTCTCCAACTATATAAGGAAAAGACGATGGTCATATATCGGTCATGTCCTACGAATGCCAAACAACAGAATACCATTGCAGGCACTCACTTGGGTTCCTGAGGGTAAGAGGAAAAAAGGAAGACCAAAAGAAACACTCAGAAGAACAATAATAAGAGAAGGAAGAACGTTGGGATTAAACAATGTGCAAGAGCTAAGAGGAGTGGCGTCACAACGTACAACCTGGAGAGCACTGGTTTCTGCCTTATGCGCCGTGTTTGGTGCTTAAAGAATTTATTATTATTATTATTAATAATTCACTACATCTAAGTAGTCCGGTAGAGATAAAAATAAATGATAACTATAATTATGTTATAGTCCACCATGATTAAAGGTCCATCAAGCACAAGTCCAGCAAAAGTCCGAAAAGAACCTGAATTAAAAATTGTTATTAATCTTAATAAGGAAGTTAATATTCACTATGCTAATGAAGTGTGCACATATTCATGAGTTCAAGTGGTCCCACAAGCAACGAATGTCTGAAAAAAACAGAAAGTCCTGAAAATGCATATATGAGATATATATGTCAATGTTATAATGTGCATCTAGAGGGGACGTCTGCAATTAAACTATTCTGGCTCCTGATGGGTAGAATCGAATAATCGTACGATTGCAGTTCCAAGGAGCATCTGGTCAACCTTGGGTTGATAGGTTTCACCGACTTCATGTAAGTGGGAGCTTTTTGGTCTGTCTGGATAGAAAAGTGAGCACCTAATAAATACCTGTCCAGTTTCTTTAAACTCCAACGAAACCCAACAACTCACACTCCATAATAGGGTATTTCGATTTAGCCGCAGTAAGCTTACGGCTAACATAGAGTACCGGATGATACTTGCCATCATACAGTTGCATAAGGCAGCCTCCAACGCCATGCAAAGACGCATCCGTCCTGAGGAGGAAAGACATTTTTAAATTTGGGATCCTTAACATATGACCTCGAGAAAAGTAATCTTTAATTTTGTGTAATGCTTGGTTACACTCATTATTCCAGTTAATCTTATCTGGCATACCATTTTAGTCAAGGAGGATAAGACTGACGACAAAGAAGAAAACTGAGGAATAAACTTGTGGTAAAAGTTAATGAGACCAAAAAAGCTGCGAACTTGCTTGCTAGTAGTTGGAATAGCAAGATCTAAAATTCTCTTAACAGTAGAATCCTCAAGCAGAAACATATGTCGACCTACCTTATGACCTAAGAATGAAATTTCCCGACAACAAATTTGAATTTTAGAGGATCAAGCAGTAAGATTATGTGACATGAGAGTCAGCAATAATGTTCGCAAACCAGAGATATGGTCTTCCCAAGTATCGCGAAAAGGACAAATATCATCTATATAGGTAATAACATCTGGTCTGTTAAGAAAAATACGACGCATCATGCGAACAAATGTAGCTGGAGCATTCATTAATCCAAAACACATGACATTATAATGGAAAAGACCACGAGGTGTCGAAAAAGCTGTGAAAGGTTTTGAAGCATCAGACAATGGAATTAGCCAGTAACCTTTAGACAAGTCGAATTTGCTGAAAAAAGTAGCCGACGACAGTTGTGGCAACAAATCCTCCAAAAGAAGCATCGCTTCCGCGTCAGAAATAGTAACCTCGTAGAGACGACGAAAGTCATTGCATATCCTAATAGACTTATCCTTCTTACGTACCACCACTATCGGGAAAGTAAAAGGTGAATCAGAAGGCGAAATAATGCAAAATTTAAGCATGCTATCAATTTCACTATCGATCTGTGCTTTAAAATGTAATGGAATGGCATATGGTCTTAGCTTAATCGGTGTGTAGTCAGTTAACTTTACATCATGAGCTATAATATTTGTATGTCCTGGTAGGTCCGTTTAACATCATGAAAGGACTTTAGCAGATCCAAAACCTGATTCTACGCATTTATCGTCTCCATTGCGGGGAAGAAAAGCGGTAATTGGTATGTTATAATTTTATTATCGTTTTACTTATTAGAGGGTTCTTTGAGAAATTCGCCCATAAGTAAAGTTCTTCGGGGACATTAACTTTAAGTTTTAAATGGTAGCGCCATCCATTATTATCTTTGAAGAACGATGTAAATGTAAAAGTGTGCATAAGTCTTTCTAGGATTTTGGCAGTAGATAGGAGCGTGGGAAGTTATAAGATACACGGGTGCTCTGTAGTTGTAGAGTGTTGGGTAATATCACCATTTATTCCTGTGTATTTACCAATGTAATTTTATTGGGAACTCTATTGTGTGTACGTTAAGTTTATCGTGCCTTAAATGTGAGAAATGCAGTCGGAGGGTACAGATTTATGTTATCAGTGAATTATACGGCTTAGGGGAGTAAATTATTCCTGTAGCACGAGGTTTAATTTAAATTGGGGCTTAAGTCGGGAACCCAAGGTGTAATGGGAATTTCGGACAAAGGATTTCCCTAGTTGAAATGTTTGGACACGTGGTTAGCCATGCGTAACAGCCACGCAACCCGTCAGACAGTGTCTGGGGCTTTGTTTACTTACCTGGCAGATTTAAGTTGAGGGAAGGGAGGAGTAGAAGGAGAGTGAGATAGAGAGACACGTGGGTAGAAATATTTTATGTATATTTGTGCAGAACGAGAGAAGGGGAGTAGAAGGACTGAGATTGAAGTGACACGTGGATATAAATTATTTATGGATTTGTGGTGCTTAGCGGGTGAAGTATTGAGTTGTAAAGATTATGGGAGCAATATGTTAGAGATACGTGGTGTTAGAGTGGTGTACCTTAGACGCATTTCCTTTTAATTTCAGCGAGTCACGGCAAACAGTGGGGGAGCATAATGTGCCAATACAAATTATCCACGGCAAAAGGACATATCTCAGGGGTCAGAGGACTCGAGTTATCGTCAGAAGCAAAAGAAAAATAACCTACGGTCTCTTGCAGTGAAGTGCTCATGCTTTAGCGGGAGCGGGGTTTATTTATCATAAAAACCCAGAGCTCTTCGCTATTATAGTCTCCGACAACGGCACGTGGCCGGGAGACTGGTGTAATTGTATACAGCCAGAAATCAATGCTGTAGTTTCCCGTAAATCCGGAGCGGGTTAAAAGTGGAAAGTTATAGAAGCTATTTAGCAGCAGAGAAGTTTCTACAGTGAATCAAGTACCTCATGCTTGATACCCGAACATCATCATCATCACCAAATTCAGGAGCAGGAGACAGGTTAACCATACCTGGGTCCTGAAAGTAACGAGAGAAGAGCGTAACGAAGACGCCGCATCATCCGAAGTCGAGTGTTAGAGAGACACTGAGACCAGGAGAGAGAGAGAGAGAGAGAGAAGGAGGGAGAGAATAGACAGGACCAGTAGGGTCTGTTCATTATCCATTTGACGGATAGACACTGAGCCATCGTCGTAAGCCAAGTCTATTATTTTAGCATTGCCAGTGGTGTTAGTTAGCGGCGCATATCGCCTAACAAGGTTGAAGTTGTGTAGACGTTCGGTGAGGAAGTCAACAGGACTGAGACCACAGAAATATTATTTGTATTAGAGAGTGGAGGCTAAAGTTGACAGCCCCACAAGATTATAGTTGTTTAAATCACTAACCATTTTTATTGTTCCTCAGCAGGGTGACAGAAAGAGTGAATGTGATTGGGTTTTTTTTCTAGTGTCTATCAATTTAATTGTTACTTTGTTTTCAGGCTGTGCAACAGTGCACGCTATTTATTTGATTGATGTATGATGGAATTTTAATGTTTTTATGGTGTAAATAAATATATATTTACTGTACACTGGACCAGCTTCTACACTTTACTATATTTACTCTATGTTGTCTGTATAGTGGTGTCTGTGGTCGTTTTATACACCTTATCTCCTTGTGTTTAAAGGTAGTTAGAAAGGGGGGGATCTATAGCTTTCTCTGAAGTCACGAAGTGGCAAGGGGAGAGTCAAATCCTGGTTCTAGCCCTTGAGCCAATAGTCTCATTGATAAGGTGTTGTTTTACTTCTGTGTTGTTGTAATACAGTTCACCCTATCTTCGGACACCCGAATCAAGGTAGACGCCGACAGATGGTGAAGGTGATGAAGAGGTAGGATGTCTCTGGTCTGGTTTGCGTGGGTGGTGTGTTGACATTAGGTGTGCAGAACGTAGATGGATGTCCACACCGGACTACAGTACAAGTTACAGCAATGTCACACAGACTTATAATGATGAGTCAATAAAGGAACAGCTGTGTTCTCTTTTTTTCATTTATTATAGTCACAGCAACAAGACGCAGACAACTCCATGTAAGCATGACACAGGAACATGGCGGATATGAAAACAGTTCACTACAATGGCATGTACATAAGTTCCAATAATTATATGATTATCAAAATGTTGCAGACTCCAATATCTTTCCCATTCCACAACTAGCAGAAAAAACCCCGTATTACACAACGGGTAAATAACTGTATAAATATCCAACAGTTTCATTCTGACTCATCTTAAGTCATTCTTCTTAATTCGACCTCTCAAACATGGTGGGCGACGAAATTAGCATAGTCCATCCCTCTAATCGGACGTATCGAAGATAGGCTGTCCTTTCGAAGATAGTCTTATATAACTCCCTCGTACATCAGGCGAGTTTTCACTTTCAAAGTTATAATAGCAATAACTTGTAATTCATCTGGTCTTCCACTCCAGATGGTTTTATATTAAGCCTCTATAAACAGTAAACACTCTGGATTCCTCATGCGTAGACATAAGTGTCTAAGTTCATAATATACCGCTAATCATGCGGGTTTTTTAGAATAACATCTATTCTCCTGGGTCTCTGTGTGTAAATCTAAACCTAACGGTCTTAGATGGCTCCAACGAGCATAACAAGTAGAATACTCTGCCTTTCAACCATTCGTGAGCTCTCGTCACCGGTTGACTCAAAATATGATCCTTACAAAGAAAGTGTGAAAGTTTCGTTTTTTACCTTGCTACGAATTCCTAACACAACTTAGAAGCAACTGCCGTCTTCCTGACGAACAGAAATAACAGAGGGGACTTTACATAACAGTGGAAGAGTTTCCATCCCCAGAGGCAATGCAGAGAATTAACCAGACATTCCGTCTGACAGACCCAGTTCAACAACACGGCCTCCCGCCGGAAAATCTTCTTCAAACTCTCCTTTTGACATGCGCAGTTCGCATTTCCTCTGACCTATTCAGTCAGCTGGTATAACCTTTTAAGAGGAGTAACTACATATTTACTTTCCCTCAAAGCAAAGATGAGTATTCGCCCTTAGATTAGGGTTCTAAAATCTGATTCAATATATTTTCAAATATAACAAGTATACAGACAGACTACATTATCAGTTATGAAAACTGCACGTAACAGTCTTACCACACCTCCCGGAAAAAAAAATGAAACATTTTTTTTTGAAATACATCTAGGAGCAACATACAATAGGCTCACAACGCATGAATAATGCGCAGATGAAAGTATCAAAAACAAATATAACGCCCAATGTGAGGCTAAGTCGACTCATGTAGCGACCGGTGAGAATATATCTCATAATCTCAGAGAAAGTGTTTCTCTAAGTATAAATGTTTCCAGGGAGGTGTCACCAACGTATTCTATAATGTTGGCAATGACTCAATGCATACAAAATTTTCATCCAATAAATTCATATTAGGTATCTTAAGTTCATGATTAACAAAGAAGAAAAATCATCAAAGAACAGCGGTGAATATACATCAATGAACCGCTAAGTAGTGATACAATCACTATATTACAAATTACAAATGTGTACCTATTTTGATATAGACAGAAACTATTATAGACTTAGACGTATTAGGAAGTCCAAGACATAAAAGTTAGGTGGAATCATGTGGGCATCTAGACAAAATGTCTGCCATCACATTATCTGATCCACGTATAGCTCGAACCGAGAAATGAAAAGGTTGAAGAGCAATTGCATATCGAGTAGACCTCGAGCTCTTCAAATTCTTACTCTGTATAGCCGTAAGAGCTTTCTGGTCGGTTTCTACTATGAAATGTGCGCCTAGAAGGAATCTCTGTAGTTTGAGGATCGACCAAACCATAGCTAATAGCTCACGGTCTAAAACCGAATAATTCCTTTCTGCCGCATTAAGTTTTCTGGAAATATACATTACAGTATGCAGAGTTCCAGAGTACTCTTGCATTAGTGCCGCTCCAATCCCAGTGGATGAAGCGTCACTACGAAGAACGAATGTCTTATCTTTAGTGGGTAGCACTAAAATAGGTGGTTTTGAAAACATAGTTTTGATCTTATCCAGCGAGGATTGGCATTCCTGAGACCAGTGAACCATATTAGGAGACCCTTTCTTTAGTAGTGTAGAAAGAGGTGCCATGATAGAGGATAGATTCGAAATGAATTGTCCATAAAATTGTATAACACCTAAGAGACTTCGCACTTGCTTTTTAGTCTTAGGAATAGAGATGTTAAGTATCTTAGTGATATTATGGTCCTCTGTCTTTAGGAAACCATGACCAACTCGATGACCTAGGAAAGAAATTTCGCTAAAACCAATGTAGGCTTTAGAGGGTTTCGCTGTCAGGTTATGCTCGCGTAAAGTAGACAGTAATTCCTCTAACCCCGAATAGTGATCTTCCCAAGTATCGCTGAAAAGACAGGTGTCGTCTAGGTATGCATTGACATCTGACCGATAAGATAGTATTCGACGCATCATGCGTACAAATGTAGCAGGAGCGTTCATAAGGCCGAAAGGCATGAAATTCCATTGAAAAAGGCCTCTAGGTGTAGAAAAAGCCGTAAAAGGTTTGGCGCGTTCAGATAGAGGAACTTGCCAATATCCTTTAGACAAATCAAGTTTAGTGAAAAAATGAGATTTAGAAAGCCTAGTACGTAGCTCTTCTAGTAAAGGCATAGGTTCAGCATCGAACTTCGTAACTTGATTCAATTTGCGATAGTCAACGCAAAGACGTATGTTATTGTCTTTTTTCGCACAATAACCATCGGCGAAGAATATGCAGAAGTGGATGGTTCAATTATTTTTAAATCTGTCATCTCATCCAACTCCTTCTCAACCTGTGCTTGAAAATGTATAGGGATAGGATAAGGTCTGACTCTAATAGGAGTCTGGTCAGATAGAACAATGTCAGTGAGGACATCCTGAAATGTTTGTAATATAGCCGAAATTTGTCGCTGTTCTCCTAGAGATAAATCAGGAGAAACAGTAACATTTTTCCATGATTCACTAGAATGAAGTGGAATCATCGGAGCGGAAAATTAACATCCGAAAAACTTGTTTCCTCATGCTGTATTACGGACAGTGATGAGTAATGACCATGCTGGACTGGAGAATCGTCCGTTGCCTGGAAAATAGGCTGTAAATAATCAGGACGTTCATGGAATTCTGTAAGCATATTGATGTGGAAGATTTTATGCTTCCCGTCAATATCGAAAATATAGTCAACATCTGAAATTTTGATATTATATCGTACGGACCTTTCCAAGAAATAAGAAGTCTGTTTCCCTACAAGGTAGCAAAACAAATGCTTTGTCACCAGGACAAAGTTGTCGTAAGGTTCTTTTCTTATTGGCAAATTGCCTTGCCTTCTGTTTAGCAAATTCAGAGGAAGAAGTTGCCAATTTGCATGCTTCGATAATCTTTTGTCTCAGCGCGATGACATATTCGTAAGAGGATTTTGTGTCATCGGTAATATTATCAGCGGTTATGAGATCATGAAGCAAAGACATAGGGCCGCGCGGTCGCGCGCCAAAGACAAGTTCAAAGGGAGAAAATCCTGTATGTTCATTGGGGACCTCTCTGTAAGCAAAGAGGGCTGCAGGTAAAACCCTGTCCCAATCTTGAGGATGATCCTCAGTTATTTTCCCTAATAAGTTTTTGAGTGTTCTATTTAGGCGTTCGACCATCCCATTAGACATTGGGTGATAGATACTACTCAAAGATCTCTCTATCTGCAGAGTATACATCACTTGAGACATGGTATCCGATATTAGTTAGGTGCCATGATCTGATAATATTTCTCCGGGGAATCCCAGACGAGAAAATATTAGCCAAAGAGCGTCTGCAACATCGGCAGTGGAAATGTTCTTCAGAGGTATAGCCTCTGGCCAACGTGTGCACATGTCCACACACGTTAAAATAAACTGAAGTCCTCTGGCAGATTTGATCTTAAACGGACCAATAATGTCTATTGCCATTTTCTGAAACGGCCGAATAGGAATGTCTGCAGCCTGAATAGCTGCAGCATGGCGTGGACCTTTGGATTTGACCTCTTGACATACTTTACAAGATCGACAATAAATCCGTATGTCCTTGTTTACTAATGGTCAAAAGAAAGCCGCAAGAACTCTTGACTTCGTATGGGAAAAACCCATATGTCCAGCACACTGAGAGTCGTGAGCGTGCTGCAAAATTTTAACTCTCAAATTCTTGGGTACAAGAATCTGAGAATGACTTGACTTAGTGGAGTCTTGAACTATACGTACAAGTACGCCATTCTTCATTGTAATCCAAGATTTACGATTTGTATCTTTATTCGGATCACCTATTGTTGCAAGAGTGAAGAATTTCTTTAGAGTCGGATCATCTTCTTGCTGTTTTATAAACGAGTCACGAGAAATTACCAAGGGATCATCTTGGTTATGCACTTCATTATCTTCAGTAGATGAAGTTTGAGGCATATTAAGAGCTTGAGCTCTAGTGACTACAGCATTAGCAGTTTGCATATTTTGTTTTTCCCAAACGGAAATTTGTTGCGGAGTGCATTCTTTGACTCCGTGAATACGACCGATGATAAGATCAGCGATCGGATTCGGCAGAAGACATGCGTGTACATCTCCTGTAAAGAAAGGAGTAGCAATCCTAATGATAGCAGTAGAGTATTTCTCTAAGGTGCCGCCAAATGTTACACATTTGACTACTTTTCCTGTGGCACGAGAAGGATCTACGAGTGACTGCCTAACACCAATTGTGGTGCATCCAGAATCAAAAAGAACTGAGACTGGATTGTCATTTACTAAACCTTTGTGTAAGACAAGAGAACCTCTTCCATCATGCGCGACTGACGCAGGAAGAGCGGGAAGAGGATGGCCACAACTTAAAGTGGACACCGTAGTTGGTTCAAATAATGTTTTGCATTGGGGGCACTGAGATGCTCTCCCAAAATCAAAAGCGGAACATGCCATATTATTAGCGTCATTATTATCTTTAGTCTGTTTATAGGCTTCATGTGACTCTTGCTGTGCAGAGTTTGCCTGATAATGTGATTTATGTTTTTTGTATTGTGATCTACCTCGATTATTATTGCCTCTGTAATCATTATTGTTTCCTCTATTGTAACCCCTATTTGGGTTTGAGTCATAGTTCTCATGGTTACCATTATCATGTTCATTATAATGAGTATCTCTATAATTATGATCTTGTTGTCTCCATGACGGATAACTTGGATAGTTTCTATAATGACTTCCTCTGCGGAAATTCCTATAATTGTGACCACCCCTGAATCGAGGGCTGTCGGCTCGTCTCCAGTTCTTCGCAGAAGAACCCTGAAATGATTGGTTACCTTGGTTTTGATAACTATTATGGTTACCCTTTTTATCAAACCTGTTTTGTGGTCCCTGAAATTTGTGTGAGTAATTAGGGTTGTATGGTGTTGCTGAAGCAACTGGCATACTTTCCTTAACCTTAGCATTGCTAAAAGCTACGTCCGGATGTGCAGTGACGTATTGGGTACAATATTCTTCCATTTCTTTTAGTGTCTTGGGTTTACGCTCATGTAGGAATTCAAGGAATGGTTTATTTACACTTGACATAATCTTGTCTCTGAGCAACAAGTCCATAAGGGCTTCATATGTCTTTTCTGTTTTGGACAGCTCAATCCAACGATTAAATGTAAGACGTGTCCTTGCAATGAATTCTGAGAATTCTACCCCTGATTCAGGTACCATTTTCTTAAACAAAAGACGGTAACTTTCCTCTGTTAATTGATATTTTTTTAACAAGGCTGCTCTGATAACATCATAATTATTCTTGTCAGCCTCTTCTACCAAGCTTAAACTAGTCACAGTGTCACCTTTCAGTATCTCTGATAACTGATTAGCATATTGTGATCTATCCACATTGTGATTTCAACAAGAACGTTCAAATCTATCTAGCTAAACTGTTATATCGTCACTGGATGGATTAAATGCTGGTATCTTGATCTTGTAAATAAAAGGTTTATCATTACCACCAGATGACTGATTAACATTACCCATGTTTATCAATTTCAACTTTTCTAACTCCAATGCTAAAAGTTTTTCCTGATGTTCATGTTCCATCTTTATTTTCCTCTCCTCAGCTTCTAGTCTTTTTTGTTCAGCTTCTTTGTCTAATCTCTTTTTTTCAGCCTCAGCTTCTCTTTCTAATCTTTTTTGTTCAGCCTCAGCTTCTCTTTCTAATCTTTTTTGTTCAGCCTCAGCTTCTCTTTCTAATCTTTTTTGTTCAGCTTCTCTGTCTAATCTTTTTTCCTCAGCTTTTTGTTTTTTCTCTTCCTCCTTCGGTGCTTTGGCATAATTAGAAAGTGCAAACTCGTTTAACTCCTCAGGAGTCATCCCAAGGGCTCTCCCTTGCTCAATAAAGTAGTCCAAAGTTGCCATAATATTTAATAATATGTGGCTATTATTCCTGAAATAACAAATTAATTTATTTCAACCAAACAGGAGCAAGTTTTTAACCAAATCTTGTATAATCAGCTCCCTTAATTTCAATGTCTTTTGAAGACAAGTCTTTTGTAAGAGTTTGTATGGTTATTCTATGATAACAATATCAACAGACATCTATATCATAAATTCAATCAAAATGTCAATAGTGTATGTCTAAGTATGTGTTCCAATAGCAAACAAAACAATAACAGTAATACGAAGACAAATATTCAAAACACTACGATAACATTCGCAGAAGTCAACTAAAAAAACCAAACTGAAGGAAATCTCACAAAGGATGTGATGATAACTGCGAAAATGTAAACAAAACAACTGACGTCACAGGTATAAAAATAAAAGTGTATAGAACTAAATGACAGGAAAGAGTAGACCTACAAATACAAACAAATTTAATGAAAACTAAAGAATAGAAAATGTTACAAAAACAACGAAGAAAAAACACACCTCGTCACAACTAACACAAATAGCAACAAATTGTCGCTAGCAGATTTTCAATCAAGAAAACCGCACCTACAGAACACTAATACAAGACCTCTATCACGTGGTATATCTTATATTAGTCACACACCCAACCTCCCACTGAAAATATATACTAATATAATATACAAACAAATAACATGTAACATAAATACATAAAGCATGATTAATAGATGTGTTGTGAAGAAGGCTTAATAGCAGTATATAAATTATAGTTTCCACCACAAACTATGTCACTTTAATGAATAACAATTTCTTGGCCTAAACTATTACATTGTTCAATACAGAGCAGTGTAAGAAGATCCACCGTTGATATGTAATAAGTAGGACTTCTCGATTCGACTGCACTGTCCTTATTGCCAAAAAGTTAAATATATATTTGAAAATTTGATGTGTACTTGACCTTCTCCAAAGACTGCAACATTACATTTCGGGCAATGCCTGGTAGTTTGCAAATATAGCCAACTTGCTATATTTCGTAGTAGATTGTGATGAGGGTACTTCACGGCTTGAATATTGATGTCTGTTGAATGTCGAATGGGTAAGGGACCCCGAATGTGCTGGTGCCAGACCAAACCAGCCTTTGGCCACCAAAGATGATAAGGTGTTGTTTTACTTCTATGTTGTTGTAATACAGTTCACCCTATCTTCGGACACCCGAATCAAGATAGACACCGACAGATGGTGAAGGTGATGAAGAGGTAGGATGTCTCTGGTCTGGTTTGCGTGGGTGGTGTGTTGACATTAGGTGTACAGAACGTAGATGGATGTCCACACCGGACCACAGTACAAGTTACAGCAATGTCACACAGACTTATGATGATGAGTCAATAAAGGTACAGCTGTGTACGTTTTTTTCATTTATTATAGTCACAGCAACAAGACGTAGACAACTCCATGTAAGCATGACACAGGAACATGGCGGATATGAAAACAGTTCACTACAATGGCATGTACATAAGTTCCAATAATTATATGATTATCAAAGTGTTGCAGACTCCAATATCTCTCCCATTCCACAACTAGCAGAAAAACCCCGTATTACACAACGGGTAAATAACTGTATAAATATCCAACAATTTCATTCTGACTCATCTTAAGTCATTCTTCTTAAGTCGACCTCCCAAACATGGCGGGCGACGAAATTAGCATAGTCCATCCCTCTAATCGGACGTATCGAAGATAGGCTGTCCTTTCGAAGATAGTCTTATATAACTCCCTCGTACATCAGGCGAGTTTTCACTTTCAAAGTTATAATAGCAATAACCTGTAATTCATCTGGTCTTCCACTCCAGATGGTTATATATTAGGCCTCTATAAACAGTAAACACTCTGGATTCCTCATGCGTAGAAATAAGTGTCTAAGTTCATAATATACCACTAATCATGCGGTTTTTTTTAGAATAACATATATTCTCCTGGGTCTCTGTGTGTAAATCTAAACCTAACGGTCTTAGATGGCTCCAACGAGCATAACAAGTAGAATACTCTGCCTTTCAACCATTCGTGAGCTCTCGTCACCGGTTGACTCAAAATATGATCCTTACAAAGGAAGTGTGAAAGTTTCGTTTTTTACCTTGCTACGAATTCCTAACACAACTTAGAAGCAACTGCCGTCTTCCTGACGAACAGAAATAACACAGGGGACTTTACATAACAGTGGAAGAGTTTCCATCCCCAGAGGCAATGCAGAGAAGTAACCAGACATTCCGTCTGACAGACCCAGTTCAACAATACGGCCTCCCGCCGGAAAATCTTCTTCAAACTCTTCTTTTGACATGCGCAGTTCGCATTTCCTCTGACCTATTCAGTCAGCTGGTATAACCTTTTAAGAGGAGTAACTACATATTTACTTTCCCTCAAAGCAAAGATGAGTATTCGCCCTTAGATTAGGGTTCTAAAATCTTATTCAATATATTTTCAAATATAACAAGTATACAGACAGACTACGTTATCAGTTATGAAAACTGCACGTAACACTCATCTGTCTACAGGCATGTTAATTTTCATCTAAATTCTATCTTCTCATACTAGAGTCTTGCTTTCATTCAGGCAAACTCTATAAACTTAAATCCACTTCGTGACAAGTGGGCGGCAATCGTCCGGTGGATCATCTTTTTCTATAGAAAGCTTTCTGAGTATAGAGTTTCTTTAAATATCCCCTAGACGTTGAGCTATTAGAAATGATCCAGTTATAAGTTTTTCCACAGAAAGTTTTCCACAGGTTGCAGTCAGTTAGATTTTTGGTAATTTAGTTTATATGACCTAGAGGTAATTGATGGCATACTGAAATTTTTCTTTTTCAGGAAGGTAATTTCGAGTTTTTGGTAGCTTCTTTAACAAATTTTTTTCAGGTTATTATTCAGACTTGGTGCTAGTCTGAGTTCGGGTTTTTGGGACAGCAGTTACTGAGGAATATTTCCTATTAAGTAACAGGTAGTTCCTTCTCTTTTCCTTTTCGGTCAATTCTTTGTAGTTGTGACATTACAGCCAGTTTACAGGTAAGATGGCTGTTGCGTATGGTTTTTTACAACATTTCTGGTGTTGCGCATCAAATAGCGCTGAGTTGAGTTTGGGGAAAATATTTGATGATATGTGAATAGTACACTTAGGTGCAGTATTCATGCGCGCAGTAAAAAAGGATGACGTAGGAGTTTTTGTGGGTTGAAACAATGACGTGGAGAACAAAAATGGACCCAAGAAATAAACAAGACGCGAACAGCCTTGTGTGTGCTGGTTTGCTTGAAAACCCGTAGAAAAGGGTTATATTGATTCGTGCCATGAATGGGAATGTATACCAGGATGAGTACTATTAATACTGTATAATGTGATGCTTATACATTATTAATAGTACTCTTGGCAGATATGGCCAAGTTGCGAGCTGCCTGGCGTGAGGCAGCCCAGGACATGGGAATGGATAAGGAAGAAACTAAAACCTACATGATGAGGGAGAATGATAGGCATCATCAGCAGGAGAAAGAGAAAGAGGAGAGGGCAGCCGCCGCAGAAGCAGTTGAGAAGGCAGCAGAGAGGGAAGCACAGGAGAAGGCAGCAGAGAGGGAAGCACAGGAGAGGGAGAAGGCAGCAGAGAGACAGCACGAACTTGCCATGCGTTCCCTGGAACTGCAAATCAGATCTCCGGAGGGCAGTTTGGCTAATGGAGATTCTCCCGGAGCAGGAGCAGCAGACAACTCAGGAAACGGAGGCCCCCGGATGGCAGCCATGAGCTTCCCATTTGACTCGTTCCCTAACGGGAATGAGAAGATTGACATGTTCTTGGAGAAATTTCAAAAGATGGCAAAGGCATACGGGTTGGATGAGAGTCTTTGGTGTCTGAAATTATCGCAATCACTAAAAGGACATGCGTATGACGTCTATAACAAGATGCTCATAGATGATCAGAACAACTTTGAGGCTCTGCAAAACGCTTTATTGCAAAGATTTCAGTGGACACCCCATAAATGCCAAACCATGTTCCGGGAAAGCCGTCCGGAAAAAGGAGAGAGTTTTGCGCAGTTCGCAGAAAGGGTGAGAAATTACCTTACTCGCTGGAGAGAGTTGTCGGGACTGGCGAAATCTTTCGAAGGGCTGGAAGAGTTAGTTCTGTGTGAACAAATTAAGGCAAACATGTCTCCAGACTTAAGGAGGTACCTGGCAGAGCAGGGCGCCCAGCAACTGGACCAGATCATTCTATTTTCGGAAAGGTTCCAGACAGCACAGGCCGAAGTACTGGGCCAGAAAAGAAAACACACAGACCTGCCAGCCCCAGACCAAGGAGCTTCATTATCGCAGTCGGCTACTTCACCAGCTCATCAGCAACCAGGGCCTTCTTGCAAGGAGCCTCATCCTGGTTATAAATTGCGCCCCAGCAGCATAACAGAGCACAGCCAACAAAATCTCAGGAACCCGCTAGGAACAGGGGAGATAACTGTTGCGTGCATATTTTGGCGCACATATTACAAAAATCGATATGGCTATTTAATATGGGAAAAATATAGACATTCATTCATTTGTGTATGAAAATGCTGTCTATGGGGAAAGCGAGATAATCCATGTTTGATTCACACTTTTGATTATAGGAGTAATCGTTCTGGATATTGATCCGGCGCAAGGATATTGCGCTTACGTTTGTACTTATTTTTTAGGGCCAGAAAATATATTAATTTGCTTATTGTGTTTATGGCCTGAATTCATATGTATTACATATTATTAGTACAAGTAGAATCAGTCCTATATTGTATATTTTGGATGGGTAGGAGGGACTAGATTCTTGTTATTCCGGTCTAGCGGAAGTATGAGTTGTCTTGACAAGTCGTGATGAGTTCCGATGTACCGTGATAATGGCGGGTACGCACTTTTCAAAGGGCTGGTAGATTCTTAAGGAAATATGATTCATGAAGTGGTTTTCTTCTAAAGGAGATGGTATCTCTACTATAGTTTATGTTAGAGACTCTCCTAAGGTACGGTACAATGTATAATTCGGACTCCATGTATTGCCAGACCCTATTTTGATGATCTCATGTCGATTCGACCTAGATGGAACATTGTGCTTCGTATCGCTAGGGTCGTGTTTTGTATCGACAAAGATGACAGACTTTCCTACAGCGGTTATGGCTACGTGAATTAACCTGATCACCGTAGAGCTGTACGGAAACATTTATGAAATCATTTATATACCCATTATAAATTAACTCTGGCTTATATTCTCCTTCCTATGAATGAGTGAACGACAACTCAGGGAGGCGGCCATGTTAGATTTCGGTCATCATATGTTTTGATCACTGCCAAGAGAACAGATTATTTATCCTATTATCGGACAGTGACAGGGAGATCTCAATCTTGCTAGAAACCCCCTCTTTCGTGGTTTCATAATATATACTACAAACTATGGACGTCAAGTAACTTTAGTTATTTACCGATCTGCCTTCACTGACGCGTTTAGTCAGATAGGGGGATGCGGCCATAATGTATCATGACATTGAACTTTTGATGTACTGCCCATTATTTCTGAATGTGTCATGACTTCAGATCTGCTATGTATACCTACAAATTGATATGTCAACATACCATGATGTACTCGTATGTCCCAGTGTGTACGTCTGAATAAATTGAGTAAACAAAGATTCCAGCAGTCTGCATTGGTGCCTTGTAGACACAAGTGTATGAGTGGTTATATTGGTCAGCACACGAACAGTACACCATTCGCGGTAATCACACTCTACACTTCTACTTCATACATACACCATCCTGCGTCGGTTGGAGTGACCAAGTTTAGGGCCTGCTTCCCCTGGAGCCTTTGCCTTCCCTAACTCAGGACTAGGGTGAGTTACCCATTTACAGCTGGGTAGACTGGGGCATGCCTGATCTCAACAACACACCACTCTTCCTTACAGAGCATACAGACTGACACTTTACAGAGTGGAAAGAAGAAAAGAAACTTTACAGTGGCGAGCCAGATTCCTGGGTCCAGCTTACGCAGTTTTGTGTTGAGAATCACAGTTTACAGCTGAAAGAACATTTGTTTGAACACATCAACACCAGTAGGACAGCTATACAGTCGATGTCAGCTTGACCTGTATTACCGATAGGATGCTGTATCTAGGTCAGCGCTTGTTGACAGTTTTTCGCTGTACAGACAGTATTACACAGGACAGTGGTATCAAGTGTAGAAAATATCTGGAGCAGTATTGTTGACATTTCTCAACGTACAGAAGAATCACAGTGTTGTTGAACATAAAGTGCATAGTTCATCGTTGGATCTTCATATGCTCAACAGAGAAAAATTGACAGTGTAATAGTTTAAAATTAAATCTATTACTGAATAAAGTGGCAAGTTATTAGTATTAAAATAAACTGTGCCTGCTTTACAACACTATACCTGCAACACATTCCATTCATGACATAAATTATATTGTATGCTATATGCTATTTATGCTTACATGTTATTTGTTATGTATTAAATTAGTTTATGTTCTGTGTGACTAGTACAAGGTATGCCGAGTGACATTGGTCTGGTACTAGTATTCTATAGGTACACATTTTCTTAATTGGAAATTTGTTAGCAACAATTTGCTGCTATTTCTGTTAGTTGTGATGAGGTGTTCTTTTCTTCGTTGTTTTTGTTAATAATTTTGTGTTCCTTAGTTTTGTTTGATTTGTTTGCATTTGTTGGTCTAATCTTTTCTATTTTTGATTTTTTTACACCCTTATGTTTATACACTGTGGCGTTATTTGTCTTGTTATATTATTGCAGTTATCATCACGGTTTCTGTGATCATTTTTTTTCATTTCTCCTATTTAATTTAATTTGATCTCTGCAAATGTGTTCATATTGTCTTTTCTTGTTTGTCCTTTGTAATGTCTTTAGTTGACATATGACGTATAGTGGTATACACTGATAGTATAGTACAGATCAGTACTTTATGATTGTTATTGTTATAAAACAAAATGTACAAGACCTTTGTAAGGCTTGTCTCCCAAAGTGATTGGTAAGGGGAAATATTTTTTCCACAGGTACCCAAGTGATCTTTGATTACATTGAGGTATACAAGACCTTTGTAAGGCTTGTCTCCCACAGTATTTGAGATACAGTTATTGTTGTCCACAGGTACTCAAGTTATCATTGGTTATTATAAACCATACAAGTTTGGACTAAGACTAAGTCTATGGTATAGACTTGTCTCCCATTAAAGTGAAATAGGGTAATTTATTTACTTTTTCAGGTTTCTGATTTAAGAAGACAATATGTCTACATTAGATTATTTTATTGCACAAGGAAAATCTCTTGATAAGACTGGAAAAGACTTAGAACAATGGGCTGTGGCTCAATATGACAAAGCATTAGCTGCTGAAGAGAGAAAAGCGGCTGCTGAAGAAAAAAAAGCTCTGGCTGAAGAAAAAAGATTAGAAAGAGAAGCTGCTGCTGAAGAAAAAAAAGCTCTGGCTGAAGAAAAAAGATTAGAAAAAGAAGCTGATACTGCTGCTGAACTAAAGAAATTGCAGATGCAAGTGGAGGAAAGGAGATTTGATGCAGAACAGAAAAAAATTAGAAGCTGCTGCAGAACAGAAAAAATTAGAAGCTGCTGCAGAACAGAAAAGATTAGATAGAGAAGCTGAAGAGAGAAAAGCAATAAGAGAACATGAGTTTGAATTAGAGAAATTAAAATTGACATGTATGAGTAATGTTAATCAGGCATCTGGTGGTAATGGTAAACCCTTTGTGTACAAGGTCAAGGTACCAGCGTTTAACCCTACCAGTGATGACATAACATTTTGGCTTTCTAGATTTGAACGGGCTTGTCGATCTCATAATGTTGACAAATCACAGTATGTGAATCAGTTGTCTGAAAATCTAAAAGGGGAGTCTCTGAGTAAGTTATATTTTGTTGAAGAGGCCGACAAAGATAATTATGATGCTGTTAGGGCAGCTTTGATAAAGAGATATCAGCTGTCTGAGGAAGGTTATCGTCTTTTGTTTAAAACAATGAGACCTGAGGTAGGTGTAGAATTCTCAGATTTCATCTCAAAAGCACGAATTACACTTTCACGATGGATTGAATTATCCAAAACAGAGAAAACATTTGATGGTCTTACGGATTTATTGCTAAGAGACAAGGTCATGTCTTCTGTAAATAAATCATTCCTAGAGTTCTTACATGAGCGTAAACCTGGTACAATAAAGCAAATGGAAGAATATTGTGACCAGTATGCCACGGCACACCCTGACATGATTCTTAGTAACTCTAACATTAAAGAGAGTATGCCAGTTGCTTCGGCAACAGAATATAATCAGAATTACTCACACAAATTCCAAGGAGCTAAAAATAAATTTGATAAAAAGGTTAATTGGAATAAGTATCAAAACCAAGATAACCACTCAAATCAGGGTTCTTCTTCGAAGAACTGGAATCGGGCTGATAGTCCTCGACACGCGAGGGGTACCCATAATGTTAGAAATTCTCGGAAAGGGAGTAGCTATAGGAACTACCCAAGTGCTTCATGGAGACAAAAGAAACAATATTACAGGGATACTCAATATAATGAGCATGATGATTATGATCATGAATATTATGATTCAAACCCAAATAGGGGTTATAACAGAGGCAATAATAATTATAGAGACAATTATAACCGAGGTAGATCACAACACAAAAGACATGGTAAATCTTATTACCAGGCTAACTCTGCACAACAGGAGTTCCACGACACCGATAATCAGAATAATGATAAAAAAGACTCCAACAGTGTAGCAAATTCCGCTTTCGATTTTGCTAGAGCATCTGAGTGTTCGCAATGCAAAACATTATTCGATCCAACCACAGTTTCTACTTTAAGCTGCGGTCACCCGCTTCCCGCTCTCCATGCGTCAATTGCGCATAATGGAAGGGGTGCTCTTGTCTTTAATAGGGGCCTAATAGATGGTACTCCGGTATCAATTCTTTTCGATTCGGGGTGCACTACCATTGGAGTGAGGCAATCACTCGTAAATCCTTCTCGAGCTACAGGCAATATAGTCAAATGTGTAACATTTGGTGGCACATTGGAGAAGTACTCCACTGCCATTATCAATATTGCTACGCCTTTCTTTACAGGAGAGGTGCAAGCATGTCTCTTGCCGAATCCGATCGCTGATCTTATCATCGGTCGCATTCATGGAGTGAAAGAATGCACTCCACAGCAAATTTCTAATTGGGAAAATGTTAATATGCAATCTGCTAATGCAGTAATCACTAGGGCTCAAGCTCTTAATATGCCACAATCTTCACATTCTGAAGATAATGATGCGCAGATCCAAGATGATCCCTTGGAGATTTCCCACGATTCCTTTATCAAACAGCAGGAAGATGATCCTACTCTAAAGAAATTCTTTACTCTGGCAACAAAAGGTGATCCGAATAAGGATACAAATCGTAAATCTTGGATTACGATGAAGAATGGCGTACTTGTACGTATGGTACAAGACTCCGCTAAGTCCATTCATTCTCAAATCCTTGTGCCTAAAAATATGAGAGTTAAAATCTTACAGCACGCTCATGATTCGCAGTGTGCTGGACATATGGGTTTTTCCCGTACTAAAGCTAGAGTTCTTCAATCTTTCTTTTGGCCTGCTGTGAATAAGGACATACGAATCTATTGTCGATCTTGTAAAGTATGTCAAGAGATTAAATCCAGAGGTCCACGCCATGATGCACCTATTCAGGCTGCAGACATTCCCATTCGGCCATTTCAAAAAATGGCGATAGACATCATTGGTCCATTTAAGATAAAGTCTGCTAGAGGACACCAATTTATTTTGACGTGTGTTGATATGTGCACACGTTGGCCGGAGGCTGTTCCTCTAAAGAGCATAACTACTGCTGATGTCGCAGATGCTCTTTGGTTAATATTTTCTCGTCTGGGGTTTCCAGCAGAAATATTATCCGACCATGGTACCCAACTCATATCGGATACCATGTCTCAAGTAATGTCGACTCTGAAGATAGAGAGATCGCTGAGTAGTATTTATCATCCTATGTCCAATGGGATGGTGGAACGTTTGAATAGAACTCTGAAAAACCTACTAGGTAAGATAACAGAAGATCATCCTCAGGATTGGGATAGGGTTTTACCCGCGGCTCTCTTTGCATATAGAGAGGTCGCCAACGAACATACAGGATTTTCTCCCTTTGAACTTGTCTTTGGCGCGAAACCGCGAGGTCCTATGTCCTTACTTCATGATCTTATAACTGCTGATAATATTGTCGATGACACAAAATCCTCTTATGAATATGTCATCGCACTTAGACACAAGATTATTGAAGCATGCAAATTGGCAACTGCTTCTTCTGAATTTGCGAAACAGAAGGCAAGGGAATTTGCCAATAGAAAGAGATGTTTGCGACAACTTTGTCCAGGTGACAAAGCATTTGTCTTGCTACCTTGTAGGGAAAATAGACTTCTCATTCTTGGAAAGGTCCGTACGATATAATATCAAAAGTTTCCGATGTTGACTATATCGTCGATATTGACGGGAAGCGTAAAACCTTCCACATCAACATGCTCACGGAATTCCATGAACGTCCTGATTATTTACAACCTGTTTTCCAGGCAACGGACGATTTTCCAGTCCAACATGGACAGTACTCATCTCTGTCAGTAATACAGGATGAGGAAACGAGTTTCTCGGATGTAAATTTACCTTTTCCAATGATTCCTCTTCACTCTAATGAATCATGGAAAGATGTTGCAATTTCTCCAGAATTATCTCCAGGAGAGCAGAAACAAGTTTCTACTATGTTAGAACAATTTCAGGATGTCCTTACTGACATTCCTGGTCAAACTGATGTCATTCAACATGACATTATTCTTACTGACCATAGTCCTATAAGAGTCAGACCGTATCCTATCCCGATACATTTTCAAGCACAGGTAGAGAAAGAGTTAGATGAGATGATAGAGTTAAAAATTATTGAACCATCCACATCAGCATATTCTTCGCCGATGGTTATAGTACGGAAAAAAGACAATAACATACGTCTTTGCGTGGATTATCGCAAATTGAATCAAGTGACTAAATTCGATGCTGAACCTATGCCTTTACTAGAAGAGCTACTTACGAGACTATCGAATTCTCACTTCTTTACTAAACTCGATTTGTCTAAGGGATATTGGCAAGTTCCACTATCCGAACACGCCAAACCGTTTACTGCTTTTTCGACGCCTAGGGGTCTATTCCAATGGAATTTCATGCCTTTCGGTCTTATGAACGCCCCTGCAACATTTGTACGCATGATGCGTCGAATCCTATCTCATCGCTCAGATGTCATTGCGTATCTTGATGACATCTGTCTTTTCAGTGATACTTGGAACGATCACTATAATGGTATAAATGAACTATTGTCTATCTTACGCGAGCATAACCTGACAGCGAAACCATCGAAAGCATGTATTGGTTTTAGCGAAATATCTTTCTTAGGACACCGTGTTGGTCATGGGTTCCTAAAAACAGAAGACCATAATACAAGTAAGATACTTAACATTTCTATTCCTAAGACTAAAAAGCAAGTACGAAGTCTCTTAGGTCTAATACAATTTTATGGACGATTCATCCCGAATCTGTCCTCCATTATGTCACCTCTTTCTTCCTTGCTAAAGAAAGGGTCTCCTAATGTAGTCCATTGGACTCAAGAATGTCAATCCTCTTTGGATAAGGTTAAAACTATGTTTTCTACTTCACCTATCCTAGTATTGCCTTCTAAGGATAAGACATTTATTCTTCGTAGTGACGCTTCATCCACCGGGATTGGAGCTGCACTAATGCAAGAGTACTCTGGAACTCTGCATCCTGTGATGTATATTTCTCGGAAATTAAATGCCGCAGAGAAGAATTACTCGGTCCTAGACCGTGAATTATTGGCTATGGTTTGGTCAATCCTTAAACTGCAAAGATTTCTTCTGGGCGCGCATTTCATTGTGGAAACTGACCAGAAAGCTCTTACGGCTATTCAGAGTAAAAATCTGAAGAGCGCGAGATCAACGCGATACGCGATTGCTCTACAGCCATTTCATTTTTCGGTGCGAGCTATCCGTGGGTCAGAAAATGTGATGGCAGATATTTTGTCTAGATGCCCACATGATTCATAACTGTTATACAACTTTGATACAGTTGTTTCTATGTTGAAATGTGTACACATATGTAATATATCATATATTGATTGTAACACTACTTAGCGGTTCATTGATATTTATTCACCGCTGATCTTTCAATGTTTTTCGTCTTTGATGATCATGATGTTAAGATATCTTAGATGAAATTTATGTATAAACTAATGTGGAAATTGTGTCATTGCTAATATTGTAGTATGCGTTGGTGACACCTCTCTGGAAATATTTATACTTAGAGAAGTACTTTCTCTAAGGTCATAAAACTTATGCTTATCATCTGCGCATTGTTATTGGTGCGTTGTGAGCCTATTGTATGTTGCTCCTAGATGTATTTCAAAAAAAAAAATGTACCATTTTTTTTTCCCGAGGGGTGTGGTAATCTGTTGCGTGCATATTTTGACGCACATATTACAAAAATCGATATGGCTATTTAATATGGGAAAAATATAGACATTCATTCATTTGTGTATGAAAATGCTGTCTATGGTAAAAGCGAGATAATCCATGTTTGATTCACACTTTTGATTATAGGAGTAATCGTTCTGGATATTGATCCGGCGCAAGGATATTGCGCTTACGTTTGTACTTATTTTTTAGGGCCAGAAAATATATTAATTTGCTTATTGTGTTTATGGCCTGAATTCATATGTATTACATATTATTAGTACAAGTAGAATCAGTCCTATATTGTATATTTTGGATGGGTAGGAGGGACTAGATTCTTGTTATTCCGGTCTAGCGGAAGTATGAGTTGTCTTGACAAGTCGTGATGAGTTCCGATGTACCGTGATAATGGCGGGTACGCACTTTTCAAAGGGCTGGTAGATTCTTAAGGAAATATGATTCATGAAGTGGTTTTCTTCTAAAGGAGATGGTATCTCTACTATAGTTTATGTTAGAGACTCTCCTAAGGTACGGTACAATGTATAATTCGGACTCCATGTATTGCCAGACCCTATTTTGATGATCTCATGTCGATTCGACCTAGATGGAACATTGTGCTTCGTATCGCTAGGGTCGTGTTTTGTATCGACGAAGATGACAGACTTTCCTACAGCGGTTATGGCTACGTGAATTAACCTGATCACCGTAGAGCTGTATGGAAACATTTATGAAATCATTTATATACCCATTATAAATTAACTCTGGCTTATATTCTCCTTCCTATGAATGAGTGAACGACAACTCAGGGAGGCGGCCATGTTAGATTTCGGTCATCATATGTTTTGATCACTGCCAAGAGAACAGATTATTTATCCTATTATCGGACAGTGACAGGGAGATCTCAATCTTGCTAGAAACCCCCTCTTTCGTGGTTTCATAATATATACTACAAACTATGGACGTCAAGTAACTTTAGTTATTTACCGATCTGCCTTCACTGACGCGTTTAGTCAGATAGGGGGATGCGGCCATAATGTATCATGACATTGAACTTTTGATGTACTGCCCATTATTTCTGAATGTGTCATGACTTCAGATCTGCTATGTATACCTACAAATTGATATGTCAACATACCATGATGTACTCGTATGTCCCAGTGTGTACGTCTGAATAAATTGAGTAAACAAAGATTCCAGCAGTCTGCATTGGTGCCTTGTAGACACAAGTGTATGAGTGGTTATATTGGTCAGCACACGAACAGTACACCATTCGCGGTAATCACACTCTACACTTCTACTTCATACATACACCATCCTGCGTCGGTTGGAGTGACCAAGTTTAGGGCCTGCTTCCCCTGGAGCCTTTGCCTTCCCTAACTCAGGACTAGGGTGAGTTACCCATTTACAGCTGGGTAGACTGGGGGCATGCCTGATCTCAACAACACACCACTCTTCCTTACAGAGCATACAGACTGACACTTTACAGAGTGGAAAGAAGAAAAGAAACTTTACAGACCGGTATTGTCGGAATTGTCGAACCACTTCCCACTGGACATCCCGGTGCATGAACAAACCACCAGCTAACCATGCAGCTTGTTTAAGGCCGGTGAAAGTGACCAAAGGGAATAAATGGGAACCTGTCAAGGCAGAGAAATTGTTCTCTAATAGTGGACCAGGTGAGGTGAATGGAACGGCCACTACTTGTTTGTTCGATAGCGGGCTCACATACCCCAGTATCGTCGCCCGACATCTGGTGAAACCAGGGCAGTGGACCGGAGAAATAGTTGATATTGGTGGAATTTAGAGAAGAGGTATCTCACAGCGTCTGCCCGTAGCCAATATTGAGGTGAAATGCAAGTTTGTGTCTGGCACAATCAAAGCAGCTGTAATGGCACAGCCAGCACATGATTTCATCCTGGGAAGCCCATACTTAGTTTTGGGAAACTCAACCACACCGATCTTTGCTAACGCAAGGGGGCCTACTGCAGGCCAGCGAAGTGAAAGGGGAAAGCCCCAAATTCACGGAGCCCCACGGGAGCTCAAACATCCTTGTCTTGCGATGAAGAGGATAGAAGCCTCTAAAGACAGTGGAATGGTAATTACAGAGGCGGATTCGCCTGTCAGCCCTGTTCAGCCCAATGGCCACACAGTGGTGACGCCTCTGATTTCGGAAGTACCTTCTTTTTCTTCGGGAATTAGGCCCCCGATGGTATTAAATCCCTCAAGGGAGGGAAATACTGACAAGAAGGAACATGTGCACGGTTCTTCAGTCAACCGCAAACGGTTACGCCCTGTTACGGCGATGTCTGGCCAAGCCAGTCAGTCTGTTTCAAAACACTGGGAGGCCGCACCATTAGGTAATCATTATTTACCACGCGCCGCCAGGAAAATTCGTGGGCGAAGGAAACACATGAGAGGGAGGAGGAAGGGCGACCAGTCATGTTGCAGTCGCTAGGAGGAAATCACCAGGCGTGACCCTCACGATCCAGTGCTTGCAAAGATTTTCAAGGATATGGAGAGGGGCCTGTATGACAATGCTAATTATGACAGTGATTAGATCGGGATGTAGATCTAGATACGGGCCAGTATGAAACCCCGAGATTTCAGTGATTTAGCACGGATTCCCGCACTTCAAAGGGGGGACTTATGTGATGCTGTACTGAAATTCTGTCCTTCAACAGGCCCGAGTCTGTTCTTCTATTTGAATTTTCACCATTCTTCTTCTCTTTGTAACTATATGTGTTTGCCATGTTTCTTCTCATTTGAATATTCATCGTGTTTGGTATTTTTGTGAAGGTAATTAAATGGGTTCTTTTTATGACGGTAGGTTTATTTCTTACTCCCACCAGTTTTACTTTCTTCTGATTTTCCGCGATCACGTAGATTTTCGCTGTTTACAAAAATCGCTATATTCGTGCACGCCTGTATGACGCGTCAGAAACGTCACGTAACGTGATGCCATTTTTGGACACGCGGTCTGCGCGTTTTCAAATCTGATTGGCGTAGGTCGCTAGTTTTTTTTTTCTCTAAGCGTTTCCATTGGCCTGAGTGGATAACTTAGCAGATGCGTAGGTGATCAACAGGAGTGGTTCCCTGTGCATATATAGAATCGTTTAGAGGGGATCTTTCTCTATTAAGAAAATAATTGCCTGTCGTGCTTCTACGCATTTATCGTCTCCATTGCGGGGAAGAAAAGCGGTAATTGGTATGTAATAATTTTATTATCGTTTTACTTAATAGAGGGTTCTTTGAGAAATTCGCCCGTAAGTAAAGTACTTCGGGGACATTAACTTTAAGTTTTAAATGGTAGCGCCATCCATTATTATCTTTGAAGAACGATGTAAATGTAAAAGTGTGCATAAGTCTTTCTAGGATTTTGGCAGTAGATAGGAGCGTGGGAAGTTATAGTTACACGGGTGCTCTGTAGTTGGGTAATATCACCATTTATTCCTGTGTATTTACCAATGTAATTTTATTGGGAACTCCATTGTGTGTACGTTAAGTTTATCGTGCCTTAAATGGGAGAAATGCAGTCGGAATGTGCAGATTTATGTTATCAGTGAATTATACGGCTTAGGGGGGTAAATTATTCCTATTGGTCAGTAGAGAGGGTCTATGGAAGATCATGGCAAAATACGGCTGCCCAAAGAAATTTATCACAATAGTGCAGCAACTGCATGATGGAATGCAGGCTAGAGTTCAGGAAAACGGTGAGCTATCAGAGCCTTTCCCCGTCTCAAATGGAGTTAAACAAGGGTGCGTACTTGCACCGACTCTGTTCAGTATCATGTTTTCTGCTATGCTGACTGATGCTTTTAGAGACGGGGACACAGGAATCGACATTAGTTATCGTATTGATGGAAAATTGTTTAACCTTAGGAGGCTTCAAGCAAAAACCAAGGTCAAATCACACACCATCAGAGATCTTCTGTTTGCTGATGATTGTGCCCTCAATGCTGGCTCAGAGGCTGATCTGCAGCATAGTGTGGATAGATTCTCCGAAGCCTGCGCCAACTTTGGGCTTACCATCAACACGAAGAAAACAGAAATCATGTACCAACCAGCTCCTGGCACAGTTTATACTGAGCCAGTCATCAAGGTTAATGGTGAGAAACTGAATGTTGTGAACAGATTCACATACCTTGGTAGCACACTATCCCAGAACATTGTCATTGATGATGAGGTGAACACCAGGATCTCCAAAGCCAGCAGCACATTTGGCAGACTATACACCAACGTTTGGCATCGAAGTGGCATTAGTCTACAGACAAAGCTGAAGGTGTACAGAGCTGCGGTGCTTCCAGTGCTGCTATATGCATGTGAAACATGGACTGTATACAGGCGCCACGTAAAGAAGCTAAACCACTTCCATACAGTCTGTCTCAGGAAGATAATGAACATCAAATGGCAAGACAAGATCCCGGATACCGCAGTTCTTGACAGAGCTGGTATCCCTAGTATTGATACTATTCTGATGCAGTCACAAATTCGCTGGGCAGGTCATGTAGTCCGCATGCCAGACCATCGACTGCCAAAGATACTCTTTTATGGTGAGATGCAGAAGGGTAAACGCTCCCATGGTGGCCAAAAGAAGCGCTTCAAAGACACGTTAAAGACGTCATTGAAAACCTTTGACATAAACCCAGACACATGGGAAGCTGCTGCGCAAGACCGAACTGCTTGGCGCACATCTCTTCGTAAAGGTGCAGCGGCATGCGAATCATCCAGAAGAGCAGCAGCGGAACAGCGGAGACAAGCTAGAAAGGACCGTGAAATAAAACCTTCACATGAAGCAAACATTCCCTGCCCACACTGTCCAAGATCTTTCCAGGCCCGCATCGGGCTGTTCAGTCACCTTCGTACCCATAGACTAACCTAACATATTCTTAAATAATTGGATGAACAGAGTGGTCTTCATCACCCGTGATGGACGAACAACCATTCCTGTAGCACGAGGTTTAATTTAAATTGGGGCTTAAGTCGGGAACCCAAGGTGTAATGGGAATTTCGGACAAAGGATTTCCCTAGTTGAAATGTTTGGACACGTGGTTAGCCATGCGTAACAGCCACGCAACCCGTCAGACAGTGTCTGGGGCTTTGTTTACTTACCTGGCAGATTTAAGTTGAGGGAAGGGAGGAGTAGAAGGAGAGTGAGATAGAGAGACACGTGGGTAGAAATATTTTATGTATCGTTGTGCAGAACGAGAGAAGGGGAGTAGAAGGAGTGAGATTGAAGTGACACGTGGATAGAAATTATTTATGGATTTGTGGTGCTTAGCGGGTGAAGTATTGAGTTGTAAAGATTATGGGAGCAATATGTTACAGATACGTGATGTTAGAGTGGTGTACCTTAGACGCATTTCCTTTTAATTTCAGCGAGTCACGGCAAACAGTGGGGGAGCATAATTTGCCAATACAAATTATCCATGGCAAAAGGACATATCTCAGGGGTCAGAGGACTCGAGTTATCGTCAGAAGCGAAAGAAAAATAACCTACGGTCTCTTGCAGTGAAGTGCTCATGCTTTAGCGGGAACGGGGTTTATTTATCATAAAAACCCAGAGCTCTTCGCTATTATAGTCTCCGACAACGGCACGTGGCCGGGAGACTGGTGTAATTGTATACAGCCAGAAATCAATGCCGTGGTTTCCCCTAAATCCGGAGCGGGTTAAAAGTGGAAAGTTATAGAAGCTATTCAGCAGCAGAGAAGTTTCTACAGTGAATCAAGTACCTCATGCTTGATACCCGAACATCATCATCATCACCAAATTCAGGAGCAGGTGACAGGGTTACCATACCTGGGTCCTGAAAGTAACGAGAGAAGAGCGTAACGAAGACGCCGCATCATCCGAAGTCGAGTGTTAGAGAGACACTGAGACCAGGAGAGAGAGAGAGAGAGAGAGAAGGAGGGAGAGAATAGACAGAACCAGTAGGGTCTGTTCATTATCCATTTGACGGATAGACACCGAGCCATCGTTGTAAGCCAAGTCTATTATTTTAGCATTGCCAGTGGTGTTAGTTAGCGGCGCATATCGCCTAACAAGGTTGAAGTCGTGTAGACGTTCGGTGAGGAAGTCAACAGGACTGAGACCACAGAAATATTATTTGTATTAGAGAGTGGAGGCTAAAGTTGACAGCCCCTAAAGATTATAGTTGTTTAAATCACTAACCATTTTTATTGTTCCTCAGCAGGGTGACAGAAAGAGTGAATGTGATTGGGTTTTTTTTTCTAGTGTCTATCAATTTAATTGTTACTTTGTTTTCAGGCTGTGCAACAGTGCACGCTATTTATTTGATTGATGTATGATGGAATTTTAATGTTTTTTATGGTGTAAATAAATATATATTTACTGTACACTGGATCAGCTTCTACACTTTACTATGTTGTCTGTATAGTGGTGTCTGTGGTCGTTTTATACACCTTATCTCCTTGTGTTTAAAGGTAGTTAGAGGGGGATGATTCTATAGCTTTCTCTGACGTCACGAAGCGGTAAGGGGAGAGTCAAATCCTGGTTCTAGCCCTTGAGCCAATAGTCTCATCTGTCCACAGGCATGTCAATTTTCATCTAAATTCTATCTTCTTAGACTTTCTCATACTAGAGTCTTGCTTTCATTCAGGCAAACTCTATAAACTTAAATCCACTTCGTGACAGGGCGGCTGGTGGGAGTTTCAGATCAACCAATACCTCTTACAGATGGTCGGTGGATCTGAAACCGTTCTAATAGGGCATTAGTTGACTAATTTCATTTGCAAAGCATCCACTGAGATTTCGTTCGTGGCAGACTGTGTTTGCATCTGATTCTGGTCAATTTTAGACGTTAGCTGTAAAGTTACGTATATACTTGTTGTATTTTTTCTGTACTAAGTTTCATTTTTATTCTTTTTTTTCGTCAATTGTTTGTAAACTATCCCGTTCATTCTAATCTAACTATCATTTATTTACAAATATGTATTGTAACGGTTTGTCTACGAGTCCAAGTGACGTCATCTTTTTTAGTGTAGCATGATTTTTGACCTATTTTTCAGTTCAACACTGACTACTTCCGATTTTCTGCTTAGTTCATAAAATCATTTTTATGTCTGAAATTAGTCAATTGTGGCGTGGTATTGTGTTGTAACACCTTGGTTTATTGTGTCTTTTGTATTTATTCATTTATATCTAATATTGTAATTATAGTAAGATAAATTAATAATAATATAATAATAATTTAAAACATTTGATTAATTTTGACAAAGAAATTACTTGATGATTAGTTTGATTGCATCAAAATGCACTAGTAGTCTATGTCACTACTGTTTACACAAGCTGCATAGGGCATGATATGATACAATATTAATAAATAAGAATAAAATTAGATCTTACCTGGAATTGGTAAACATATTGAGTGATAATTAGTTGACTGTTATAGTCAGAGTACTACGTTAGCCAATAGGCACATATATAATTGATGGACGGATTTTATTGTTGAATAAGATTTATATTGGACTAAATATATATATTATTAGATTAAGATGTTTACTTTAGAGCAGTTTGTTAAACTGGGAAAAGATTTTGGCTTCAAAGGACAAGACCTCCGTGATTATGCGGTGGCTGAACTAGCTAAGGCTAGACAAGAGAAAGCTGATAGAAAGGCCGAATTAAAGAGAGAAGAAGAAGAACGTAAGGCCGAATTAAAGAGAGAAGAAGAAGAACAGGAGGCCAAATTAGAAAACAAAAAGCAATTGCTAAACAAGAACAAGAAGAACTTGAGAAAAAGAAGAAAGAAGAATAGCAAGAGCGCAAAGAGAACAGATTGAGGAAGAAAACAGAAGAAAACATGAAAGAGAATTAGAGGAAAGCAAAATAAAAGAAGAAAAAGAGTTAATACAGTTGCGTATGGATGAAATAAGATTACGAGATCAATCGATTGCAAATAGCAATAATAGGGATATTGCGCCTAATACATCTACAACAAACCAGACTAAAACCTGCTACAACTTTAAATTACCACCATTCAAATTAAATTTTGATGACTTATCTGCATGGTTGTTACGCTTTGAGGATGTGTGTAAAGTCAATAAATTAGATAAATCTGCATGGGCACTAAAACTTAGGGAATTTTTAGATGGTGAACCCGCAAGTGCAGCTCAGAACATGGATCCAACAATTATTAACGATTATGATGCCGTAAAAAAATTATTATTACGACGATTTCATTTGGATGAGGAAAGTTGTAGAATGAAGTTCAAAACTCTTCCACCTGAATCAAGCAAAGACTTCACAGGTTTCATTGCGAATATACGCAATACATTCAAAAGATGGGTTGAACTTGCTGAGGTTGAAAAATCCTACGATAAGTTAGTTGATTTGCTACTTAGGGACAAGGTTCTATCCTCTGTTAGAGCACCATTTTTTTCCTTTTTACAAAAACGCAAACCACCCACTATAGAGGAATTGGAAAAAAACAGCGATAAATTATTGTACTGCACACCCAAATGTTAGCATATCTAATTCCCAATTAAGAGAACCATTACCAGTTGCTTCTAATATGGCATATCATGGTAAGGATAGATCAAGTGCTCAGAGCCTTGATAGAAATTTCTCAAATAAAAGATATAATGACAATTATTATCAGGGGCAAAATAATTATAACTATGATAATTTCAACCGAGGTACGCAGCAATTTAGAAATCAGTCACCTCAGTTCAGAAATAACAATAATTATCAACAGAGGTCACAATGGAATTGTTACGTGCAGTCTTTGATATCTTACAATATTATACATAGGTAATTTTTTAGTGCTTAAGGGAAAGTCATTATTGAGTTACTTCCCTTGAAAGTTGTGCCGTCTCTTCGATCAAACTCCGCGGATGAATCCATTATTTCTGCGATTTATTCTTTGTTTGGGTAGTAATAGATTGTTCTTGCCTCAGAATATCTATGGCCTGAATTTATGTGTATTGTTTGTCTGAGTAGGACGAGTCTGTCTTATATCTGTATATCTTTACATATCTAAGTCGAACTATATGTTCTGTTGTCTCTAGAGAGGTCAAAGGCTATGCGGCGGATGTGTCGCTAGAGTGTGGTGTGATTTGGCTTCGTCCTGATAGGGACTGTGTTTCCTATGTCGGCCTGTCGCCGGGGAAAAAGTGATCTCAGTATTTGTGGGGAAAGTGATAGTCGTCTAGACCTATCGTGTATGCTTTACCCCAGTGTTTATTCGTATTGCCAAGGAATGGCAGTTTCATATTTCTTATACCAAGGTAATCCAAGATACTTTTATGAACTCTCGTACGAAGCCACCATTTTCGATAAGAGAATATATTTGACTCGATGAAAACGACTTCGATTCCTAGCAGCACTATATTCTGTAGAATGCAGTCAATTGTTCATGATCAAATCTACAGAGCAATGAAATGTTTTATGAATGACTAACTTTAGGACAGATTCATTATCTGTATCCAAACGTGAGTGACAGCTCACGAGTGAAGCCATCTTGGAACCAAACATGTAGTGACTTTCAAGAAGAGAAAAGGGATGCCCGTATTATCGCTTGTTTAGTCCAGAGATCACTGCTACACATGAGAACCCTTTATTAGCGGTTCAATATTATTATCTGAAAAAAATATGTGCTGAACATTATGTTGGAGACTCGTCGCTAAACGAGATTAGGTTTAGAAGCCATCTGAAATATTGTTTATAAGCTGACGTGCTCAGTCAGTGAAGTCAGATGATATATATGTATGGGCGATACTGAGGGCTTGGCTACTGACAGTCCATTATAATATTATTCTACATGAGTGCCCATGTAACATAACATTGCAAGACCATTTATCCACTGTACTATGATGTATTATGCCAACCTGTGATTTGTCACTATCTGTGCTGTCGAGTGTGTACGTCCAATTAAACTTTAGAAAAGGTACACAGTCGTTGGTGTCGATGACTTCCAGTCATACATGAGTGTGAGAAAAGAACATTTGTCAACAACACGAACCCTTATCATCATTCGCACATTATACACTCAATCCATGTCTACACACCACTGCGTAGGTCAAGTTGACATTCCATACACTACAGTGGAGCAAACAACACCATAGAGATCTTATCAACTGATGATGATGATGTCTGCTTCCATCCACTTATATCTATCTTTTGGTGGATATCATTAACGGGAATAAAAATCCAACATTATCAACTTTATCAACTGGTGGACCAGCTTTCTGGGTTTGACCTCGCAGAAGTTCAGAAGTCAACAGATTACCGATACCAGACCGTTTCCTGTGGCTGATACGACACACTTGCAGTATTGGTTTGCTCTTTGTCAACACTTCGTCACGTGATCTGTCAGGTGAATGCAGTATGTAGGTCAGCGTTGTTGACATTTTTTACATTAGACATTACAGAGTTTCACAGAACAGTTGGATCAATTCTTGTCAATGTTAACAGGAAGACAGTATTTGTGAACTAAGAAGTCCTATTTTCATCGATGGATCTTCTTGTTTTCCATATATGAACTTTAATATTTAAGGCCAGAATGTTTAATTGAATAAAGTGGCAGTTTGTTTATTTTCATAAAAATAACTTTGCCATTACTGTAAAACTGAGCCTATTTTGCAACACATACTATCATACACATAATTTATATATATTTATGTTTACATGTTATTTGTTTGTATAGTATGTTAGTTTCTATGTCAGCGGGTTGTGTTTAAGGTTGGGCGGCGTCCTCACAACAGAATATCCCACGTCATAGAGGGTCCGTTGTGGGCGTTTTCTATAGGTGCAATTTTCTTGATTGAAAATTTGCTGCGACAACTGTTGCTTTTGTGTTAGCTGTGAAGTCTGTAATTATTGTTATTTTTGTAATATTTCTTTGTTCTTTAGTTTTGTTTTGATTTGTTTGTAATTTGTTGGTCTAACCTTTTCTATCTTTCAGTTCTATTCACAATTTATATTCATATATTGTGACGTCATTTGTGTTGTTATTCTTTGCAGATTCAGTGATTATTTTCATTGATTTCCCTATTTGATTTATTTTGATTTCTGCAAACGTTCTTGTATTGTCAGTCCTATTTGTACTTTATGTATTCTGTTGGTTGACATATGTTTTATATAGGTATATTTCATAAGACACAATTGCCTGTGCACTGCACTTGGATTATGGTATAAACCAGTACCTGATTATTATTACTATTATACAAGACCTTATTAAAGGCTTGTGACCCACAGATATTGGGATAGTATACTGATTAATCAAGTCATTGAGAACTTGTGGTATTATTATTGATTCAGGTGATTAGTATTATTGTTAGACATCATGTCTACATTAGAATACTTCATTACACAAGGGAAAGCCCTTGATAAGACTGGTCAACAATTAGAACAATGGGCAGTTGCTCAATATGACAAAGCATTAGCTGCAGAAGAGAGAAGAGCTATGGCAGAAGAGAAAAGATTAGCTGCAGAAGAAAGAAAAGCTATGGCGGAAGAGAAAAGATTAGAAAGAGAAGCTGAGGCTGCTGCTGAACAAAAGAAATTGCAGATGCAGGTGGAGGAAAGGAGATTTGAAGCTGAACAAAAAAAATTAGAAAGAGAAGCTGCGGCTGAACAAAAAAGATTAGACAGTGAAGCTGAACAAAAAAGATTAGACAGGGAAGCTGAACAAAAAAGATTAGACAGGGAAGCTGAACAAAAAAGATTAGACAGGGAGGCTGAACAAAAAAGATTAGATGCTGAAGAGAAAAAAGCAATAAGAGAACATGAATTTGAGTTGGAGAAATTGAGATTGACAAGTATGAGTAATGTTAATCAGGCATCTAGTGGTAATGGTAAACCTTCTACTTACAAGGTTAAGGTTCCACCGTTCAATCAGTCCAGTGACGATATTACATTCTGGCTGGATAGATTTGAACGTTCTTGTCGTACACATAATGTGGATAAATCACAATACGCTAATCAATTATCAGAAAACTTGAAAGGTGAATCTTTGACTAGATTATGCCTTGTAGGAGAAGCAGATAAGGATAATTATGATGTCATTAGGGCGGCTTTGATAAAAAAATATCAGCTAAGTGAGGAAGGCTATCGCCTTTTATTTAAAACGATGGTACCTGAGACGGGTGTAGAATTCTCAGAATTCACTGCAAAGGCACGTCTCACAGTTGATCGTTGGATTGAGCTTTCCAAAACAGAAAAAACGTATGAAGGACTTATGGATTTGTTGCTCAGAGATAAGATTATGTCATGTGTGAACAAACCTTTCCTTGAATTTATACATGAGCGTAAACCCAAATCTCTAAAAGAAATGGAAGAATATTGTTCCCAATATGTCACTGCACACCCCGACGTGACTTTTGGCAACACTAAGATTAAGGAGAGTATGCCAGTTGCTTCAGCAACACCATACAATCCCAATTATTCACACAGATTTCAGGGACCTCAAAACAGATTTGATAAAAAAGGTAACCATAATAGTTATCAAAACCAAGGTAACCAATCATTTCAGGGTTCTTCTTCAAAGAACTGGAGACGACCTGATAGCTCTCGACACAGGGGTGGTCATAATTATAGGAATTTCCGTAGAGGAAGTAATTATAGAAACTATCAGGGTTATCCGTCTTGGAGTCAACAAGATCATAATTACAGAGATACTCATTATAATGAATATGATAATGGTAACCAAGGGAACTATGACTCAAACCCAAATAGGGGTTACAATAGAGGTAACAATAACTACAGAGGTGATAATAACCGAGGTAGATCTCAAAACAAAAGACATAAACCACATTTTCAGGCAAACTCTGCACAACAAGAGTCCCATGAAGCCTATAAACAGAGTAAAGATAATAATGATGCTAGTAATATGGCATGTGCCGCTTTTGATTTTGGGAGAGCATCTCAGTGCCCCCAATGCAAAACGTTATTTGAGCCAACCACAGTGTCTACTTTAAGCTGTGGCCATCCTCTTCCTGCTCTTCCAGCATCAGTCGCGCATGATGGAAGAGGTTCTCTTGTCTTACATAAGGGTTTAGTGAATAACAATCCAGTCTCTGTGCTATTTGATTCTGGATGCACCACAATTGGTGTTAGGCAGTCACTCGTAGATCCTTCCCGTGCCACTGGACAAGTAGTCAAATGTGTAACATTTGGCGGCACATTAGAGAAATACTCTACTGCTATCATTAGGATTGCTACTCCTTTCTTTACAGGAGATGTACACGCATGTCTTCTTCCGAATCCGATCGCTGACCTCATCATCGGTCGCATTCATGGAGTCAAGGAATGCACTCCGCAACAAATTTCCACGTGGGAAAGGCAAAACATGCAGATTGCTAACGCTGTAGTCACTAGAGCTCAGGCTCTTAATATGCCTCAAACTTCATCTACTGAAGATAATGAAGTGCATAACCAAGATAATCCCTTGGTAATTTCTCGTGACTCGTTTATAAAACAGCAAGAAGATGATCCCACTCTGAAGAAATTCTTCATTCTTGCAACTAAAGGTGATCCGAATAAAGACACAAGTCGTAAATCGTGGATTACAAAGAAGAATGGCGTACTTGTACGTATGGTTCAAGACTCCATTACGTCAAGTCATTCTCAAATCCTGGTTCCCAAGAATTTGAGAGTTAAAATTTTGCAGCACGCTCACGACTCTCAGTGTGCTGGACACATGGGTTTTTCCCGTACTAAGTCAAGAGTCCTTGCGGCTTTCTTTTGGCCATTGGTAAACAAGGACATACGGATTTATTGTCGATCTTGTAAAGTATGTCAGGAAGTTAAATCCAAAGGTCCACGGCATGCTGCACCCATTCAGGCGGCGGACATTCCTATTCGGCCGTTTCAAAAAATGGCCATAGACATTATTGGTCCATTTAAGATCAAGTCTGCCAGAGGACATCAGTTTATCTTGACGTGTGTTGATATGTGCACACGTTGGCCAGAGGCTATTCCTCTGAAGAGCATTACTACTGCTGATATTGCAGATGCTCTTTGGCTTATATTTTCTCGTCTGGGGTTCCCCGGAGAGATATTGTCAGACCATGGCGCCCAACTAATATCAGATACCATGTCTCAAGTAATGTCTACTCTGCAGATAGATAGATCTTTAAGTAGTATCTACCATCCAATGTCTAATGGTATGGTCGAACGCCTTAATAGAACACTTAAAAACTTACTGGGGAAGATAACTGAGGATCATCCTCAAGACTGGGACAGAGTTTTACCTGCGGCCCTCTTCGCTTACAGAGAGGTACCCAATGAACATACGGGATTTTCTCCCTTTGAACTCGTCTTTGGCGCGCGTCCGCGTGGCCCTATGTCGTTGCTTCACGATCTCATAACATCTGACAATATTGACGATGACACAAAGTCATCCTACGAATATGTCATCGCGTTGAGACAAAAAATTATCGAAGCATGCAAATTAGCAACTTCTTCTTCTGAATTTGCGAAACAGAAGGCAAGGCAATTTGCCAATAAGAAGAGATGCTTACGACAACTTTGTCCTGGTGACAAAGCATTTGTATTACTACCTTGTAGGGAAAACAGATTACTTATTTCTTGGAAAGGTCCGTACGATATAATATCGAAAATTTCCGATGTCGACTATATTGTCGATATTGATGGGAAGCATAAAACCTTCCACATCAATATGCTTACTGAATTCCATGAACGTCCGGATTATTTGCAACCCATTTTCCAAGCAACGGACAATTCTCCAGTACAACATGGTCATTACTCATCACTGTCCGTGATACAGGATGAGGAAACAAGTTTTTCAGATGTAAATCTTCCTCTTCCAATGATCCCACTTCATTCCAGTGAATCATGGAAGAACGTTACTGTCTCTCCTGATTTGTCTCTAGGAGAACAGCGACAAGTTTCAACTATGTTGCAAACATTTCAGGATGTACTCACTGACATCCCTGGACAAACGAATGTCATTCAACATGACATTGTTCTAACTGACCATACTCCTATTAGGGTTAGACCTTATCCTATACCTATACATTTTCAAGCACAGGTCGAGAAAGAGTTGGATGAGATGATAGATTTGAAAATAATCGAACCATCCACCTCTGCATATTCTTCGCCGATGGTTATTGTGCGTAAAAAAGACAATAACATACGTCTTTGCGTTGACTATCGAAAATTGAATCAAGTAACGAAGTTCGATGCCGAACCTATGCCTTTACTGGAAGAGCTACTTACTCGACTCTCCAAATCTCATTTTTTCACTAAACTTGATTTGTCTAAAGGATATTGGCAAGTTCCTTTATCTGAACGCGCCAAACCTCTCACGGCTTTTTCAACACCTAGAGGTTTGTTCCAATGGAATTTTATGCCTTTCGGTCTTATGAACGCACCAGCTACGTTCGTACGCATGATGCGCCGAATCCTATCTTATCGGTCAGATGTCATTGCATATCTAGACGACATCTGTCTTTTCAGCGATACTTGGGAAGATCACTATTCAGGGTTAGATGAATTGCTGTCTACTTTGCGTGAGCACAACCTGACAGCGAAACCCTCTAAAGCCTATATTGGTTTTAGCGAAATTTCTTTCCTAGGCCACCGAGTTGGTCATGGTTTCCTAAAGACAGAGGACCATAATACTAGTAAGATACTTAACATCTCAATCCCTAAGACTAAAAAACAGGTGAGAAGTCTGTTAGGTCTTATTCAATTTTATGGCAGATTCATTCAGAATCTATCCTCTATCATGGCACCTCTCTCAACACTTCTAAAGAAAGGTTCGCCTAATGTGGTCCACTGGTCTCAGGAATGCCAATGCTCTCTGGATAAGATTAAAACACTGTTTTCAACACCACCTATTTTAGTGCTACCCACTAAAGATAAGACATTCGTTCTTCGTAGTGACGCTTCATCCACTGGGATTGGAGCGGCACTAATGCAAGAGTACTCTGGAACTCTGCATCCTGTAATGTATATTTCCAGAAAACTTAATGCGGCAGAAAGGAATTATTCGGTTTTAGACCGTGAGCTATTAGCTATGGTTTGGTCGATCCTCAAACTACAGAGATTCCTTCTAGGCGCACATTTCATAGTAGAAACCGACCAAAAAGCTCTTACTGCTATACAGAGTAAGAATTTGAAGAGCTCGAGGTCTACTCGATATGCAATTGCTCTTCAACCTTTTCATTTCTCTGTGCGAGCTATTCGTGGATCAGATAATGTGATGGCAGACATTCTGTCAAGATGCCCACATGATTCCACATAACTATTAGGGCTTAGACTTCTTGATATGTCTAGTTCTATAGTAGTTCCTTTTCTATATCATGATAGATACACATTTGTAATTTAATAATATAATGATTGTATCACTACATAGCGGTTCATTGATGTTTATTCACCGCTGTGCTTTGATGATTTTTTCTTCATAAATCATAAATTTAAGATATCTAATACGAAATGATGATATGAATTTTTTAGGCATTGTGTAATTGCCAGAATTGTATTATACTTTGATGACACCTTCCTGGAAAAATATACTTGTAGAGAAATAATTTCTCTCAGTTTATGAGACACATTCTCACCAGTCGCTCCATAAGTCGACTTAGCCTCATATTAGGCGTTATAGGTATTCCTGATATTTTCATCTGCGCATTATTCATGCGTTGTGAGCCTATTGTACGTTGCTCCTAGATGTATTTCAAAAAAAAAAAAATGTTCCATTTTTTTTTTCCCGGGAGGTGTGGTAAGACGGTTACGTGCAGTCTTTGATATCTTACAATATTATACATAGGTAATTTTTTAGTGCTTAAGGGAAAGTCATTATTGAGTTACTTCCCTTGAAAGTTGTGCCGTCTCTTCGATCAAACTCCGCGGATAAATCCATTTTACTGCGATTTATTCGTTGTTTGGGTAATAATAGATTGTTCTTGCTTCAGAATATCTATGGCCTGAATTTATGTGTATTGTTTGTCTGAGTAGGACGAGTCTGTCTTATATCTGTATATCTTTACATATCTAAGTCGAACTATATGTTCTGTTGTCTCTAGAGAGGTCAAAGGCTATTCGGCGGATGTGTCGCTAGAGTGTGGTGTGATTTGGCTTCGTCCTGATAGGGACTGTGTGTTTCCTATGTCGGCCGGTGGCCGGGAAAAAGTGATCTCAGTATTTGTGGGGAAAGTATAGTCGTCTAGACCTAACGTGTATGCTTTACCCCAGTGTTTATGCGTATTGCCAAGGAATGGCAGTTTTATATTTCCTATACCAAGGTAATCAAAGATACTCTTATGAACTCTCGATCGAAGCCACCATTTTCAATAAGAGAATATATTTGACTCGATGAAAACGACTTCGATTCCTAGCAGCACTATATTCTGTAGAATGCAGTCAATTGTTCATGATCAAATCTACAGAGCAATGAAATGTTTTATGAATGACTAACTTTAGGACAGATTCATTATCTGTATCCAAACGTGAGTGACAGCTCACGAGTGAAGCCATCTTGGAACCAAAACATGTAGTGACTTTCAAGAAGAGAAAAGGGATGCCCGTATTATCGCTTGTTTAGTCCAGAGATCACTGCTACACATGAGAACCCTTTATCAGCGGTTCAATATTATTATATGAAAAAATATGTGCTGAACATTATGTTGAAGAATCGTCGCTAAACGAGATTAGGTTTAGAAGCCATCTGAAATATTGTTTATAAGCTGACGTGCTCAGTCAGTGAAGTCAGATGATTTATATGTATGGGCGATGCTGAGGGCTTGGCTACTGACAGTCCATTATAAGATTATTCTACATGAGTGCCCATGTAACATAACATTGCAAGACCATTTATCCACTGTACTATGATGTATTATGCCAACCTGTGATTTGTCACTATCTGTGCTGTCGAGTGTGTACGTCCAATTAAACTTTAGAAAAGGTACACAGTCGTTGGTGTCGATGACTTCCAGTCATACATGAGTGTGAGAAAAGAACATTTGTCAACAACACGAACCCTTATCATCATTCGCACATTGTACACTCAATCCATGTCTACACACCACTGCGTAGGTCAAGTTGACATTCCATACACTACAGTGGAGCAAACAACACCATAGAGATCTTATCAACTGATGATGATGATGATGTCTGCTTCCATCCACTTATATCTATCTTTTGGTGGATATCATTAACGGGAATAAAAATCCAACATTATCAACTTTATCAACTGGTGGACCAGCTTTCTGGGTTTGACCTCGCAGAAGTTCAGAAGTCAACAGATTACCGATACCAGACCGTTTCCTGTGGCTGATACGACACACTTGCAGTATTGGTTTGCTCTTTGTCAACACTTCGTCACGTGACCTGTCAAGTGAATGCAGTATGTAGGTCAGCGTTGTTGACATTTTTTACATTAGACATTACAGAGTTTCACAGAACAGTTGGATCAATTCTTGTCAATGTTAACAGGAAGACAGTATTTGTGAACTAAGAAGTCCTATTTTCATCGATGGATCTTCTTGTTTTCCATATATGAACTTTAATATTTAAGGCCAGAATGTTTAATTGAATAAAGTGGCAGTTTGTTTATTTTCATAAAAATAACTTTGCCATTACTGTAAAACTGAGCCTATTTTGCAACACATACTATCATACACATAATTTATATATATTTATGTTTACATGTTATTTGTTTGTATAGTATGTTAGTTTCTATGTCAGCGGGTTGTGTTTAAGGTTGGGCGGCGTCCTCACAACAGAATATCCCACGTCATAGAGGGTCCGTTGTGGGCGTTTTCTATAGGTGCAATTTTCTTGATTGAAAATTTGCTGCGACAACTGTTGCTTTTGTGTTAGCTGTGAAGTCTGTAATTATTGTTATTTTTGTAATATTTCTTTGTTCTTTAGTTTTGTTTTGATTTGTTTGTAATTTGTTGGTCTAACCTTTTCTATCTTTCAGTTCTATTCACAATTTATATTCATATATTGTGACGTCATTTGTGTTGTTATTCTTTGCAGATTCAGTGATTATTTTCATTGATTTCCCTATTTGATTTATTTTGATTTCTGCAAACGTTCTTGTATTGTCAGTCCTATTTGTACTTTATGTATTCTGTTGGTTGACATATGTTTTATATAGGTATATTTCATAAGACACAATTGCCTGTGCACTGCACTTGGATTATGGTATAAACCAGTACCTGATTATTATTACTATTATACAAGACCTTATTAAAGGCTTGTGACCCACAGATATTGGGATAGTATACTGATTAATCAAGTCATTGAGAACTTGTGGTATTATTATTGATTCAGGTGATTAGTATTATTGTTAGACATCATGTCTACATTAGAATACTTCATTACACAAGGGAAAGCCCTTGATAAGACTGGTCAACAATTAGAACAATGGGCAGTTGCTCAATATGACAAAGCATTAGCTGCAGAAGAGAGAAGAGCTATGGCAGAAGAGAAAAGATTAGCTGCAGAAGAAAGAAAAGCTATGGCGGAAGAGAAAAGATTAGAAAGAGAAGCTGAGGCTGCTGCTGAACAAAAGAAATTGCAGATGCAGGTGGAGGAAAGGAGATTTGAAGCTGAACAAAAAAAATTAGAAAGAGAAGCTGCGGCTGAACAAAAAAGATTAGACAGTGAAGCTGAACAAAAAAGATTAGACAGGGAAGCTGAACAAAAAAGATTAGACAGGGAAGCTGAACAAAAAAGATTAGACAGGGAGGCTGAACAAAAAAGATTAGATGCTGAAGAGAAAAAAGCAATAAGAGAACATGAATTTGAGTTGGAGAAATTGAGATTGACAAGTATGAGTAATGTTAATCAGGCATCTAGTGGTAATGGTAAACCTTCTACTTACAAGGTTAAGGTTCCACCGTTCAATCAGTCCAGTGACGATATTACATTCTGGCTGGATAGATTTGAACGTTCTTGTCGTACACATAATGTGGATAAATCACAATACGCTAATCAATTATCAGAAAACTTGAAAGGTGAATCTTTGACTAGATTATGCCTTGTAGGAGAAGCAGATAAGGATAATTATGATGTCATTAGGGCGGCTTTGATAAAAAAATATCAGCTAAGTGAGGAAGGCTATCGCCTTTTATTTAAAACGATGGTACCTGAGACGGGTGTAGAATTCTCAGAATTCACTGCAAAGGCACGTCTCACAGTTGATCGTTGGATTGAGCTTTCCAAAACAGAAAAAACGTATGAAGGACTTATGGATTTGTTGCTCAGAGATAAGATTATGTCATGTGTGAACAAACCTTTCCTTGAATTTATACATGAGCGTAAACCCAAATCTCTAAAAGAAATGGAAGAATATTGTTCCCAATATGTCACTGCACACCCCGACGTGACTTTTGGCAACACTAAGATTAAGGAGAGTATGCCAGTTGCTTCAGCAACACCATACAATCCCAATTATTCACACAGATTTCAGGGACCTCAAAACAGATTTGATAAAAAAGGTAACCATAATAGTTATCAAAACCAAGGTAACCAATCATTTCAGGGTTCTTCTTCAAAGAACTGGAGACGACCTGATAGCTCTCGACACAGGGGTGGTCATAATTATAGGAATTTCCGTAGAGGAAGTAATTATAGAAACTATCAGGGTTATCCGTCTTGGAGTCAACAAGATCATAATTACAGAGATACTCATTATAATGAATATGATAATGGTAACCAAGGGAACTATGACTCAAACCCAAATAGGGGTTACAATAGAGGTAACAATAACTACAGAGGTGATAATAACCGAGGTAGATCTCAAAACAAAAGACATAAACCACATTTTCAGGCAAACTCTGCACAACAAGAGTCCCATGAAGCCTATAAACAGAGTAAAGATAATAATGATGCTAGTAATATGGCATGTGCCGCTTTTGATTTTGGGAGAGCATCTCAGTGCCCCCAATGCAAAACGTTATTTGAGCCAACCACAGTGTCTACTTTAAGCTGTGGCCATCCTCTTCCTGCTCTTCCGGCATCAGTCGCGCATGATGGAAGAGGTTCTCTTGTCTTACATAAGGGTTTAGTGAATAACAATCCAGTCTCTGTGCTATTTGATTCTGGATGCACCACAATTGGTGTTAGGCAGTCACTCGTAGATCCTTCCCGTGCCACTGGACAAGTAGTCAAATGTGTAACATTTGGCGGCACATTAGAGAAATACTCTACTGCTATCATTAGGATTGCTACTCCTTTCTTTACAGGAGATGTACACGCATGTCTTCTTCCGAATCCGATCGCTGACCTCATCATCGGTCGCATTCATGGAGTCAAGGAATGCACTCCGCAACAAATTTCCACGTGGGAAAGGCAAAACATGCAGATTGCTAACGCTGTAGTCACTAGAGCTCAGGCTCTTAATATGCCTCAAACTTCATCTACTGAAGATAATGAAGTGCATAACCAAGATAATCCCTTGGTAATTTCTCGTGACTCGTTTATAAAACAGCAAGAAGATGATCCCACTCTGAAGAAATTCTTCATTCTTGCAACTAAAGGTGATCCGAATAAAGACACAAGTCGTAAATCGTGGATTACAAAGAAGAATGGCGTACTTGTACGTATGGTTCAAGACTCCATTACGTCAAGTCATTCTCAAATCCTGGTTCCCAAGAATTTGAGAGTTAAAATTTTGCAGCACGCTCACGACTCTCAGTGTGCTGGACACATGGGTTTTTCCCGTACTAAGTCAAGAGTCCTTGCGGCTTTCTTTTGGCCATTGGTAAACAAGGACATACGGATTTATTGTCGATCTTGTAAAGTATGTCAGGAAGTTAAATCCAAAGGTCCACGGCATGCTGCACCCATTCAGGCGGCGGACATTCCTATTCGGCCGTTTCAAAAAATGGCCATAGACATTATTGGTCCATTTAAGATCAAGTCTGCCAGAGGACATCAGTTTATCTTGACGTGTGTTGATATGTGCACACGTTGGCCAGAGGCTATTCCTCTGAAGAGCATTACTACTGCTGATATTGCAGATGCTCTTTGGCTTATATTTTCTCGTCTGGGGTTCCCCGGAGAGATATTGTCAGACCATGGCACCCAACTAATATCAGATACCATGTCTCAAGTAATGTCTACTCTGCAGATAGATAGATCTTTAAGTAGTATCTACCATCCAATGTCTAATGGTATGGTCGAACGCCTTAATAGAACACTTAAAAACTTACTGGGGAAGATAACTGAGGATCATCCTCAAGACTGGGACAGAGTTTTACCTGCGGCCCTCTTCGCTTACAGAGAGGTACCCAATGAACATACGGGATTTTCTCCCTTTGAACTCGTCTTTGGCGCGCGTCCGCGTGGCCCTATGTCGTTGCTTCACGATCTCATAACATCTGACAATATTGACGATGACACAAAGTCATCCTACGAATATGTCATCGCGTTGAGACAAAAAATTATCGAAGCATGCAAATTAGCAACTTCTTCTTCTGAATTTGCGAAACAGAAGGCAAGGCAATTTGCCAATAAGAAGAGATGCTTACGACAACTTTGTCCTGGTGACAAAGCATTTGTATTACTACCTTGTAGGGAAAACAGATTACTTATTTCTTGGAAAGGTCCGTACGATATAATATCGAAAATTTCCGATGTCGACTATATTGTCGATATTGATGGGAAGCATAAAACCTTCCACATCAATATGCTTACTGAATTCCATGAACGTCCGGATTATTTGCAACCCATTTTCCAAGCAACGGACAATTCTCCAGTACAACATGGTCATTACTCATCACTGTCCGTGATACAGGATGAGGAAACAAGTTTTTCAGATGTAAATCTTCCTCTTCCAATGATCCCACTTCATTCCAGTGAATCATGGAAGAACGTTACTGTCTCTCCTGATTTGTCTCTAGGAGAACAGCGACAAGTTTCAACTATGTTGCAAACATTTCAGGATGTACTCACTGACATCCCTGGACAAACGAATGTCATTCAACATGACATTGTTCTAACTGACCATACTCCTATTAGGGTTAGACCTTATCCTATACCTATACATTTTCAAGCACAGGTCGAGAAAGAGTTGGATGAGATGATAGATTTGAAAATAATCGAACCATCCACCTCTGCATATTCTTCGCCGATGGTTATTGTGCGTAAAAAAGACAATAACATACGTCTTTGCGTTGACTATCGAAAATTGAATCAAGTAACGAAGTTCGATGCCGAACCTATGCCTTTACTGGAAGAGCTACTTACTCGACTCTCCAAATCTCATTTTTTCACTAAACTTGATTTGTCTAAAGGATATTGGCAAGTTCCTTTATCTGAACGCGCCAAACCTCTCACGGCTTTTTCAACACCTAGAGGTTTGTTCCAATGGAATTTTATGCCTTTCGGTCTTATGAACGCACCAGCTACGTTCGTACGCATGATGCGCCGAATCCTATCTTATCGGTCAGATGTCATTGCATATCTAGACGACATCTGTCTTTTCAGCGATACTTGGGAAGATCACTATTCAGGGTTAGATGAATTGCTGTCTACTTTGCGTGAGCACAACCTGACAGCGAAACCCTCTAAAGCCTATATTGGTTTTAGCGAAATTTCTTTCCTAGGCCACCGAGTTGGTCATGGTTTCCTAAAGACAGAGGACCATAATACTAGTAAGATACTTAACATCTCAATCCCTAAGACTAAAAAACAGGTGAGAAGTCTGTTAGGTCTTATTCAATTTTATGGCAGATTCATTCAGAATCTATCCTCTATCATGGCACCTCTCTCAACACTTCTAAAGAAAGGTTCGCCTAATGTGGTCCACTGGTCTCAGGAATGCCAATGCTCTCTGGATAAGATTAAAACACTGTTTTCAACACCACCTATTTTAGTGCTACCCACTAAAGATAAGACATTCGTTCTTCGTAGTGACGCTTCATCCACTGGGATTGGAGCGGCACTAATGCAAGAGTACTCTGGAACTCTGCATCCTGTAATGTATATTTCCAGAAAACTTAATGCGGCAGAAAGGAATTATTCGGTTTTAGACCGTGAGCTATTAGCTATGGTTTGGTCGATCCTCAAACTACAGAGATTCCTTCTAGGCGCACATTTCATAGTAGAAACCGACCAAAAAGCTCTTACTGCTATACAGAGTAAGAATTTGAAGAGCTCGAGGTCTACTCGATATGCAATTGCTCTTCAACCTTTTCATTTCTCTGTGCGAGCTATTCGTGGATCAGATAATGTGATGGCAGACATTCTGTCAAGATGCCCACATGATTCCACATAACTATTAGGGCTTAGACTTCTTGATATGTCTAGTTCTATAGTAGTTCCTTTTCTATATCATGATAGATACACATTTGTAATTTAATAATATAATGATTGTATCACTACATAGCGGTTCATTGATGTTTATTCACCGCTGTGCTTTGATGATTTTTTCTTCATAAATCATAAATTTAAGATATCTAATACGAAATGATGATATGAATTTTTTAGGCATTGTGTAATTGCCAGAATTGTATTATACTTTGATGACACCTTCCTGGAAAAATATACTTGTAGAGAAATAATTTCTCTCAGTTTATGAGACACATTCTCACCAGTCGCTCCATAAGTCGACTTAGCCTCATATTAGGCGTTATAGGTATTCCTGATATTTTCATCTGCGCATTATTCATGCGTTGTGAGCCTATTGTACGTTGCTCCTAGATGTATTTCAAAAAAAAAAAAATGTTCCATTTTTTTTTTCCCGGGAGGTGTGGTAAGACTGTTACGTGCAGTCTTTGATATCTTACAATATTATACATAGGTAATTTTTTAGTGCTTAAGGGAAAGTCATTATTGAGTTACTTCCCTTGAAAGTTGTGCCGTCTCTTCGATCAAACTCCGCGGATAAATCCATTTTACTGCGATTTATTCTTTGTTTGGGTAATAATAGATTGTTCTTGCTTCAGAATATCTATGGCCTGAATTTATGTGTATTGTTTGTCTGAGTAGGACGAGTCTGTCTTATATCTGTATATCTTTACATATCTAAGTCGAACTATATGTTCTGTTGTCTCTAGAGAGGTCAAAGGCTATTCGGCGGATGTGTCGCTAGAGTGTGGTGTGATTTGGCTTCGTCCTGATAGGGACTGTGTTTCCTATGTCGGCCTGTCGCCGGGGAAAAAGTGATCTCAGTATTTGTGGGGAAAGTGATAGTCGTCTAGACCTATCGTGTATGCTTTACCCCAGTGTTTATTCGTATTGCCAAGGAATGGCAGTTTCATATTTCTTATACCAAGGTAATCCAAGATACTTTTATGAACTCTCGTACGAAGCCACCATTTTCGATAAGAGAATATATTTGACTCGATGAAAACGACTTCGATTCCTAGCAGCACTATATTCTGTAGAATGCAGTCAATTGTTCATGATCAAATCTACAGAGCAATGCAATGTTTTATGAATGACTAACTTTAGGACAGATTCATTATCTGTATCCAAACGTGAGTGACAGCTCACGAGTGAAGCCATCTTGGATCCAAACATGTAGTGACTTTCAAGAAGAGAAAAGGGGATGCCCGTATTATCGCTTGTTTAGTCCAGAGATCACTGCTACACATGAGAACCCTTTATCAGCGGTTCAATATTATTATATGAAAAAAATATGTGCTGAACATTATGTGGGAGAATCGTCGCTAAACGAGATTAGGTTTAGAAGCCATCTGAAATATTGTTTATAAGCTGACGTGCTCAGTCAGTGAAGTCAGATGATATATATGTATGGGCGATACTGAGGGCTTGGCTACTGACAGTCCATTATAATATTAATCTACATGAGTGCCCATGTAACATAACATTGCAAGACCAGTTATCCACTGTACTATGATGTATTATGCCAACCTGTGATTTGTCACTATCTGTGCTGTCGAGTGTGTACGTCCAATTAAACTTTAGAAAAGGTACACAGTCGTTGGTGTCGATGACTTCCAGTCATACATGAGTGTGAGAAAAGAACATTTGTCAACAACACGAACCCTTATCATCATTCGCACATTGTACACTCAATCCATGTCTACACACCACTGCGTAGGTCAAGTTGACATTCCATACACTACAGTGGAGCAAACAACACCATAGAGATCTTATCAACTGATGATGATGATGTCTGCTTCCATCCACTTATATTTATCCTTTTGGTGGATATCATTAACGGGAATAAAAATCCAACATTATCAACTTTATCAGGAATAAACCATTTAATGGTAATACAATTAACAATGGTAACAAGTGGCATAATAATAATCATAATTCCAGACCTAGAAACAATAGCTACCATGATAAACAACGTAATAATTCCGGTAATCATTACCGACAGCGGTCTCATTCACGGAGACCAGCACACTTTGATCACAGTGCAGGGACGGCACTCACTACTGGTACGACCCCAAGTGTCCCACATAATAATAATCAGGTACAATCCTCATCTGCATGTTGTGCTATTAATTATAATGTGGCAAATAGTTGCCAAGATTGTAATGCTATTTTTCAGAAAGCCAAAGAAACAGTGCTGAATTGTGGACACATTTTACCAGAAGTTGGTCTTTCTGCAAATGATGGTACCAGCACCCTGATCTTTAATAGAGGACTGGTCAACGGGACAGTGGTATCCGTTTTGAGAGATTCAGGATCGACCACCATCGGAATTAGGCAGTCCTTAGTACATCCTAGATATTTAACTAATAAAATTGTTAAATGTAGTACTTTTGGGGGTACTATTGAGTACTATCCCACTGCTATTTTGGATGTACATACCCCTTTCTTTTCAGGAAGAGTTAACGTTTGTTTGTTGCAGAATCCTGTTGCGGATTTAACTGTGGGCCGCATCTATGGTAGCAAGGATTGCTCACCAAGTGAGATTGAAGATTGGGAACGACGGGAATATTGCACTGATAACTCGGTCATTACTATGGCTCAAATACGTGCCAGTAAATTCGCCACAGGTGGCACAGTAGTTTCAAACTTTGGTCTTGGCTCCATTTTTTAATGTAATGAGGATGATGAAGATACCCCTCATGCTGAGAGTGTCGAGGATAAAAGCATATCTGATTTGTCTTTTATTGCAGACCGGGATATTAAATGTACATCAATTGTCAATAAACTTGACAATGTTGTTACTACATCTCATGATGTATATTTAAATACTTCCAACATTGTGAATGCTACAACTAGTCTTACAATTTTTTTCTTTACTCTGTTGTCTGTTATCACTGGTTTGGTTTTCACGGTGAACATGACATGTGTTCATTTTATCGGACAACTAGCTACTGCTAATTACTCACGTGTCCTCAACAAGGTACTTCTGATATTACTGATCAGTTATCTTTTCATGACCATCTCTTTTGCTCATGACTATGATCAATTATCAGGTGTATATCACTCTACCAAAGACATGTCTATGACTTTCATGTCATAATCTGAGATGACTCAGCACTCTCAATTATCAATAGTCGATCTTTCCAGTAATATGTTTGGGTTGTTCTATACCCGTTCTAAACATTTACAAGTTTCTTTTCAGGATCTCGACGACAAGATCATCACTTCTTGTTATGATTCTGATCTATTCTTATTTCAGGAAGATGAACTGTTTTTTTTCCTGACACACATAGTTCTTTACATCTACCTATTTTGCAAACTACATTATCTTGTCGATATGATCAGAGAGAACCTGATCTTAATAAAAATGTAGATATGAACGACATTAATAAAATGTTTAATAATAAAATTAACATCTTCAATTTTGGTTGTACCTATGATGAGAAACTTAAAACCAATAAGTAGTTTATTAAAGTTTTCACTTTAATTATTACGATGTCTTATACGACAGAAGTTACACATTACTATTGTTCACATTTTAGTGACATTAGAATTACCTGTAATAGGAAAAGGGCATATTCTTGCACTATGTTGGTACACTGTATACCGCTAAGACCCACATCGCAGACACTAGGCAAGTTTTTTTTTACATTCAGTACCAACAGGGTTGCTCGGATGGTTATCGAGCTTGACAATGTTGTGTATTTTCACAACCATTCTCTCAGGTTACAGTTAGTACCTGATTCTATTTCTCCTATGTAATATTTTATACGTACAATTTTAGTCACACTCTATGATGACTCAGCATAGTCAGTCATCAGTTATTTTCTTTTATAGTCATCTATCCTCATCTATATAGATTGGTTGGTGACTTTTCCTGCTGTACACATGTTTTCTGTCTTTATTTGTTTTACCATGCCTACGACAGACAGTAACGTGGTTGAATGTTCTAACTATGCTCAGCCAATGCAGCATAAGTTCGTATACCGTCTATTTGTCTTGAGAAAAAACATGTCTGTGAAGGTGACACAGACTGCATAAGCTAACATTGCGTCCACTAAACTTCTAGGGAACATTTCTGATTAAATACCTCCTAAATCTGAGGTCAACAGGTGTTACTAAATTTTACACAAATATGTCTCCTTCAGATGCAGGCAATTTCAACGTCAATGACGTTCGCATCCAAGGACTGGTAATCTTTGATAGAATTCCAGCTCTAATAACGTGACAGTTCCACTTCAGACGTAGAACCATGTTTCAAGTTTCATTAACGGTACTATCGAATATGTCACGAACGTACTGGATTTCGAGTCAAGCACATCAATATCATGTGACAAAAGTTAACGACTCAGATGTTATGTACTACAAAGACTTACACACTCAACATCTCCTTCCATGTTCGTGGTCATACGTACCTACAACTGACAATTGAGATTGGAGTATACATACGTTTGAATACTTCTGAACTACTACTACGTGTTACATGACAGATGTGATTATGATCCAGGCGCATATACATAACATTTTCGTAACCCGAGGACTAACAACCCAGGGAACGGAAAAGACTTAGATGCTCAAGGTTATTCATTCATATTTATAACAAGACGTTTATGAGACTATGCACTTTCTCGTTGATACGGTCATGCTCAAGTAATGTTCACAAATACATTTCAAGTTCTGAAACAAGTACGACATGAACGTATCTCCCAATTGATTTATGCAACTTTCGATGTTAGCGTCTAACCTCCAACGATTGGTCATGATACCAACAATTGGTCATGATACCTCAATATCTTTTACCAAGTATTCAATTTTGGACAATTATGTCTAATGACTCTACACATCTTGCAATTTAACGGTCAGAACTACAGTTGGATTTAAAAACACTTTGTCGATTTTACATGTTTACGTTGAGGGACTCTGGTCAGTGTCCATACATGTCTAAATAAATCGGATACGATCTACAATAAAAAATCGAGTACATATAGGATGAAACTTACGTTTACCTTCATCTTATTGGAACTGTTTAACTTAAGGATTACCGCTTGTGGAAATGAATTTTTTTCTTCATATGGAACACAACCTAGATTGCGCGCATGAAAAGAAGGACATACGGATCTTCATAGAAACACTATTAATTTCTATACTTATTGATTGAATAAAATAAAAGATAGTATGAAAAAGAAAGAAGAAATGAAGAAAAAAATAAAAGAAAAAAAGATAATAAAAAGAAAAGAGAAAACATAACACAATTGAATAATATAAGTAATATATTAATTTTTACTTGTAGTTGTTGACTTATAGTTACATAATTATCACATGATATAATATGCATTATTAATTTTCAGTTGATTCTTTATTTTTTATTATATAATAATTCTGTACACACATGTTTCATTTTTTTAATGTCTCACTACTTAATTTTTATGCATTCTCCACTATTCTTTTCTTTACTTTTCTTTACTTTTCTTTACTTTCATCACATTGATACTATACTTTAGTTTAGTTAATTATAGTTTAGTTTATAAAATCCTTTCACATATTACATTGATTATTTAGTTAATTCTATAGTTAGTATATCTTTTGACACAACACACGATTTTCTTTTAGACAAAATTTTAGTTAAGTAGATAAATAATTACTATCCTTTTTGACAGATGACATTTTCTTTAGTTAACTTAATATAATGTTCATGTATTACATGACATGTATTATATTGACATGACTTACGACATTGTTCTAGGCAGAACATCGTAGGCCGTATGTCGATTATCGTTAAATTTTTTATTATAATTCATTTAATAAATTCTAGAAAAAAAATCTATAGAATACATTTTTTTTTACCCCCGTCGGGCAGGGAAATGTTACGACATGTTTAACAATGTCGTCTGCTACATTTGTTAGCACTTTTAAATTTACGCATTAGATGCTCGAGATGAGTTAAATATAGAGTTTTTTCACGCTTAACGGTATGTAGTGAACGCGAATTGTATAGGACGCTTGTGACGTGTTTTGGTTGACTTGGTCACGCTTGACTACGATCTTCGTTTACCCTTTTGATTATAAGCTCCGAGCGAGACGGATGCAATTTCTGTTTACTCTCAGGATATTGATAGTGCAAGTATTTCGTTATGAATTTTTGGCTAGAGGGTCAGGCCTAATTATGTTGGAGGTAAGAATGGTTAAGGAAACCATTAATTATTGAAGTCCATATACGGGAGTACTTGATCATGTTTTATCTATATATTCGCAGACGGGCATGTCTCACTATCGGTTAACTGCATTGCATTAACGCGTATATATAGCTTGCCACGGTCTGACGACGATAATTATTGATCTATATGTTTGGACTGGACTACACTGATAGGAGATGAAGTTATAGAAGGACGGAGATTATTATATGTGAATTACTATGTGAACTGAACTGTAAATGTTAATAAATATGTTATATATTTGTGGACTCAGAAGAAGGAGTTACTTCATTGATGACCTTCAAGGTTGGCTAGACAGTTGAGCCCTTTTATACAATTCATTATACGTTTAAGCACGATACTGCTCAGTTACGAATACTAATATTGATGAACTGTTGGTTAGGGTTCGGAAGGATAATATGAATACCCTATTTCACCAATATATATCTTCAGCGGATGATAGACCCACAAAAACGGGAATGATAACGGACATAAACAACAGTCCCGTAACAGTATCCCGTAACAGAATCCTAATCGAGAAAAGATTCCCAACAGTGCGTCAACCACAGCAACAGAGGAGATTGTTTTCAAAGGAATGGCTTCTGGCCATCGCGTGCACATGTCGATGCACGTTAGAACAAATCTAAATCCTTTTGTAGACATAACTGGCAAGGGACCAATGATATCGAACGCAATTGTAGAAAAAGGACGCACAGAAATCTCTGTGGTCTGTAGGGGTGCTACATTGCTGGCGCACTTTCGCACAACTTGCTGACAACCAGTGCATGATCTGTAAACATTTATGATGTCTTTATTGACGCCCGGCCAATAAAAGCGTGACAATACTCTGTACGTGGTACGTGAAATACCCATATGACCCGCGAAAGCTACATCGTGTGCATTAGATAAGACAAGAGGTCGAAAAGATGTAGGAACCAGAATTTGTTTGCGAATGAAGACGTAATTATCAAAACATCGGGTCAAAATATTATCTTGGAGAAGAAACCAATGTCTCGAATTCTTAGTATGTTTAATAAAATTGGCACCGGCAAGCGCAAACAAATGTCCTAATGATGTGTCGTCCTGTTGTTGTTTAATAAACAATTCTCAGTTAATGTAACGACATGTAGTAAGGTTAATTATATTGTTTAATGAGCTAAATTGCTCCTGTGCTTCTGCCGACATTTGCGCTCTCGTTGTGACAACATTAGCCACTTAACCATGTGACATCTACCATCTAGCAATGTCTTGTGTAAAGCAATCCATGATCCCTTTAATGTTACCAATAATTAATTCTGCACAGGGTTGCGGAAGGACACATACTCTTACTTTCCTTGTGAAGAATGGAGTATCAATCTCCACATTGGCTAGTGGATAGCACTCCATGGTGCCGCCAAATGTAACGCATTTAACAGAAGTTCCCGTAAAACAGGAAGGATCAATCAAAGATCGCTTCACACCGACAGTGGTGACACCAGTATTCCTCAATATTGACACAGGTCTATTAAAAAGGAAACCTTTACGAAACTAGAGAGAACCTGTGCCCTCATGTGAAGACAACACTGGCAAGGCGTGTCCGCACAATAACTCAGGAGTTGCCCCCGGTTGAAATAAAGCTATGCATTCTTCACAATTGTCATTGTTTTCCAAATCAGCACTATTTTTCAAATCAGCGCTACATGTGTTAGCATGAGTATTAGTATCATTGTTATGACTATTCAAAATAGAATCATCAGTTTGACATGAATTTGGCCGTGAACGTACTTTGCTATAACCTCTCGTGAAATGCAATCTCTTACGATAAGATGGATTATAAAAAAGGGAATTACCTTCATCGCAATCATGAGAACCCCGGAAATCTTGCTCACCATGTGACAATGGTGAGAAATGTTTTCTGTTATTTGACATATCATAAGCATTACCTCTGGTACTATGCCCATAGCCCCGACTGTGATAATTTGTATTACGTCTATCAATAACGCGTGACGGAGATTGATTATAACGAAAATTATATCGACTACGAAATGAGTGGTTTGTGTCCCCAACGAACCTCCTGTCGACACTACGAGTGCGTGACCTGTCGTATGTTCTATCATTTGCAGTCTACAGCACAAACTGACAATGTCTCAATAACTTTTGATTTACCAATAGTCTTTGTTGGATGGGCCACCATATATTGCCGCCCAAATTTTTCCACCCCCTTCACATTTGAAGGTTTACCCTCCTGTAGGTAGGAGACAACATCTCCGTTCAGTGTTGATATAATTTTATCCCTTAATATTAGGTCCACCAGACTGTCGAAAGATTTCATTATTTCTGATAAATCAATCCATCTCTTTAGACATGTTTTGACTGTAGACACAAAGTCAGCAAAGGCCCTACGTTTATCAGGTAAAACAGATTTAAATTTTTGGCGATATCCTTCCTCATCTAAGAATTATCTACGCAGCAAGACTGCCTTTACCTCGTCGTAATTACCTCTCTTATCTTTATCTGTGTCATAGAAAATATTAAAAGTCTGGCCTGTTAAAGACTCAGACAATACACCAGGCCATGATTTCTTAGGTATATTCATATTGGATGCTCGTGACTCGAACCTCATAAGGAAAACAATTATGTCATCAGTGGAGGTGAAAAGTAAGGTAATTTTAATCTGTACTGAGGGGTGGTCTCTTTCTTGGACGACCCACTACCACAAGCTTCATTTGTAACCTGTTGTTGCTGGCGTATTTTCTCTAGTTCAATTTCCGACAATCTAATCCTTTCTTCTCTCTCTTTATTCTCTTTTTCAATTTCTGCCAATGCCTTTGATCGTTCTATTTCCGCCAATCTAATTTCTCTTTCATATAACCCCTTGTTACCGATGCGTTTCCGATATTGGTGACTTATGGTGCGAATGATGTTGTGGGCCGTCGCTTCGTTATGGATAATGATGACAAGACAAACGTATCAGTAACGATTGGGTCATAAGACTGACCAATTGGCAAGTAAGGCATACTTGACCCATTGTTGAACGTGAATGACGATACGATTTATTACAGGAAGACGTGGACATCGTGTGCAAATACAGTTCATCAATATGGTTTTGACAGCATATACATTGGCATATATAATAATCAACATGGACGTTGATTGACAGCACTCGTCGTTAATATGTCAAGGTTAACGGATTGGTAGTATACATGGTCCTGACGAAGTAACCATGTTCAGATTCTTTACATAGTTATATATTTCTTTATGTTCCAATTAGCTCCTAGCGTTAGAGGGCGCACTAGCGACTTGACATATCTGGTCAAGTCGAAGCTCTGCCATAACGTTTACAGGAGAACGAAGTACCGGAGGCGAGATACTTAAAATGAGCCGTTTATGGCTAAAATACTTGAAATAAAACGATTCTTGGTATTACTCCTCAAGAACATCATCTTCATCTTCCAGATGATTATAATTTCTTTATAACCGTGGCTAGCCTAGTCTCAGGACAAGCACACGAAAAATTCACGTCTATATAGGACGGAGGATGTCTGAATCTGCCTCCAGTATGTTTGCTGGATAGCAACAGATCACCGCGACAAACCGCGCCATACCCGTTTAAGAATGGTGCACGGTCGTACGAAAATAATACAATGAACCTACAACTAACTTAGATGCGCTCAAATGTGCGTCAACAAAATACTAGACTCACATGTGAGAATCTCAAACATTTAACTCCCCCTCTATGAGTATAAAATAACTTAACAGTTTACATCGACCTCCGCGGAAAAAATCGAAGATTTTTTTCGAATAAAAACAGTGGGGTCAATCAAGTTCCATCAAGTCAAACAATAGATAACCATCATCAATATCTTAAGTGTAAATATAAAGAAAGTAATAATAGAAGGACATAAATGTGGAAGGAGAATAAAAGATCAAAGTCAAACAAAAGTTGAAAGGTAAAGAGACATAGATCAACTATGTACTAAAAATGAAATGATTAGTGAAAAGAACAAAGGAAATGACATGAAATGGGAAAGGATCATAAAAGTGAAAAAAAAATTAAAGAAATCAACCACGATGATGAAACATGTCAACATTGTAAAAATAGAATGAGATGCGCATCGTTCGTGTGTGAAACGCAAGTATGGAAAACTAAATGAAACTCAAATCAGTTTCAAAAATAAAACACGATAAGAAAGCAATACAGTCGAAAGGAGTACGATGAGAATAAACCCTTAGTAGCTTAATCAAACTAATAAAAGCTAAGTATAGTGTCATTAAATCGCTACGCGCACAAAATATATATCAGGCGCTAATGATGTGCTACAAGACGAAAATGAGGCTATAAGTAATGTATATAGCAAATTTGCAGCTAAAATGAATAGCCTAAACAAAGGAAACGTGTCATGTGAATGACCGAAAATGAAAATAATCGCATATAAAACTTTGATAAAGAAATAATTAAAAAGTGTCACAATGTTCCAACCGAACAAAAATGTCATTAATCAATCACTAGTGGAAAAGTGTCGTGGCGGACAGTTTTATACACTTATAGTGATGCGCTAATAAGTCAATCACTGCGAATAAGTCAGAAAATAGCCGAACAAACACCATAATGAAATATAATAATGTCATAACAATCGAGACAGTTAATAATGTGGAAATAAAAGTTACCCCGTGTCGAAAATAAATATGTCATCAAAAGAAATGTTGTACAGGGGGACATCAAACACATCCAGAAGTACCAAAAGTGAAGATGTAGCAAAATGGCGGCACGAGTGTCAATGAGTGAAGCGACCCGGCGTCTCAGAAGATTCTTGTGGACAACGGGACAATAGATCAGCTTCCACGTTGTCGGAACACCGGATGGCTTGGACAGTAAAATAAAAAGGCTGCAAGGCAATCGCATACCGTGCCGATTTAGAGCTTTTCAAATCCTTACTCTTAAGTGCAGCAAGTGCACGCTGGTCAGACTCGACGACAAAGTGGACGCCAAGCAAAAATCGTTGTAACTTGAGTATAGACCATACCATGGCTAACAGCTCTCGGTCAACCACAGAATAGCGCTGTTCAGCTGCAGTTAACTTCCGGGAGACGTAGAGAACTGAGTGGAGAGTTCCCGAATAGTCCCGCATCAGAGAAGCTCCAAAGGTAGTACGATTTCGACATTATAATATTATTGTACATTCTTTCCTGACATATTCTTCCATTAAATTCGAATACTTGAGCCACAATGAATTCCAGTGTCCATGACTTGAAAATAAAAACGCATAGCAAGGATCAACGATAATTACATTTTCCATCATAAAAACAAGTGCTGGACGTGAGTTAATTTGATATTTCCATAAAATCCGATAGAAGAGCCCCATGTGTGGCGGGGCTTAATACGTGGTTATAATAGGTATGCTGTGGCGTATATGAATGGCTGGTTATCTAGGTTCCCAGGCCATATGAAACTATCAATGCTATAACATCAGAACGACACCAACTGTGTCAATGCTATGAAAGGAATCCGAACTCCTTGTCAATACACATGTACATTTTAATCACGGTTGGAAAGACATGATGCATGATAAAATCCTGTATACTCTGATACACTATCCTTATAATATACACTATCCAATTAGTTCCACAAGGAACACTTTTCAAGACTGCCAGCTAGGCAGTAAACACATCCAGCTCTCCCAGTGGAGACATAAACAATAATAATGTCGCTAGGCCAAACAAAGCGACGTCATATGCGACTTACGCATAGCGACCACAAAAAGGTGCTAACATTTATGAGCACTATATTTAATTCCATTCTAAACTATCATGTGGCGTGCAAAAGGCATACGCCACACATACATAATATATGTCTTATAAGAACCCCGCTAGACCATCGCTTTTATCATTCTCCTTTGGTCTTGCTTTGGAACATGGAGCCACCACCGCAGATAGTCTTAATGAAGGAAGCCTGCACCAAGCAATCATATGCAGCTGCAGCAGTAGTTTCTTTGGCAATTAGTTTTTACATGATGCGTTTTAGGGTCGGGGGGGTCCACATATAGCGTCACAGTTACGGGGTGTTTATATATATATATATATATATATATATATATATATATATATATATATATATATATATATATATATATATATATAGATGAGTATCTGGTGACTCAGACCAAGTTCAATCAGGGGTATGCAAAGTCAACCCCGCACACAGCTTTTCTCCACCAACTATAAATAACACTGCCAAAGGCCAGGCTGGACAATCGAACATATATTTTAATGTACGACACGATGCTCCTCAGGCATCATTAGTAAAGCCATTATACATATAGGCATAATATAGTAAGGCAGTCCTCAGTACGTTTCCCTATCGTCTGTCTCTATAACGCTGTCCTCTACAGGTTTTTCACAATATTTAATGTACTCACTTTCACAATAATAAGAATTCCTTTCACGCAATAATCTAGCATCAACCTACGGAGGTGTATGGGTGATCTAGAGGTCGAACACTTTAGGAATCTGTAGTGAAGTATAATATTTAGGAGCTAAACACACATGCGTCCGCCTGCCTCGAAAACACACAGAAAAAGACCTAGAAAGATCGCTGACTTCTGCAGACAGCAACCGTAGACTTTTGCAACTCGGCTCAAAAGGCAATGACGTACTTCCTGTAACCCATGGTCGCCGGTCATAAACAAAAAATGACTACTTGTCGAACCGATTTGATATCGACAGATATGTTATGAATTTTAATCATAACATCTACTCCCCCCTCCCCCGTCAAATAATAGAAACGAAGTTTGCATTATTTACGTGGTGTGAGTTTAGACAACATTGGAGTGAAAAGAAGGTATCATTTAATTTCACTGTTAGTAGAACTAGTATAGCACCCAGGTTTGTGCTCCAGAGTAGGCAAATAAACACTCAATGTGTGGACAGTAGCAAAGAATGCTAAAACCATTCTACAAAGTACCTAAATCAATTTAACAACAATGTGAGGTAGCTATCACCAAAACATCTAACATAAGAAAAAAATGATTGTAGCGGTCCACGCACTCTCATACCGCACACTGTCCAAAACAACAATTATCTGTCCCGTCAGGTAACAGTAGTCAATAAATTTCATATCAATCAATAATCATAATGCAAAGCATTAACATTAATGCAATTATGTAATAGAGACAATAGATGACACGAGGCAGACAAACCACTAATAAAGTTTATGACTGCGACATTTTTGTCAATCGATTAAAATTATGTGTACTTTAAAATTATATGCCATCACTATAACATATTAATGGTAAGAGAAGCAAGATAATCCTGTATCTAACAACATTTGTGTGCTAATAGATAAGACTATGCCTATTTATTGTACAACTAGATCATGGTATGGCACTGTTGCGGTCAGTTTTCGCAATGTGTATAATCTTTTAAATGTACCTGTTTGGTTTGGAGACATTATTTTTTGATTCCTGATCTAAGGGGTATTACTCATGATTTACCCGGGGTTGTATTTAACAGTGGTTGTTTGCCCACTGGTTTTAACCTACCGGTCTAATTTTAGAACGGATGTCTGGTTGCATGTCCATATATGGCTTGAATGGTCAAGCTTTTCTAGGAATGTTTGCAACTAGAGCTGAGGTCTTATTTCATGTCCATATAAGGCTCGATTGGTCAGTCTTTTCCTGGTATGTGTTCAACATCGCCTACCTGAGTTTAAGCTCAAAGATGTTTGGCGTCTACGACGCATGCGCCAGCTTTTGTGGCGGTTAAGGAAGACTTCCGATCTGGAGTCGAGCTGTGAACTTTAAGGGTGTCAAGACGTGTTTTTCGACGTCTTTGTTATGGCTTCAAGCCTGGGGAACGAAAGCCCTCTGTGTGGGAACTTAGAAGTCTGACGATGTTTCCCCATGATATATTTTCTAAGCGTCTAGGAGACGAGTGTGTTTATTAGTGTTATTCTGAGGATCTGCTAAGGTAAATTATCATTTTCCTTTTTGCTATCAGAATCACGTATCACATGTATTTACCAGCTCAGAGACTTTTCCCTGGGCGGGAAAGAGTCCATTAAGTATACGAGAGTTGTGCTCTTGAACTATGCTAACATTATCTGATTAGGGCCTGTGTATGCCCAGAGAACATTATATTTGCTGCATCCCGCTATTTCAGCGGCATCATTTGGACAGGGTCTGATCCACCTTGTTTGCTAAGAATTACCACAGAGGCCATTGGACCTAGAGGTGTGCCATGCTGCGGCCTATTGCATTCTAGGCAATGTAACTGATGTACTTGTTTCAGAAGGGAGTTATTTAAACTCACATATTAATACCCGCTGGTTATGCGGGGTATCTTCGCTGAGGCTCTAGGAAGGAGTTAGATTGTAGTCAGCAATCGTATATATGCCCAGCTTACTGATCGATGAACTGTTGATGCTCCATGTATTGTACTATCGTCATGTCTACAATGTTCCTGAGTATTGTCAAATGACTATGTCCTGATGTCGTCTCTCTTGTATCGTACTGCATTAAAGCATGGTAAAAAGTCAGCCGCTGTTATCAACCTTCACTGACTTATACATGTGGTTGAGTGAGTACTGTGCCAATGTCCAGAGCCTACACACATTCGCGTACTACACCTTATCATAAGGTCTACTCACCCACACATCCTATCAACCACATATTGCTACGATCATTACAACAAATCTGAGAGTATGTACCTTGAGAGAGTCTTCATGGCACCCTGTAAGTGCCTCAACGCTTGGTGACCTACATTCACCTGTACTGTACTGCCTGGGTTGACCTGACCCCTACTCACACATATCACAGCGCTGTAACCTTCATGGTGGCACCAACAGCCACCGGCTACCTTTAACATTATCGTGGCCAGAATGGCCCTTAACATTATGGTGGAACCAGCTTGATGGGGCTATTGGCATGCTTTTGTCAACTTTGTGATAACTGATAGCGCTGCCTGATATATTGTTGGCATTTCAACACAGCGAATCAAGACGAAACCATCGTTATTTCGTTTCAGAAGGTCAAGTGCCGATATCATTGATGTATTTTAGAAGGTCAAGTACCCTTGTTTTCGCCGTCGTTGTGAAGGACAAGTGCCGGTTGAAACATTGTTGTTGTCTTTGAGAAGCAAGTGCAGAAGTCCATTTCAGCGTTGGATCTTCTGGTTCCTTAGAATGCTGAACACTGTACTTCCTCATTGATCTTGTTGACGATAGGATTTTCTAAAGTTAAGTGGCATGTTAATCGTTGTGATCTGTGCCATTATATGGTGTAACTGAACCTTCCTCGTTACACAATCTTGGTCTTTTGTTTACATGTTGTGTTACATGTTATTTGTATATTTATATTTCAGCGGGTTTTCGGTTGGGTGGCGTCTGCTATAAGAGATATCCAACGGTCCAGGGGGCCTATAACAGCGATTCTTTAGGGACTTTGCAAATTTCCTTTTGTGGAATTTGCTAGCGACATTTGTTGCTATTTTTTGTTTAGCTGTGACGAAGTGTACCTTTCGTTGTTTTTGTTATATTTTTCTGTTCTTTATTTTTGATTTGATTTGTTTGTATCTGTTCGCCTCCTCTTCCTTTCGTTTAGTTCTATACATCTTTATGTTTATACACTGTTGAGTCATTTATTTTATTATACTTTTTGCAGTTGTCATCACATGCTTTGTGATATTTTCTTTAGTTTTGTTTTATAATTTATTTGATTTCTGCAAACGTTATCGTATTGTCCTTGATGCTTGTTCTTTGTTTACGTTATTCATTGTTGTCATACACTGTTTATATATTTAGTCATATTTAGTACACTTAGGATATAAATTGATTGATGGTGGTATTATTATAAAGGTATTTATACAAGTTCTCTGGCAAAGACTTGTTACCCACAGAGATTGGGATAAGTGAGGTACATATTCAAGTTCTTTATTAAAAGACTTGTTTCCACGGTGATTGGGATAAAAGGTGTTATTATTCCACAGGTACAGATTGCTTATTATTAGACATAATGTCTACACTTGAGTACTTTATTGAGCAAGGGAAATCCCTTGGTAAAGTTGGTGGGAAATTAGAGGAATTCGCGACAGTTCAATATGCCAAGGCATTGAAGCGGAAGAAAAAAATTCAGCAACAAAGAGAGTCTGAAGAGAGGAAACTTCAAGCTGATGCTGAAGAGAAAAAGATGCAAATGCGAATGCAGATGGAAGCTGAGAAACAGAAAATGGAACATGAAGAGAAACTCTTAGCTTTAGAGTTGGAGAAATTAAAACTGATGAACATGGGTAGTTCTCAAACAACTTCTGGTAAGACGAAGGAGAATTCTTATAAAATAAAGTTGCCTGCTTTCAACGCTGCAAAGGACGACATACCATTCTATCTGGATAGATTTCAACTCACATGCGTGACGCATAAAGTAGATAAAGATCAATATGTCGGACAACTGTTAGAGATACTTACAGGTGAACCATTAAATACAGAAATACATAGAGAAAAAAAGAACTCTGGCAAACAAGATTATCAGCATCACAGGCTGCATGTACATTTAAATGCACTTATCTGCTTTGCCAGATAAAAATTCTCCTGGTTTCAACGCCTCTTTCTCCAAGGAACGATGAAAAACACTCAGGGTAGACCAGGTTAGGTCTAGAATTCAGAAACAGCTCACTCGAACCGGACTTCGCTTTGGTCCGTCGTCTTCATGAAAATGCGCCATCTTCGGGCATCAAACTTGAAATTTGAAACGAAACTTCTGCAGGAAATACTTGAGTCTTGATTATGTTTCACTTCTGCAGTAATCTGGAAAATTTGAACTGCGCTTACTGTTCAATATAACCTCGCGTAGGTTAGCAGACGATATCTGTCGCCATCTTGGAAAGTTTTTGATATTTGCATGACAATGAAGTCCAACGACTTGAAACAATCAATATTTACTTGATTTATCTGTAGCTCATATCCCGGCTTGTGGCCCCCATTGTTCGGCTGTTACGGGGTGTTTTTATATATATAGATGAGTATCTGGTGACTCAGACCAAGTTCAATCAGGGGTATGCAAAGTCAACCCCGCACACAGCTTTTCTCCACCAATTATAAATAACACTGCCAAAGGCCAGGCTGGACAATCGAACATATATTTTAATGTACGACACGATGCTCCCCAGGTATCATTAGTAAAGCCATTATACATATAGGCACAATATAGTAAGGCAGTCCTCAGTACGTTTCCCTATCGTCTGTCTCTATAACGCTGTCCTCGACAGGTTTTTCACAATATTTAATGTACTCACTTTCACAATAATAAGAATTCCTTTCACACAATAATCTAGCATCAATCCACGGAGGTGTATGGGTGATCTAGAGGTCGAACACTTTAGGAATCTGTAGTGAAGTATAATATTTAGGAGCTCAACACACATGCGTCCGCTTGCCTTGAAAACACACAGAAAAAGACCTAGAAAGATCGCTGACTTCTACAGACAGCAACCGTAGACTTTTGCAACTCGACCCAAAAGGCAATGACGTACTTCCTGTAACCCATGGTCACCAGCCATAAACAAAAATGACTACTTGTTGAACCGATTTGATATCGACAGATATGTTATGAACTTTACTCATAACAGTCACGCAATGTTGCTCATGTTTTAACAATTGTCACATTTCGTCTAAAAAACCCAGACCCCCTTACGAGACGTCACAAATCTCTCTGTTCTCAAATTTAAGGTAATATTGAAAATAAAGAATGTAATGGACTATACATTTGTTAACTAGTGCAGAAAAATAACAATCATTTAAGTAATATAGTATTGCATTAACTTCTATACGACAGCGAGACATGGACAACTTATGCTAAGCAAGAAATAATGCTCCATACCTGTCATCTACGGTGTCTACGCAACGTCCTCGGTATTTCGTGGAAAAACTAAGTGACAAATGTCGAGGTGTTGTCACACTTGCTGGCCTTCAAAGCATGTATACACTGCTTATACATCGCAGACTACATTGGCTTGGTCATGTCCGCCACATTGATGATCGTTGCATCTCGAAAGAAATCTTCTACAGACAAATGGCAGATGGCATAAGAACAGTTATTCGACCGCAGCTGAGGTTCAAAGATGTGTGCAAGAGAGATATGAGTGCACTGGACATAAATCCAGCAAACTGGAAGGATGATTCTGCCGATCGCACCAAATGGCGAGGCTCTCTAGAGCGCCACCTCAGATTGGGCGAAAAGAAGTTCTTTTAGCAAGCCGGAGAGAAAAGAAAACGTCGAAAGGAATATCAGAAAAAAGTAGCTGAGGGCTATCAGCTCGGGGGCGTATTTCCATAGTCAGTTATGACTGAAGTTCATCTCTCTCTATATATATATATATAGATTTGAAAGAAATCATTTATATTAGTCCGTAATAAGTCTAATTGTATAGACTGAATAAGTATAGCCAGCAGGTGGGTCTGAACATCAATCTGAAGAAGACAGAGGTCATGACACTCAATGTAGGCAATCCTGAGCCAATAACAATGAGGAACCAGAAGCTAGAACAGACAGGCACATTTACATACGTATGATGCATAGTAACACCAGACGGCGGAATAAGCAAGGACATCAACAACAGAATGAATAAAGCGAGAACAACCCTTGCTAGTCTCAACAACATCTGGAAGTCTTCCCAGTACAGCACAAACATTAAATTAAGATTATATTGGGACCCAAGACGCATCAAAAGTGAGGAATGCAGTAAGCGACCCATAGCTTGACTGCCTGCGTCAGGGTCAGCGAACCAGAGCTGACAAAGACCCTACTCCACCTCCACGTGGTGGTCCTGGAAACAGGCTGCATCACTGCAGTCTGGCTGAGGAGTAGGGATCGAAGAGGGAAGGCAAACCCGGTCCCAAAAAATGCCGTGCGGAAGTCGGATGTGTCGGCCAAAAGGCGCAAATACCGCAGCTTCGCTGTAAACGGACACAACGCAACCAACGTCCTTTTCAGGACGAACGAGGAAGAAGTAGATTATATGAGAGCTGTGTACTTTCTGTGCTTCTCTATGGTGCGGAATGCTGGAGAGTAACAGAGAAGAAAATGTCGAAACTATCCTCTTTCCACACAATGTGCCTAAGGAAAATTGACCGAATCTTTTGGCCGAATACCATCTCTAACCACGAACTACATATTCGGAGTAACCAAGAGAACATGCACACCATCATAGCTGGCAGACGCTGGAGTTGGGTTGGCCACGTCCTCAGAAGGGACCCTGATGCCATTACAAGAACAGCTATGCTATGGACCCTCGAAGGAAAGCGAAAGAGAGGACGACCAAAAACAACTTGGCGGAGAACTTTCGAAGCTCAGATGCAAAGAATGAACCAGAGTTGGGGCACTGTACGAAGGATGGCTGCCGACCGAACAAAGTGGAAGCAATTTGTTGCTGCCCTACAATACGTCACTAGAGCAAATACAAAGTTGATAAACAATCTCCTGTATGTGTACGACTGAATAACACATATGACGTCACGATTAACGCTTTTAAAAGAATCATATTTCGCTTAATATTGAGATTTTGTCGCATCGGATCTCCATCTTTATTTTTCATGAAATTTCATTTATTAAAAAATTAGTTGAGTTTATTTACGAGTATATAATACAACACAGTACAATAAAATAAAATACAATATTGATTTCTTAAAATAAACTACGGTACTTAATCGCTTGGTTAACTTTTCAAACTGGATATACACTCACTTTTATTAGACGCTAATGATGGTTCGAAATCTGAATTTAGTTAAACCGTTAACTTTCATCTTACTAGAGAAAGGTGAAAGGTACTAAAGTGGCTGTCGGAAACTTCATCAACCAGGGCAGTTATTGTGTCAGATTCCCAGTCCATGCTTCGGAAGACACCAGAATAAATGGCTTCGGCAAGAATGAAAAACATTCATAGAAGCCTCGAGCCTTCAGGAACTGGTATTAGTCTACTTGTAAAAACTGCGCTGCACGCAAGCGCAGCAAATAAAAAACACAGAGTATCGCATTCAGATGCATTTTAATGACCCGCCAGAGACTCCACCAGAGAGGTCAGTTGTAGGGATGTAGCGTTCGGAAGTAGTAATTAAAAGACTACTAATTACAAGGCAAGAGAACATAGAAAGTATTGTCACAGTGTTAGCTACGCAATTCGACAAATCAGAACTCAAAACCTTTTTGAAGCACGATGGAAATTTTCCTATATGAGGAATGAAAAACTGGGACATAAAATAACGTTTAACACAAGAACAAAGAAAATTAAAAGGATATGTAGGCTATAAGAGCGAGTGTTCCTTCCCCGCCACGTGCCTGGTCCAACACGGCGGTAGTTACACCACTGCATATAGTATGTTCAATTGCTGATCTGCCAAAGTCGCATATTTTCAAATTAAAATGTCCAAAATGTGTGTGTGTTTTTTATGTTCTTAATGCTAAAATTCTTCTTCTTCTTCCTCGTTCGCCCTGAAAAGGACGGTGGTTGCGTTGTGTCTGTTTACGCCGTAGCTGTGATATCTGCACCTTTCGGTCGACACATCCGACTTCAGCACGGCATTTTTTAAGGACCGGGTTTGCCTTCCCATTGCGATCCGCACTCGCTCAGCCAGACTGCACTGCTGCAGACTGTTTCCAGGACCACCACGTGGAGGTGGAGTGCGGTCTTGACCAGCTCTGGTTCGCTGGTCCTGATGCAAGCAGTACAGCTATGGGTCGCTGACTGCATTGACTATTGCTGCATCTTGGGGTCCCTAATGCTAAAATGACAGTCTCATCATGCTTGTCTAAGTGCAAAGATTTTAAAACAGATTTTAAAAAAAAGATAAAAGGAGGCGGACGGGTGTGAAAGCTTCAGATGTTTTGATTGATATTTTCATTTGCCATACGTAATATATGTTTTATAAGAACATGCATGGAGGCATATCTGGAGTCATCTTTATATGACCACCGTTATATCAGATTTAAAAACAGATTTTAAAAAAAGACGGGTGTAAAAGCTTCAGTTGTTTTGATTGATATTAAGTGACGTCACAAATCTCTCCCCCCTCCCACTTTTGTCCTCAAATTTGGGTAATATTGAAAATAAAGAATGTAATGGACTATAAATTGGTTAACTTGTGCAGAAAGATAACATTTTGTTTAGTAATATAGTGTTGCATTAAGCATCCTTTTACAAATACTGCACTGAGAGTCCTCCTTTGGAACTTCGGAGAAAGGAGCTAAGACTAAATTACATGACTAAAATTATGTTGGACAAGACTTCAGCATTTGCTAGGTATCAATTAACAACAACTCAGAACAGGTTCATGAATACAGTAGATACCTGACAGGTTGGAAATGCATGGAGAAACTAGTACACTTGGATACAGACTACCACCTAGCAGGCATAATTAATAAACCAACTGAAATAGAAACTTTAAAAAATAAAGCCAGGAAATATATTCAACAAATATCAAAGAACAGTATTATGGTCTACACAGATAGATCTAAAGGAGAAGATAACAAATTAGGAATAGGAATTTATGTTTCCAAGTGCCAAATGGTGAAAGGATATAGTATAACAGATCATACATGTATTTTCACAGCAGAGATGATTGCAATTGTGAAAGTTTTAGAAATCGTCTCTAACAACCCTCCTTATTAATTGACAATATTAACAGATTTACTTTCAGCTATTCAAGCCATTAAAAACTTACGAGAATGCAGTACAGATATAGCAGAAGAGATATTACTGGCAAATACTCCAGAAGATGTTCCGTTCTAATAGCTTGGATTCATTCTCGTGTTGGCTTAAAAGGAAATGAAAATACGGATACAGAAGCTAAGAAAAGCAAAACTAATAGAAACCAGATAAATGTGGAGATGAGTAAAAAAGAGATAAAAAAACTTAATTAAAAGAATAATAACTGACGAATGGACAGTAGAGTGGGATGGTGTGACGCAATCAGTCGTGCATTTTTTATAACTCTCATACACTCCAGCAGTATCACTTCATTTCTTCATTTTCTCACTCATCGTCCTATTGTTTGGTATATTACATGCATCTTCATTAGTCTTGCTGGACCTCTCCCAGATTGTTTACGTTTTACTAAGTGAACGTAGTATTATAAGGTTAATACGATTACCACGTAAGTCAGTTTGGCCACCTTTGAAAGAGACGTTAGTTGTTTGGGCAACGTGGTATCGCACGAACACGCACAGAAAGCCAGATTGCTATCTAAGGAAGCCGCCTGAGGGACGGGCGAAAACACCGGTGATAATTAGATAATCGTTTCATCTGAGCCCTCTCGGTATCAATATTGCCGATAACCTGTCTGGATAGGCAATCTTGGCGGAAAGTATTACGCCAGGAAATGAGTTCATAGATTTGTTTGTGAGTTGTCGGAAGCAATACGGCTTATTATAAAGAGGTCACTCGTTGGAATATTAAAGTTAATATTTTAAACACGTGGGGGATATTTTGAATTAAAACATCCCAATCCAGTGCTATAGAGCTTACCATTGGTTTGATTTCAGAAGCCGGAATAGACAATGAATCTCATTGGGAAATTCGGTGGAAGCACAATCTGGGATTTGAACTGAGAATGAGAGATATAATATAGCGAAATGCGGAGTCACAGATCAGACAGCTTCGCAACTTCAAACTAGCAACTCCAAAAAGCCAGGAAGAAAAGGATCGGACAAAGGATTCCAATATTATAAGTAACAGATCAGAGTATTTGGGAAACTTTAAACTTACAAGTAAACCCGCATTTATAAATATTAAGACTGGAAACTTAAAAGGACCAGGACAGATCGAAGTATTTGGGAAACTTTAAAACTTAAAAAAGTAAGCCCACATTAATAAATACGAAGACTGGAGTCCTAAAGAATCAAATCACCCGTCATAAGAAGGATTATAAAATTTTCAGGCCAAGTGATTCGAAAGCATATAACCTAAATTGATTGTGTCCATTCTACACTGTGCGAGGAGATTGTATAACCCATTTGGGGTAAGTTGTGAACATTTATTTTACAAATGTGAATTTGACATTTTTCTTGCTTAGTGTTTATATATGAGGCTGGCAACCTCATCATATGAAAATAGTATATTCATAAACCATTGCAGCAAGCACTGGGTTTGTTTTATACTAATTTGCTCAGAAACGCGAAAGCAGCAGCTACCCTAGATTCCGATGGGAGCAGTGATGAGTGATGATTACATCACATGTACCTCAAGTGTATCATATCATTTTGTGAGATATATGTAGCTTGTTAATGTTAGTTCAGGCACAAATCATTGTTCGTGCTGTCCAAGCAAATAGTTTCCCAGTTTAATACCCAGAAGAATAGTGGTGATTTCTATTCATCTTTCCTGAGTTACAATGTGTATACTCAAGAATTTAATTATTTTGAGAGATTAACAATGGTGGGTGAACAGCGAGACAATGCGCCTGTTAATTGGCAGGCTACAAATGTACTTAGCAGAGGCATTTTTCTATTTTGTAAAAAAAAGTTCGTGGAACGAAGCTGTGAGTTAAAAGAAGAGCATCAACACTACCTGCCCAAATCGGACAAGTTGTGGAAGAAGTGCCCCTATCACAGAAGAATTAACGAAAACACAGCTGCAGGACTCACTTAGACAAGCTAAGTTGTTTGTTACAGGGAGCAGCAACAGGACATTAAAAAATATATATCCTCCACCTAAGTCTTCAGGAAGACAACTTTAACCCTGATCTTAAATTCATCACCATTTCATCTTTATTGTAACCTGTTAAAATTAATTGACTATTAAATTTGTTATATGTTATGTTAAAACTAAACAATCATTGTTGATTCAGTTATTACACGTATGAAAGCAAACGTATGAGTGTAGGCGATTGATTTAAGGATGTTGAAGATTACTTTGAAAGTTACCAATGAATTATTAAATATTATAACTGATGACTGGTCTTGGAGATTGAATAAATGGTGATGGGTGTTACTTTAATGGTCAAACTGTTCATGCGCCCACCAGAGCAGAACATAATTCTTATATCACGCGAATGTCGAAAATATCAAATTCTATAAGACTAACATACCACTGCTACACACGAGATACTGTTAGTGAATTCAATCTGTTTGTTGACATAGATTCCGCCACACAGGCTATTTATGGTCATGCGTTACTACTGTCACGACTACTGTTTTCCTACCGTGTTAAATGTTGCAGTGAGTGTGCGTGGGTACATTCACACACTACAGGTACACGCATCAGAGGCATGGAATGGTGTAACGGCAGGTGAAAGTTAATGACGTTTATTACACCACAACACGTTACGTTAGTATCGAATACACAGTCATAATCAAATTACAAGTCATAGCAATACAATAATACAGTACTCCAGTCACATCTCCACTTCTCAGAATCATTAGCGCTATACATCATCAATACTGGATTCTCTCAGCAACGGTCGGCATCACCGTGCTAATATAATAAATAATGGCCTCCTCAAATATGCCTCATCAAAGACGCTCTCAACATTGGCGCTCTAATGTAAATATGGATCCTCTCATTAATAACAATGGATCCGGTTAGCAAACGGACATCATCCTCGCCGTGCTAACTACTTAAATGGCCTCCTCAAATATGCGCTATAATATTCTCCTGGATCCTTTTAGCAACGGTCGGCATCACCGTGCTAATATAATAAATAATAATGGCCTCCTCAAATATAATGGATCCGGTTAGCAAACGGACATCATCCTCGCCGTGCTAACATAAATAATAATGGCCTCCTCAAATATAATGGATCTGGTTAGCAAACGGACATCATCCTCGCCGTGCTAACAACCTAAATACTCAGCAACGGACATCCTCGCCATGCTACAATAATAATGTGGCCTCCTCACAGATAGCAAACGGACATCATCGCCGTGCTACTGCATAAATAGCATCCTCAAGATACTTATGGATCCTTACCTCAAAAAACCCACACAATCCTGCACACTCGGCAGTTTGCAATAATCTCACAATCAACATGTCTTCACATATCAAAAATTATCCTCTCTAAGGAAATAATGGCCTACACAAATAATGGCCTCTTATCTTCAGCACTGTACAGGCTTACCATCGAAAACACACACTGTGGGGCCGACCTCTCCAGTCGATGCCCAAAAACTCACTGCTCACGGGAATACACTTCTCCCCCCTAAACAGATACGAGACCCGGCTGTTCAAAAAACACCGCTCAGTCTCACTACTTGCACGGGCTAGCCACAAACAGCTAAAACCCCGTGGTTCAAAACAGTTCTGAGTGAATACACCTTCACAATTGAACCGACTAGCGTTCACACGCTTTTCTAACTTTACTTCTCGAACATACGAGGGAATTCCCCTCTTACAATTTAACCTAACATCATAGCTAATCAAGGAATGTAACTCTTATCTAATCTGCTCACCTAACAATTTCCGGATCACTTCCCTTCCATTAAAATTACTGGCAACAGTTTGCTACCCCGTCCGGGGAAAAAAAATGATTTAAGAACCAAAAATTTAAAGATTAATGAAATTATATCCTATGGCTACCAAAAATGTACCTATGACAAGTCGAAATAGTAAATCTACAAAAAATAGTAATAAATTGAAATAACAACTAAAGCATCCAACATAATCATGCAAGCATACTAAAATTAATCTAATACAAAACCAAACTAAGTACATTTAGTACAAGAATCAACCAATAGTAAGTGAAAGAACAAGATCAAGCAAATGAAGAATGATCTGTAGTAAAGGAAAGTAAGAAATCGAAAAATGAGAAACAATCAACAATAGCACATGATGACGAATAAGTAAAACAATTTCATGTACAATAAATACAAATACCATACTAATTACATTATATTAAGTTATATAATTAACCTAAAATACAACGAATGAAAGAATAAGTATAGAAAGAAGAGAAACGAAGATATAATACCTAAGTATAAACAAGATATGAACACATATCGAAAAGACAACAGAGATATAAAATGAAATGAAGAATAAACACCAAAGACGAATGGAAAGCAAAGGCATGACCACAGAGAAAGTCAATCACAATACGTACTAATAAATGTTTAAATCAGACAAAGTATTTCAAAATTAAATACAAACATGATTACAAGGCACAAAACAGAATGTCAAAGTATATTACTACAACAAATAGTTTATAACTAAACAAAGCCTAGTAAGTAATTTAACTAAGTTACAAAAGTTATCCATACCTAAAATAAATTCTAGACATCACACAAACAAATAGTATCATTACGATAACTAGTTCGATGTAATGCAAAGTCAAGCGCTAAATAAAAATACATCATAATATGAAGCAAAATAATTTATCAATGAAGTAATATCCATTTCCATATCAATCCTAGCGCATAGTCAAGCGCTGGGCACACAAAAAATAAATTACAATGTCAAAAAAAAAAAAAAATTTTTTTTTCAAAATTACCATACAAAATATTTCAGAACGATAAGTTATCAAAAAATCAAATTATTATTTAAGTAATTCGAAGTTATAACTAATAAAGAAACAATGAAATTAGCTTTTAATAAAATGAGAGAAACATAAAATATCTTATCTCTAGACAAACACTTCCAAAAAAAATACGTCACAAAAAAGACATCTGGGAAAAACACACTGTCGTCTGTACACCAACTTTCAAATATATAAACATAACACAATATATCTAGAGTATGTATTATAACAATCTGTCCATATTCTTTAAACAAACAAAAGTATCAGATGTGTCTATCAATTTTACCAAAAAAAAGTTTAATTTAACTTATAAGTTAATTCTGACTGACAATAGCGTTCAGCTTAGTTACAGAGTTATTTAACTGTAAATTTATATGTTATTCAGCCTGATGATATATCCTATAAAATCTTTGCAAAGTTTTTATAAAAAATATTTATCAAATTAATCTGCTGCAAAAAAAAAATTGAAAATTGTATTATTTAAATTCTTAGGTACCATACTCTACCAATATCAGCGTTTCACCATATGTTAATGATTCAAATACCAGATCATTTTTGATACATACAAGATAATTTTACAAAATCACGTTCCATAACATAACAATAAATCCATATAATATATGTATGTTAATATGTAAAACAATTATGGTATCAAAATATGGGACAAATTCAATTTAGAAAATAAAATTACAATCAGGACTATCTATGAAAGTGACTATAAAAAAAAATCTTAACAATTACAGCTGCAAAAAAAAAAAAATTAAAGATAAATGATTATGATCTAAATGAGCACAGGTTTGAAACCGCTCACTGCATTCATCAAAAACTACATACAAATCATTATCAACAAACATGTTACAAATAATCAAAGCATAACAGCATACAAATGGCAAAAAATTAGACTGATACAATATCGAAACAGTCATATATGTCACATAAAATATATATGTATATATATATAGCAATCAAATAGTGCATAATGATGAAAATCATAATGTTTTAAAGGAATTACTACTATTTTAATACAACAGCATTTAATATAGTATATAGCAAACAATAACATGTACTATTCTTAAAAAAAATCTGTCGCAAAATCTCCCGTCGTTTTATGAACATGACCTGACCCTCCAGAAAGTGACACATCAAATGCTGAGTCAGATGCTATCAGGTTTCGCTTGATTGCATACGAGCGCCACGGTGACCCACATTCTCCACCGATAATGTCAACAGGCGCGCTGAGTCCTCGCAAAGTCAAATGCTGCGAGACAATACAAATGAGAATTTCTATTATAATCCTCTGTTAGATTTAATGAAACACGGAAAGTCAAACTAACAATTACCTCCCGAGTGATAGTGCGAAGTCGTGACCACTTTTTGCACCTTCCGCAAGCCTCCCTTTACAATGTGTAGACATCACAGAAGGTTTAGCTACAACTGGCCCGTAACGAACGGTTGTCTCTGCTGTATGCTGAAAAAAAAATTACTACGTTCCCAAGAACGAGACACTTTCTTGAAACTACCAGCATGACAATCAATAGTATTTAAGACCTTATTACTCTTTTTATTGCATTGCTTTTTAATAATTTTGCTCTCATATGGAGCACAGTTAACCTGGTTGCTATTTCTATAATTGCTTTTGAGAGCATTGTTATTTGATCTATTACAACCGTTGTACTCATTTAAATCCCAGTTACAATAGTTGTGCTTAAAACTTTTTCCTAGATAACAATGTCTACCACATAGAACTGGCTTTTCAGCAGAAAAATTATTACCAGATTAATGAACTTTCATATAATTATTTGTACAATAGTTTTCAAAACTTTTAGGATCACAATGTTGAGATCTGTCACATTGTTTCTTGTTTTTTGTAGAAGAATCGTTACCGTAGGATGAACTCCCTTGGTATTTCTTAACCTCAGGGTTATGTCTCCTATCAAAACTGTTTTTTTTTTCTTTGCTTATGGCAATGTGTTTAAGAAACGAGTCACACTGCCTTGACTGGGTATGACTAGAAGGTTTGACAATCTCTTTATTGTTTTTCACCAAATATGTTTCCTTCTTGGAACAAGGAGTGCTATTTTTCTTCCCTGTTATCAAGCCATCAGAGTTCTCACTTAATACCTGGTTTGTTTTTAACATCCTGACTTGAAATTTATTATTGTTTCTTTCGTTATCTACAGGACTATCTAATACTGTAGATTTTCCTTTGCTAGATTGCCGCCAGGAACCAATATCATTAAAATCATAGGTATTGCGTTGAAAGTTATATTTCCCACGGAAAGATTTGCTTCCTCCATTCTTGACCTTAGAATATGCAAAAAGTGTATGAGGCTGACTTTTTTCTCTTGTGGTCTGATAATAAGCAACTTTCTGTCTATCATCGTCAACACTGACGGAAGATCACATCTTGTTCTTTAAAACAATGTCAAGCAGACCATCTATTCTTCTTCTGGCTTCTGAAATTTGAATATCCTTAAGTGCAATCTCTGCACTTAATTTCTTGTTTAAACTCTCAGCTCTTAAAACTTTGCAGCTTTCATCTGCTAGCATATTTTCAAACTTAGTGACCTTCTCTTTCTCAGCCGTTAACTCTACTAATATCTTTTTCTCGTACTGTTCTTTATTTGCACTCAACTGAGTCAACTCTAATTTTAGTGACTCAATCTTAATATCATCATTGTTATTCATAATCTCATTATTCTTCTTAAGGGGTACAATATTCATCTCCTCATGAAGCATTTTTATATAAGTTTGCTCATGTTCATTGTTCTCCATTTTCAATTTGTCATACATCTGTTTATTCTGCTGGGCCACTTGTGTAATATTTTCCACCTCAACTTGCTTATCTTTCATCTGAGCTTCCAATTGCTTTATCTTTAACAATGCTGACTCCAAACTTGCTTGCACACTAGCAAGTTCTGAGTTTGATTTGTCTAAATCATCTGTAAGTTTAGAGACTTTTTCATGTAACTTACTTACTTCAGCAGTACATTCTATGAAACTTTCTCTTTGCTCTAGGGTACTCTGTTTTATGTCCAGTTGCTTCTTCTCTTCTAGCGTCCTTTTCTGAATCCTCTCATCACTTTCATGAATTAACTTTTCACATATCAATTTTGTTATTTCAGACTCAGTCAGCTCACGGTCTCCATATCCTAATAGTTCACGGTATTTTTTATACTCAGGATCTGTATCATAGTCCATAGTGACTTACTTACTTAGACAACTATATATGTATTAATTAAACTTTCACCTCACCAAGCCAATTATCTTTTTAAGAAATTGCAATTATTTCTTAATTACTGTACACCAACTCCTGTTATAGTACCTATATATAGCATACATTACCTATGCATCAACATATTGTACAATCAATCGATGTAATTATCGAAACAAAACGACACTTATCAACAGGAAATAGCGATGGATAGTACCGGCAGACTTGCTGAAATGCAGAAAAGTGGCACAATCTACACAGAACAAAATCACTTATCTTAATATACTTCCGTCCCTTTTGCCAACACACCAAATATCACAAAGTTCTGCAGATAAAAAACGTTCCAGCGCAGAAAGGTACACGAAATAGACTTTCTTCTCTTCAGGTTCTTGCCAAAGTGTAGAATGCGCTCAACACAGCATCAGCACACAGGAAACGCAGCACAGCAACCTCCGTGACTTTTGACTTGAGATAATCTGCAAACGAACTCTCCAAAATACCGCACCTATAGTTGAATCTGCATATGGAAAGACTAGAACAAGCACTGTAACTATTAAGGCATAAATGTCGCTATCCGATAACAGCTGTTTGATATACAAACCAACTGATAAAGTTAGTTTGTTTGCTACACACGCCAAGATATGAGCATGGATATGCGCAGTCAGCTGATACCTGTGTACAGTTGAATAAAGCTCCGCCCACACAGAGCCATCTATAACATAGTTCAGTGTTCCCTCTTGTAATGACTGGTCCAGAATTTGACCTAATTTACTCTCTTGTCACGCGAACTCCGTGGGTTTCATTCCGTTAAATAAACTGGCCCACCAATTATGTAACCGATTGATTTAAGGATGTTGAAGATTACTTTGAAAGTTACCAATGAATTATTAAATATTATAACTGATGACTGGTCTTGGAGATTGAATAAATGGTGATGGGTGTTACTTTAATGGTCAAACTGTTCATGCGCCCACCAGAGCAGAACATAATTCTTATATCACGCGAATGTCGAAAATATCAAATTCTATAAGACTAACATACCACTGCTACACACGAGATACTGTTAGTGAATTCAATCTGTTTGTTGACATAGATTCCGCCACACAGGCTATTTATGGTCATGCGTTACTACTGTCACGACTACTGTTTTCCTACCGTGTTAAATGTTGCAGTGAGTGTGCGTGGGTACATTCACACACTACAGGTACACGCATCAGAGGCATGGAATGGTGTAACGGCAGGTGAAAGTTAATGACGTTTATTACACCACAACACGTTACGTTAATATCGAATACACAGTCATAATCAAATTACAAGTCATAGCAATACAATAATACAGTACTCCAGTCACATCTCCACTTCTCAGAATAATTAGCGCTATACATCATCAATACTGGATTCTCTCAGCAACGGTCGGCATCACCGTGCTAATATAATAAATAATGGCCTCCTCAAATATGCCTCATCAAAGACGCTCTCAACATTGACGCTCTAATGTAAATATGGATCCTCTCAATAATAACAATGGATCCGGTTAGCAAACGGACATCATCCTCGCCGTGCTAACTACTTAAATGGCCTCCTCAAATATGCGCTATAATATTCTCCTGGATCCTTTTAGCAACGGTCGGCATCACCGTGCTAATATAATAAATAATAATGGCCTCCTCAAATATAATGGATCCGGTTAGCAAACGGACATCATCCTCGCCGTGCTAACATAAATAATAATGGCCTCCTCAAATATAATGGATCCGGTTAGCAAACGGACATCATCCTCGCCGTGCTAACAACCTAAATACTCAGCAACGGACATCCTCGCCGTGCTACAATAATAATGTGGCCTCCTCACAGATAGCAAACGGACATCATCGCCGTGCTACTGCATAAATAGCATCCTCAAGATACTTATGGATCCTTACCTCAAAAAACCCACACAATCCTGCACACTCGGCAGTTTGCAATAATCTCACAATCAACATGTCTTCACATATCAAAAATTATCCTCTCTAAGGAAATAATGGCCTACACAAATAATGGCCTCTTATCTTCAGCACTGTACAGGCTTACCATCGAAAACACACACTGTGGGGCCGACCTCTCCAGTCGATGCCAAAAAACTCACTGCTCACGGGAATACACTTCTCCCCCTAAAACAGATACGAGACCCGGCTGTTCAAAAAACACCGCTCAGTCTCACTACTTGCACGGGCTAGCCACAAACAGCTAAAACCCCGTGGTTCAAAACAGTTCTGAGTGAATACACCTTCACAATTGAACCGACTAGCGTTCACACGCTTTTCTAACTTTACTTCTCGAACATACGAGGGAATTCCCCTCTTACAATTTAACCTAACATCATAGCTAATCAAGGAATGTAACTCTTATCTAATCTGCTCACCTAACAATTTCCGGATCACTTCCCTTCCATTAAAATTACTGGCAACAATGAGCAAGACTTTTTTTATATATTAACAAATATATCTAAACATATATTTACATTATAGGACACGTACCTATAGAGGGAATTTCGCTAGCTTTACACAAGCTGAGGGCTTGTACGGACTATAACCATTGCTTAAATCTTCATAAAAGGCGGAGGACCGATAATAAGTTAACAATTGCTCAGCCAATGCCGCATTGTTCTTGACTTCGGAAATATCTTATGAACACTCCCTTGAGATAGAAGCGTCTCTACCCTTCTATCTACTACTTTGCCAAGAGTAATCTTGTGCGAAGGTAGACACCTTTGACGATATCTTATGAGAAGTCCCTTGAGATAGAAACATCATTATCCTTCTACCTACAACGCTGCCAGGAGTAATCTTGTGTGAAGGTAGACACTTTTAAAGACCCACATCAGATACTCTAAATTTTGGCCACTGTTGGACCACTACTGCAGAGCAAAGGGGAGGCAACCCATGACAACTAGGAATGGGCTGTTTTAGGATAGAGGAACCTTACGGTGCAGAGTGTCTAGAAAAAAAATAATATAGAGCATTTCCTACTAAAATGTAGGAAATATGAATAACAGAGAAAACCAGTATTGAATTATATACAGGCATGCAATTCATCCATAACTGCGGAATAGGTGTTGAGCATAGATAGACCTAGAGAATTGCACAAAATAGTAAAACAGTATATAACAAGAACTAACATTAATATATAAGGATCAATGATGGTGTGAGGATAAGGGGTAGTCTGTTGGGGTGCTCGTGTGGATGATGGCAGATAATTGGTGGATTGGGTGTCATCCCGGACACCCCCGGGCGTACTCGCCCCTTTGTTTTTATGTTAATTGTGTGTGTGAGTGTGTGTGGAAACGGGAGGACACACACACATACATTCACACAATTTTAAAATTTGGATTTACCATATTTGGACTGAGTGGAGGGGAGAGAAGATACTATATTTAGATATCAGAAATCATATTTTATAACCTTTAAGTACCACACTATATATTCTAATTATAACTCATCCAAGGGTTGGAAAGGACACTTTGTCTTTAAAATAAATTACAAATACTGCGTTGCTAAATGTATGTAAATTATCGCTCATTTTGAATAATTTCAAACAATTAAACAAAGTTAAGTAAACACATTCATAACTTCAAAAACAGTTGTGGGTAAAAGTAGGCTAATGATGACAGAGGTTAGGAAGTGTATTTTATTCCGACAACATTTAGGAAACAAGCGATCCTCACTCTTATTTTGTGTTTGTGTGTCTGCAATGTCACATTTCTGCAACCCTCACACATTCCGTATGACCACACTTCATCACACAATTCTGACCCTCTTACTCCTCACAGCGTAACGTCAGAGGTTGATGACAGCTGTAAGAAACGTGTCTGCCTGAATAATTTTTGGTCTGAGAAACACTTGAGGATTTGCTTTTAAAAAAAAAAAGGGGGGGGGGTGGGGGGGGGGGGGAAGGGGGAAACTTGGCTTTCAAGCTCAACAATAAAAAAAATTAATATTAATGGAAAAAAGAGGCCAGGTAAAGCAGAAGGACGTAAGAAGTCAACAACAGAGATAACGATCTTGGTCTAAGATGACATGATGTAAGCAAAGCGTGTATATATAAAGAGCACTTTCTGTTATGTCAAGAGTGATAAGATGGAGACTTTTAGACAGGACGTTTTACATATCGCGTTGTGGTGTTTGTGCATTCATGGTGCATATTGTAGTAATTTTGTCTAATGCCATTATTGGATAGCTTTTGAATATATGATTTTAGTTTGGTTTTCATAGTTGAAAAATACAGAGAAACCGAGAAAAGGGTAATCTCCAAAAAACCTCCAGTTTCCGAAGTGGCTATTGATGCGTGTGATGTGTGGGGCTTGAACTGAGAAAAAAAATAGCTGCCAGTATAGAGTAGGCCTACAAGTGGATACCCAAAAGTGTGGTAGTATGTGGAGGAAAGTGAAGACCTGGATTCTCTAGCTAAATCAGTTAATAAAAGTAGCGTACAAGCCGGCAGTACCACCCTGGGAGATCGACAAATGAGATTTCAGACTACCACTTGGCAGACATCATGCTATAGACCCCGGAAGGAAGGCGAAAGACAGGCCAACCAAAAGCAACTTGACGGAGAACTGTGGTACAAGAGATGCAAAGAATGAACCAGAGTTGGAGCACCACACGAAGGATGCCCGCCGACCAAGAAGAGTGGAAACAATTTGTTGCTGCCCTCCAAGATACCATCAGGTGTGATGGTCAATAATTGCTTTGTTAGTGGCCAAGGACCAAACAAGAATAAGATCTGGCAGACATATTTAATAAAGCAACTGATATGGACACTATCAAAATCGAACCCAGGAAATATATAGGCCCTAGAACAAGCCATGAGAAGAAGATGCTTGAGATGAATAAAATACATTGAGTAAACCTGCTGGTTGCATTACCAGGTATTCCCTGTTCTGACACCCCCAGGGGAAGTGAGGCAAAGAGAGACCAAAAAAAAATAAAAAAAACAAGGAGAAAAGATTGGCTTAAAGGAAAAGAAGATACAAAATTAGGTATATGAATTTACATTCCAACCTTGAAAATGATGAAAGGATATAGTCTCACAGAATGTGGTGAAGTGGGATGTTATAAATACTTATAGGGAACTTAGTGTACTGACTGAGATCAGCTGTGAAGGTATCTATATCTATTAAGAGTAGTGTATTATAGATAACCTTACTTGCTACCACATATCTATATATCTCAGTCAGAATTATTCTGGAATAGTGTGATGCTACGTTATGTGTCTAGGGTATGTGTATGATGAAGTGTAAGTCACAACAACAGACAGATAAACAATTTAATTTAATCCACTACTCTTGACAACACTGTGACACTCACATACATATAACACTCTACAAAGATATCTTAAAAGAGTCACTGATAAACTTTCAAATAACAATATGTATTCATTACTGGCATGAATGAATATGTGTCCTGATTCAACTACAAGGGAACCAGGAATCACAATCAATTTAAATTACAAGTTATGTACAGAATGTATTTAATATGAATATTGTAGTGACATATATTATTACAAATGTTCTATGTGTGTCAGTTGTGTAGTAGTAAAATGAGGTAATACTGGTTTTGTTTTGTTCAAGCTCTGTTGGTATTTGTCATCATGACTTCAATAGTTTGTCTTTAGGGACTAGTATTGGAGATGTTCACAGTTCCTGATTTTAAGACAAGTAAATTCCCCTCTTAATGTTAATTTTACAAAGTCAGTTCAAGATGAGGGGACATAATGTTGAGCTCAGCTGGCCAAGTTAGCTTATCTGGCGTGATGGCGGCAGGAAAGGACTCCTCTGCTCGAATTCTCCTCTGGGCTCTGGAGACACCTCACTGATAGCTAAAAGGACCAAGGAGTATGCTGTCCGACACTGGATTCAGCAAAGCTCTGACCAGGTACTGCTCAGTACCATCAAGACCACTGTCCCTGAAATCAAGAAGGATGTACCTTCTACTTCATAACTAACTTAAACTCTCTTGTTACATTGATCACAACACAGCACAAACATTGAGTTCAGAGCATTAGGCCAACTGTCAGCTTCATTTGAAATACTTTATTCCAGTATTACCCTTCTTAATGGTTACTACGCCTCTGCACTTCCAGCATTATTTCTTTCTAGTCAATCATCCAGGTGTCAGTGTACTGTTTGGCCATTCCATGCCGTTTTACTTCTCTCCGACACCCTCTGTTCAGGCTGGAGCATTATAGGCTTTACCTCACGTTTGCCACTGAACTACACATATATATACAGGCATAAATCAACAATTCACATTCAATTTTCATTAAAAGATATTGAATGGTTCAAGCTTACCACAATTCATACGAATAAACACAGATACGTTGATTAGCAATGAATTCTGGCACAAACTGGCACAAATTCCCATCTGCTTATCTTCCAGGCTTTTATTTAGCCAAATATATGCTGGCTTCAACGCACTGATGCTTTATCAAGCTATTTAAACAAGTGGTTTCGAACTAACGCTCCCAAGTGTGTATATCAGCGAGTCTGACCAATGAGCCCCGTTTCGACAAGTGTTTGAAAAAATGTTACCTTTCCCCGTTTCCCCTAACAACCAAGATAGTATTTATAGCCCGACCAATCGTGGTTAGGCTTTCATTTGTTGCGCTCCAATCAATTTGGAGTTTACATGGTAGGCTATTTCTGTAACGTAAATTTTTTTCAAACACGTTAAAAAAAAATCTTATGAGCAGAAATGATTTTATGCTGTCAGGCACCCCCAATATTTTATTTTGGGTATAATTTATTAATTCCTGGACTATTTGCGTAACGTTTTACATATTATTTGTCAGCAAGCCCTAAGGAACCCAAAAATACAAATTTAAAGGAGCTACGTGGCTGCGTTCAAAATATGCAATTTCTTCTACCTCCTGTTTCGAAGATGTGCTGTCTGGGTACTGTTATGTTTTCAACCGTAAACCCATCTAATGTTATCTTTTCTAATAAGAGTTTTTTATGATTTATAAACCTAACTCTGGGAAAGGGTAGTGTATTTTATCACTGTCCGTCTGAAAAAAATTAGTGCATGTAGACTTACACGCGTGATGGCAGCATTTGTGTATCGCGCGACGCGTGTTGCATGCGTTCCTGATTTTCAGCCCTCCCCTCTCTCTTTATCCTTTTGTCCATCTGTTCGTTCGTTTTGGTAACGCAGTATAATTAATGTTAGGATTAATTTAGGTCATTACGCAGTACGTCTCAATGTTTTTCTTAGAAATGCAGCACACGTTTCATTGAAGAAGGCGGGTAATAATACAGTAAGCTTTTATATCAACGTGAAAGCGTTACAATTTGCAGACGAAGCAGAAAACAAGGGGGATTTCGAGTACATTCTTTGTGACAGCACTGTTATTTTCCCATTGCTCTTTTCTTTATTAATTTTATTTGTTAGGCTTCATATTTACCTAATAATTTATATATGTGGATTAGAATATTTCATGACACCTCCCCTCTTAAAACAGACATTATATGTCAGTCCTTTATTCTATATACACATAGAGAAATTTATTATTATTTCTGGGGTTTACGGTGATTCTCATCACACGGATGGCGGCTTAAAAAATCCGCTCCCAAATTGGTTTTTCCAGATATATACTCAATGCTAAAATTATATGGAGCCAGAAGTAAAGACCATCGGAGTAACCTAGAGTTCTCATGCTTAGCCTGTGCTAGAAACGATAAAGGTTTGTGATCTGTTTGCAACTTAAATGCCTTCCCATATAGATAAATATTGAATTTCTTTATTGCCCATATTACTGCAAGACATTCTTTTTCGCTAGTTGAGTAGTTGATTTCAGCTTTATTCAACTTTCTGCTAGCATATGCCACTGGGCTTAATTCCCCATCCAATGCATCTGATTTCTGTAGTAGAGTTGCACCTAACCCAATATTACTTGCATCCGTCCTTACTATGAATTCTTGACTTAAGTCAGGTAATTTCAAAATGGGTTTACTTGTGAGCTTTTCCTTCAATTCTTGGTAAGTCATTTCACATTGTGGTGTCCATGTAATGCGATCTGGATGTCCTTTACGTGTCAATTCAGTTAACGGTGCACATATGGAATTAAAGTTTTTGATATACTTCTGGTAGAAACCACATAATGAGACAAAGGATCTCACGTCCTTCTTGGTTTGTGGTCTCGGGGCTTTCTGTAGTTTCTCTAAATTCTTTGGGTCAGGGGTCATGTTTCCCTGATAAACTGTGTGTCCCAAAAATTCCAATTCTTTACATCCAACGCAACATTTGGTTGGTCGGGCTGTTAAATTTGCCTCCCTAAGTCGATCAAACAGCATGTTCAGAGAGTCAATGTGTTCCTCAAATGTTTCTGTTGCTATAAGGATATCATCCATAAAATTTGTTATACAGGGATTATTCAGAGGATCCAATAATTTTCTCATCATTCTAGAGAAGACACTAGGCGCATTCTTCAATCCAAATGGCAATCTATTAAACTCATAGTGTCCTTCTGAGGTACTAAAAGCTAGGTATGGTCTAACCTCAGGCTTTACTGGAATCTGATAGTATCCTTTACTCAGATCCACTTTTGAGAAATATTTAGCTTTATTTAGTCTGGCAAACAGCTGATTTGTATCCGGCAATGGATCCACCTGTCCTTCTGTAATAGCATTCAGTCTCCTGTAATCTATACAGAGTCTATGTTCTCCAGAGGGCTTCCTTAAGAGTACAACACCGGAACTATACGAAGACTCACTGTGCGAAATAATTCCTTCCTTCAACAGATAGTCTATCTCTTCCTTCAAAGCTTTCTCCTTAGCAAACGGAATCGAATATGGTTTCATACAGACAGGTGTGGAGTCTATCAGTTTCATATCATATTCCAATAGGTTTGTATGCCCTGGTCGGTCTGTTAACACCTCTGCATGATTATTTAGAACCTGTTGCACTCTCTCTTTCTGAGTTTTCGTTAAATGTGTACTGATTTTCACCTGTGCTGCTGTCTCACAGGGGTGTAATGGATATTCAAATGATGAAAGTGGTTCCTTTTTCATCTCCATGGCGATGGACAAGGTCAACAAGTGTGTCTCTTCCTGATGTTCTCTTTCCAAATATTTCTTCAGGAGATTCACATGATAGATTTTTTCTTTCCCCTTCTTATCTATCTTATAATTTGTTCTAGACACCTTCTCTAGAACTGTATATGGACCCTGCCATCCAATTTGTAACTTATTCTGACTCCCAGGCAAAAGAAGCAGTACTTTCTCTCCCACAGCCAAATTTCTGTCTTTCGCCTTCCTGTTATAATAGGCAGCATGTTTCTTCCTGGCTTGTTTCAAATTTTCATTGGCAAGTTTCCAGCCAGTTTTTAACCGAGTGGTCAGCTCATTCACATATTGGTATGAAGATGTAATGTTTTCCTCTGCCTTTTCATCAGTCCACGTTCTTAACAAAGCTTCAAGTGGACCTTTTATTGGCCTTCCAAACAATAATGTTGCCGGGGCCATACCGGTTGAACTATGGGGTACCTCCCGATAAGCAAAGAGGGCGGCGTGCAGGTACTGGTCCCATGTATCTGGTTTTTCGTGTGCCAACTTTCTCAGGATCGACATCAATGTGCCGTTAAATCTTTCCACTTGGCCGTTCCCTTGGGGATGATACACACTACAATGGAAGTGTTTGGCCTGGAAGATCCTGAAAACTTCTTCAGTTAGTTTCCCCTTGAACTGAGAGCCATTATCAGTCAAGATTTGATTGGGAAAGCCTAACCTTGTGAAAATTGTGAGCAATGCCTCTGCCACATGTTTTGAATCAATCGATGACAGGGCTACTGCCTCTCCCCACATAGAACAAGTGTCCACCAGAGTCAGAATGTAGCTGTTCCTTCTCTTGGTTCGGGTGAGAGGTCCCACAAGATCCACGGCAACTCTCTCAAAGGGTGTTCCCACTATGGGCATTTCCCCCAGAGTTGCTGGTGCAGTCCAATGTTTAGGTGCTACTCGTTGGCACTCTGGACAGGATTTTACATATCGTTTGATATCTTCAGTTATTCCTGGCCAGAAATAGTGACAAGCTATTCGCTGTCCTGTTGCGCTGATTCCCATATGACCACTGAAGGGAATCGCATGCCCTAGTTCCAACACTTTAGTCCTATATGAAGTGGGAAGGACCAGCTGTCCGTGACCATTGGATTCAGATCCAGCCTTCCTATATATCAATTTGTTCTTCATATAAAACTCTCCCTTGCCTGGAGGTGTATGAGATTTGGGCAACTTCTTGAAACATGGCTTGAGTGTTTTGTCCTCAGCCTGTGCCTTCCTCATCTCATCTGGGTGAGTATTTATGGGATTATCCTCCTCCTTCTTTGACTGTGATCTGGTCTGCACTGTTGCCAATATCACAGGTCTCTTGGGATTCCCCAAGAAGACATATCTACACCCCAATATTAGAGGGTAGATTGGCTCATTTATCACTGCTGCTTTTATGATTCCTTCCACATATCGCGTTTTCACTTTTATTCGGGCGACGGGAAGTGTCATGGTAGCTACATCCTTGGTTGCAGTTTGAATCTCCACTGTTTCTGTGGTGTATTGATCGGCCTGCACCAGGTGAGAACTCACAACGGAATCGTAATCTAAACCGGTATCATATAAACATCTTATAGTGACACCATTACAGATGACATCTTCACACACTGGGGGGTGGTATGGTTCCTGTAATTCTTCAGGTTTGCCCTTCTTTTCCTTTTTCCCCGATGTCATAGCAGCAAAATGAGGAGGTTTCCTTCTACAATGGTCAGTGTCATGATTGTTCATCTTACAATTTTTACACCACCTTTTTCCTTGGTTGAAAGATTTTCTTTCATCATATTTCCTTTCATCGAATTGTGGGAATTTATTTTTATTTTCATACCGTGGCCTATCAAATTGGTGCTTACCTTTATTTTGATCCTTAGGATCAAATTTATTAAAGTTCTGTGGTGCCCTAAAGTTATCCACCTGTTTCTTTTTATTACCTGTTACCTCTGCTTGAGCTGCTTGATACCTTTCAGCAACATTTAGCAACTCACCCAGCCTCTCTGCACCTTGTTCCATGAGAAACTTTCTCAGGTCTGGAGCCATGGACTCTCTTAGTTGCTCTATAAGGACCATTTCCTTAAGATCTTGGGTTTTCCCCAGAGAAGTCCATTTCTCCAAGTATGTCTCTATTCGTGCAGAGAACTGGTGATAGGTTTCACCTGACAGTAGTTTAGCATTCCTAAATTTTTTCCTGTAAAACTCTGCATTCTTTTCATACCTTAACAAAAGAGCCTGCTTTAGCATGTCATAATTTTCCTGATCACCTCTGCTCATTTTTGCAAAAACTTCATAAGCTGCCCCACGAAGTCCCTGAGATAACTTTAAGCTCCACCTTTCTCTCTCTAACCCATACGTGGTAGCTAATAGTTCATACCTATTTATATAGCTCTCAATATCATCGTCTTTCTCAACAAAATGATCTAAATGAAAATTCATAGCTGAGGTTGAGGCTCCTTGAGTAACCGTAGCATCAGAGGCAAAGGGACTGGCACCATTTTCAGGAGCATGGCCTTGAAACTCAAACTCCCTTAGTCGTAACTCATGTTCCCTTTGTAATCTTTTATCTTCTGCTTCCCTTTCTGCAGCTAATCTCCTCTCTTCCCTTTCTGCAGCTAATTTCTTCTCTTCCCTTTCTGCAGCTAATTTCTTCTCTTCTCTTTCTGCAGCCTGTCTTCTTTCCTCTGCTTCCAATTTCTTAGCCTCAGCCTCAATCTGCAACCTCTTAGTCTCAGCCTCAATCTACAACCTCTTAGTCTCAGCCTCAGCCTCAAATTGTAACTTCTTAATTTCCCTTTCAGCCTCTAACTTTCTTTCGGCTTCTTTTTCTAATCTTCTTTCTTCGCGTTCAATAAATTTGTCACATTCCGTAGTGACATAGGCAACCATAACTTGCCCATCTAATCCTAACTCTTTTGCAGTCTGAACCGCAGCAGATCGAAATTTGGCCAGGTCCGCTATTGTCTATCAGGTAACTTTATATAATGTCTACCCAACAATTCAATTTCTAACTATATATCTACTGGACAATACAGGCACCGTGAGCTCAACCTTATTTAATTCCACCCAAGGATACCTTTTAATTCTTATATTTCCTGAAGTGAATTACCCCCAATATTTTTAATAGTTAAAGATTCAAAATCCCAAGAGCGAGACCCCAATATATGTGGTGAAGTGGGATGTTATAAATACTTATAGGGAACTTAGTGTACTGACTGAGATCAGCTGTGAAGGTATCTATATCTATTAAGAGTAGTGTATTATAGAGAACCTTACTTGCTACCACATATCTATATATCTCAGTCAGAATTATTCTGGAATAGTGTGATGCTACGTTATGTGTCTAGGGTATGTGTATGATGAAGTGTAAGTCACAACAACAGACAGATAAACAATTTAATTTAATCCACTACTCTTGACAACACTGTGACACTCACATACATATAACACTCTACAAAGATATCTTAAAAGAGTCACTGATAACTTTCAAATAACAATATGTATTCATTACTGGCATGAATGAATATGTGTCCTGATTCAACTACAAGGGAACCAGGAATCACAATCAATTTAAATTACAAGTTATGTACAGAATGTATTTAATATGAATATTGTAGTGACATATATTATTACAAATGTTCTATGTGTGTCAGTTGTGTAGTAGTAAAATGAGGTAATACTGGTTTTGTTTTGTTCAAGCTCTGTTGGTATTTGTCATCATGACTTCAATAGTTTGTCTTTAGGGACTAGTATTGGAGATGTTCACAGTTCCTGATTTTAAGACAAGTAAATTCCCCTCTTAATGTTAATTTTACAAAGTTATTTCAAGATGAGGGGACATAATGTTGAGCTCAGCTGGCCAATTAGCTTATCTGGCGTGATGGCGGCAGGAAAGGACTCCTCTGCTCGAATTCTCCTCTGGGCTCAGGAGACACCTCACTGATAGCTAAAAAGACCAAGGAGTATGCTGTCCGACTCTGGATTCAGCAAAGCTCTGACCAGGTGCTGCTCAGTACCATCAAGACCACTGTCCCTGAAATCAAGAAGGATGTACCTTCTACTTCATAACTAATTTACATCTCTTTTACACTGATCACAATACAGCACAAACATTGAGTTCAGAGCATTAGGCCAACTGTCAGCTTCATTTGAAATACTTTATTCCAGTATTACCCTTCTTAATGGTTACTACGCCTCTGCACTTCCAGCATTATTTCTTTCTAGTCAATCATCCAGGTGTCAGTGTACTGTTTGGCCATTCCATGCCGTTTTACTTCTCTCCGACACCCTCTGTTCAGGCTGGAGCATTACAGGCTTTACCTCACGTTTGCCACTGAACTACACATATATATACAGGCATAAATCAACAATTCACATTCAATTTTCATTAAAAGATATTGAATGGTTCAAGCTTACCACAATTCATACGAATAAACACAGATACGTTGATTAGCAATGAATTCTGGCACAAACTGGCACAAATTCCCATCTGCTTATCTTCCAGGCTTTTATTTAGCAAAATATATGCTGGCTTCAACGCACTGATGCTTTATCAAGCTATTTTAAACAAGTGGTTTCGAACTAACGCTCCCAAGTGTGTATATCAGCGAGACTGGCCAATGAGCCACGTTTCGACAAGTGTTTGAAAAAATGTTACCTTTCCCCGTTTCCCCTAACAACCAAGATAGTATTTATAGCTCGACCAATCGTGGTTAGGCTTTCATTTGTTGCGCTCCAATCAATTTGGAGTTTACATGGTAGGCTATTTCTGTAACGTAAATTTTTTTCAAACACGTTAAAAAAAAATCTTATGAGCAGAAATGATTTTATGCTGTCAGGCACCCCCAATATTTTATTTTGGGTATAATTTATTAATTCCTGGACTATTTGCGTAACGTTTTACATATTATTTGTCAGCAAGCCCTAAGGAACCCAAAAATACAAATTTAAAGGAGCTACGTGGCTGCGTTCAAAATATGCAATTTCTTCTACCTCCTGTTTCGAAGATGTGCTGTCTGGGTACTGTTATGTTTTCAACCGTAAACCCATCTAATGTTATCTTTTCTAATAAGAGTTTTTTATGATTTATAAACCTAACTCTGGGAAAGGGTAGTGTATTTTATCACTGTCCGTCTGAAAAAAAGTTAGTGCATGTAGACTTACACGCGTGATGGCAGCATTTGTGTATCGCGCGACGCGTGTTGCATGCGTTCCTGATTTTCAGCCCTCCCCTCTCTCTTTATCCTTTTGTCCATCTGTTCGTTCGTTTTGGTAACGCAGTATAATTAATGTTAGGATTAATTTAGGTCATTACGCAGTACGTCTCAATGTTTTTCTTAGAAATACAGCACACGTTTCATTGAAGAAGGCGGGTAATAATACAGTAAGCTTTTATATCAACGTGAAAGCGTTACAATTTGCAGACGAAGCAGAAAACAAGGGGGATTTCGAGTACATTCTTTGTGACAGCACTGTTATTTTACCATTGCTCTTCTCTTTATTAATTTTATTTGTTAGGCTTCATATTTACCTAATAATTTATATATGTGGATTAGAATATTTCATGACACCTCCCCTCTTAAAACAGACATTATATGTCAGTCCTTTATTCTATATACACATAGAGAAATTTATTATTATTTCTGGGGTTTACGGTGATTCTCATCACACGGATGGCGGCTTAAAAAATCCGCTCCCAAATTGGTTTTTCCAGATATATACTCAATGCTAAAATTATATGGAGCCAGAAGCAAAGACCATCGGAGTAACCTAGAGTTCTCATGCTTAGCCTGTGCTAAAAACGATAAAGGTTTGTGGTCTGTTTGCAACTTAAATGCCTTCCCATATAGATAAATATTGAATTTCTTTATTGCCCATATTACTGCAAGACATTCTTTTTCGCTAGTTGAGTAGTTGATTTCAGCTTTATTCAACTTTCTGCTAGCATATGCCACTGGGCTTAATTCCCCATCCAATGCATCTGATTTCTGTAGTAGAGTTGCACCTAACCCAATATTACTTGCATCCGTCCTTACTATGAATTCTTGACTTAAGTCAGGTAATTTCAAAATGGGTTTACTTGTGAGCTTTTCCTTCAATTCTTGGTAAGTCATTTCACATTGTGGTGTCCATGTAATGCGATCTGGATGTCCTTTACGTGTCAATTCAGTTAACGGTGCACATATGGAATTAAAGTTTTTGATATACTTCTGGTAGAAACCACATAATGAGACAAAGGATCTCACGTCCTTCTTGGTTTGTGGTCTCGGGGCTTTCTGTAGTTTCTCTAAATTCTTTGGGTCAGGGGTCATGTTTCCCTGATAAACTGTGTGTCCCAAAAATTCCAATTCTTTACATCCAACGCAACATTTGGTTGGTCGGGCTGTTAAATTTGCCTCCCTAAGTCGATCAAACAGCATGTTCAGAGAGTCAATGTGTTCCTCAAATGTTTCTGTTGCTATAAGGATATCATCCATAAAATTTGTTATACAGGGATTATTCAGAGGATCCAATAATTTTCTCATCATTCTAGAGAAGACACTAGGCGCATTCTTCAATCCAAATGGCAATCTATTAAACTCATAGTGTCCTTCTGAGGTACTAAAAGCTAGGTATGGTCTAACCTCAGGCTTTACTGGAATCTGATAGTATCCTTTACTCAGATCCACTTTTGAGAAATATTTAGCTTTATTTAGTCTGGCAAACAGCTGATTTGTATCCGGCAATGGATCCACCTGTCCTTCTGTAATAGCATTCAGTCTCCTGTAATCTATACAGAGTCTATGTTCTCCAGAGGGCTTCCTTAAGAGTACAACACCGGAACTATACGAAGACTCACTGTGCGAAATAATTCCTTCCTTCAACAGATAGTCTATCTCTTCCTTCAAAGCTTTCTCCTTAGCAAACGGAATCGAATATGGTTTCATACAGACAGGTGTGGAGTCTATCAGTTTCATATCATATTCCAATAGGTTTGTATGCCCTGGTCGGTCTGTTAACACCTCTGCATGATTATTTAGAACCTGTTGCACTCTCTCTTTCTGAGTTTTCGTTACATGTGTACTGATTTTCACCTGTGCTGCTGTCTCACAGGGGTGTAATGGATATTCAAATGATGAAAGTGGTTCCTTTTTCATCTCCATGGCGATGGACAAGGTCAACAAGTGTGTCTCTTCCTGATGTTCTCTTTCCAAATATTTCTTCAGGAGATTCACATGATAGATTTTTTCTTTCCCCTTCTTATCTATCTTATAATTTGTTCTAGACACCTTCTCTAGAACTGTATATGGACCCTGCCATCCAATTTGTAACTTATTCTGACTCCCAGGCAAAAGAAGCAGTACTTTCTCTCCCACAGCCAAATTTCTGTCTTTCGCCTTCCTGTTATAATAGGCAGCATGTTTCTTCCTGGCTTGTTTCAAATTTTCATTGGCAAGTTTCCAGCCAGTTTTTAACCGAGTGGTCAGCTCATTCACATATTGGTATGAAGATGTAATGTTTTCCTCTGCCTTTTCATCAGTCCACGTTCTTAACAAAGCTTCAAGTGGACCTTTTATTGGCCTTCCAAACAATAATGTTGCCGGGGCCATACCGGTTGAACTATGGGGTACCTCCCGATAAGCAAAGAGGGCGGCGTGCAGGTACTGGTCCCATGTATCTGGTTTTTCGTGTGCCAACTTTCTCAGGATCGACATCAATGTGCCGTTAAATCTTTCCACTTGGCCGTTCCCTTGGGGATGATACACACTACAATGGAAGTGTTTGGCCTGGAAGATCCTGAAAACTTCTTCAGTTAGTTTCCCCTTGAACTGAGAGCCATTATCAGTCAAGATTTGATTGGGAAAGCCTAACCTTGTGAAAATTGTGAGCAATGCCTCTGCCACATGTTTTGAATCAATCGATGACAGGGCTACTGCCTCTCCCCACATAGAACAAGTGTCCACCAGAGTCAGAATGTAGCTGTTCCTTCTCTTGGTTCGGGTGAGAGGTCCCACAAGATCCACGGCAACTCTCTCAAAGGGTGTTCCCACTATGGGCATTTCCCCCAGAGTTGCTGGTGCAGTCCAATGTTTAGGTGCTACTCGTTGGCACTCTGGACAGGATTTTACATATCGTTTGATATCTTCAGTTATTCCTGGCCAGAAATAGTGACAAGCTATTCGCTGTCCTGTTGCGCTGATTCCCATATGACCACTGAAGGGAATCGCATGCCCTAGTTCCAACACTTTAGTCCTATATGAAGTGGGAAGGACCAGCTGTCCGTGACCATTGGATTCAGATCCAGCCTTCCTATATATCAATTTGTTCTTCATATAAAACTCTCCCTTGCCTGGAGGTGTATGAGATTTGGGCAACTTCTTGAAACATGGCTTGAGTGTTTTGTCCTCAGCCTGTGCCTTCCTCATCTCATCTGGGTGAGTATTTATGGGATTATCCTCCTCCTTCTTTGACTGTGATCTGGTCTGCACTGTTGCCAATATCACAGGTCTCTTGGGATTCCCCAAGAAGACATATCTACACCCCAATATTAGAGGGTAGATTGGCTCATTTATCACTGCTGCTTTTATGATTCCTTCCACATATCGCGTTTTCACTTTTATTCGGGCGACGGGAAGTGTCATGGTAGCTACATCCTTGGTTGCAGTTTGAATCTCCACTGTTTCTGTGGTGTATTGATCGGCCTGCACCAGGTGAGAACTCACAACGGAATCGTAATCTAAACCGGTATCATATAAACATCTTATAGTGACACCATTACAGATGACATCTTCACACACTGGGGGGTGGTATGGTTCCTGTAATTCTTCAGGTTTGCCCTTCTTTTCCTTTTTCCCCGATGTCATAGCAGCAAAATGAGGAGGTTTCCTTCTACAATGGTCAGTGTCATGATTGTTCATCTTACAATTTTTACACCACCTTTTTCCTTGGTTGAAAGATTTTCTTTCATCATATTTCCTTTCATCGAATTGTGGGAATTTATTTTTATTGTCATACCGTGGCCTATCAAATTGGTGCTTACCTTTATTTTGATCCTTAGGATCAAATTTATTAAAGTTCTGTGGTGCCCTAAAGTTATCCACCTGTTTCTTTTTATTACCTGTTACCTCTGCTTGAGCTGCTTGATACCTTTCAGCAACATTTAGCAACTCACCCAGCCTCTCTGCACCTTGTTCCATGAGAAACTTTCTCAGGTCTGGAGCCATGGACTCTCTTAATTGCTCTATAAGGACCATTTCCTTAAGATCTTGGGTTTTCCCCAGAGAAGTCCATTTCTCCAAGTATGTCTCTATTCGTGCAGAGAACTGGTGATAGGTTTCACCTGACAGTAGTTTAGCATTCCTAAATTTTTTCCTGTAAAACTCTGCATTCTTTTCATACCTTAACAAAAGAGCCTGCTTTAGCATGTCATAATTTTCCTGATCACCTCTGCTCATTTTTGCAAAAACTTCATAAGCTGCCCCACGAAGTCCCTGAGATAACTTTAAGCTCCACCTTTCTCTCTCTAACCCATACGTGGTAGCTAATAGTTCATACCTATTTATATAGCTCTCAATATCATCGTCTTTCTCAACAAAATGATCTAAATGAAAATTCATAGCTGAGGTTGAGGCTCCTTGAGTAACCGTAGCATCAGAGGCAAAGGGACTGGCACCATTTTCAGGAGCATGGCCTTGAAACTCAAACTCCCTTAGTCGTAACTCATGTTCCCTTTGTAATCTTTTATCTTCTGCTTCCCTTTCTGCAGCTAATCTCCTCTCTTCCCTTTCTGCAGCTAATTTCTTCTCTTCCCTTTCTGCAGCTAATTTCTTCTCTTCTCTTTCTGCAGCATTTCTTCTCTTCTGCTTCCAATTTCTTAGCCTCTTTGTCAGCCTCAATCTGCAACCTCTTAGTCTCAGCCTCAGCTTCAAATTGTAACTTCTTAATTTCCCTTTCAGCCTCTAACCTTCTTTCGGCTTCTTTTTCTAATCTTCTTTCTTCGCGTTCAATAAATTTGTCACATTCCGTAGTGACATAGGCAACCATAACTTGCCCATCTAATCCTAACTCTTTTGCAGTCTGAACCGCAGCAGATCGAAACTTGGCCAGGTCCGCCATTGTCTATCAGGTAAATTTATACAATGTCTAACCAACAATTCAATTTCTAACTATATATCTAATGGACAACACAGGCACCGTGAGCTCAACCTTATTTAATTCCACCCAAGGATACCTTTTAATTCTTATATTCCCTGAAGTGAATTACCCCCAATATTTTTAATAGTTAAAGATTCAAAATCCCAAGAGCGAGACCCCAATATATGTGGTGAAGTGGGATGTTATAAATATTTATAGGGACTTAGTGTACTGACTGAGATCAGCTGTGAAGGTATCTATATCTATTAAGAGTAGTGTATTATAGATAACCTTACTTGCTACCACATATCTATATATCTCAGTCAGAATTATTCTGCAATAGTGTGATGCTACGTTATGTGTCTAGGGTATGTGTATGATGAAGTGTAAGTCACAACAACAGACAGATAAACAATTTAATTTAATCCACTACTCTTGACAACACTGTGACACTCACATACATATAACACTCTACAAAGATATCTTAAAAGAGTCACTGATAAACTTTCAAATAACAATATGTATTCATTACTGGCATGAATGAATATGTGTCCTGATTCAACTACAAGGGAACCAGGAATCACAATCAATTTAAATTACAAGTTATGTACAGAATGTATTTAATATGAATATTGTAGTGACATATATTATTACAAATGTTCTATGTGTGTCAGTTGTGTAGTAGTAAAATGAGGTAATACTGGTTTTGTTTTGTTCAAGCTCTGTTGGTATTTGTCATCATGACTTCAATAGTTTGTCTTTAGGGACTAGTATTGGAGATGTTCACAGTTCCTGATTTTAAGACAAGTAAATTCCCCTCTTAATGTTAATTTTACAAAGTCAGTTCAAGATGAGGGGACATAATGTTGAGCTCAGCTGGCCAAGTTAGCTTATCTGGCGTGATGGCGGCAGGAAAGGACTCCTCTGCTCGAATTCTCCTCTGGGCTCTGGAGACACCTCACTGATAGCTAAAAGGACCAAGGAGTATGCTGTCCGACACTGGATTCAGCAAAGCTCTGACCAGGTGCTGCTCAGTACCATCAAGACCACTGTCCCTGAAATCAAGAAGGATGTACCTTCTACTTCATAACTAACTTAAACTCTCTTGTTACACTGATCACAACACAGCACAAACATTGAGTTCAGAGCATTAGGCCAACTGTCAGCTTCATTTGAAATACTTTATTCCAGTATTACCCTTCTTAATGGTTACTACGCCTCTGCACTTCCAGCATTATTTCTTTCTAGTCAATCATCCAGGTGTCAGTGTACTGTTTGGCCATTCCATGCCGTTTTACTTCTCTCCGACACCCTCTGTTCAGGCTGGAGCATTACAGGCTTTACCTCACGTTGGCCACTGAACTACACATATATATACAGGCATAAATCAACAATTCACATTCAATTTTCATTAAAAGATATTGAATGGTTCAAGCTTACCACAATTCATACGAATAAACACAGATACGTTGATTAGCAATGAATTCTGGCACAAACTGGCACAAATTCCCATCTGCTTATCTTCCAGGCTTTTATTTAGCCAAATATATGCTGGCTTCAACGCACTGATGCTTTATCAAGCTATTTTAAACAAGTGGTTTCGAACTAACGCTCCCAAGTGTGTATATCAGCGAGTCTGACCAATGAGCCCCGTTTCGACAAGTGTTTGAAAAAATGTTACCTTTCCCCGTTTCCCCTAACAACCAAGATAGTATTTATAGCCCGACCAATCGTGGTTAGGCTTTCATTTGTTGCGCTCCAATCAATTTGGAGTTTACATGGTAGGCTATTTCTGTAACGTAAATTTTTTTCAAACACGTTAAAAAAAAATCTTATGAGCAGAAATGATTTTATGCTGTCAGGCACCCCCAATATTTTATTTTGGGTATAATTTATTAATTCCTGGACTATTTGCGTAACGTTTTACATATTATTTGTCAGCAAGCCCTAAGGAACCCAAAAATACAAATTTAAAGGAGCTACGTGGCTGCATTCAAAATATGCAATTTCTTCTACCTCCTGTTTCGAAGATGTGCTGTCTGGGTACTGTTATGTTTTCAACCGTAAACCCATCTAATGTTATCTTTTCTAATAAGAGTTTTTTTATGATTTATAAACCTAACTCTGGGAAAGGGTAGTGTATTTTATCACTGTCCGTCTGAAAAAAATTAGTGCATGTAGACTTACACGCGTGATGGCAGCATTTGTGAACCGCGCGACGCGTGTTGCATGCGTTCCTGATTTTCAGCCCTCCCCTCTCTCTTTATCCTTTTGTCCATCTGTTCGTTCGTTTTGGTAACGCAGTATAATTAATGTTAGGATTAATTTAGGTCATTACGCAGTACGTCTCAATGTTTTTCTTAGAAATGCAGCACACGTTTCATTGAAGAAGGCGGGTAATAATACAGTAAGCTTTTATATCAACGTGAAAGCGTTACAATTTGCAGACGAAGCAGAAAACAAGGGGGATTTCGAGTACATTCTTTGTGACAGCACTGTTATTTTTCCATTGCTCTTTTCTTTATTAATTTTATTAGTTAGGCTTCATATTTACCTAATAATTTATATATGTGGATTAGAATATTTCATGACACAGAACATACACCTATTTCCACTGCAGAGATGATGGCAATGCTAAAAGCACTAGAAATATTCTCGAACAACACTCCTCTGAAAGTAAAAGTTTTAATAGACTCACTTTCAGCAATTCAAACTATAAGATACTTACGAGAATGCAGTAGACCAGACATTGCGGAGGAGATAATTCTGGCAAATACGTACAAATACTCCAGAGAATTTTCAGTTTTAATAGCTTGGGTACCTTCACATGTTGTTATAGAAGGAAATGAAAGGGCAGATAAAGAAGCCAAGAAAGGTAGATTTAGTTAAAGCCAACAAGTGTGGTAATGAGTATAACAGAGATCAAAAACTAAATTAAAAGAATAGTGACCGGTGAATGGACAGTAACTTGGGATAGAAGTCTGAAAGGCAAACATGCATATAAGTTGTTGATGGCTCCAACAAGAACATGTCAAGTATCTAAGGAACTTATCATTTCCAGCAATAGAAACTATTTAGACTACAACTGGAAATAGGCTGTTTTAGAACAGAACAACTTACTGTGCCGAATGGCTACAAGACAATAATGTAGAGCATTTCCTGCTAAAATGTAAGAAGTATGAACAACAGAGAAATGGGTGCTTGCATATACAAGAAGGATTGAAGTGGTATGGCAAGATCACTATTTTGGAACTGATGACAAGAACCAGACAAGTGCCAGTGGAACAAGAGATGAAACGAAGATGTTGGCAATAGATAGGCACACACTGAGGAAACTTTCTGATAACATTGCAAGTCAGTTCTTGTACTGGAATCCTCAAGGTAAGAGAGGCAGAGGTAAATAAAAAAAAACACACGGAGAAGAGAACTGGTGACAGAAGTGAAAATGATGAAGGCACAGAATGAACTTGAGTTGATGGCATGTGTCAGGAGGACTTGGCATGTGTTAGTTGAAGGCCTATGTTCCATGGGGAGCGGAAGGGTACTAACATTGGTTGATGAACAACAGGCAATATTATTAGATTATTTGCAAGCATGTAATTCACCTCCCCGACCTAAGGTGCCCCACCTTGAAGTGGTGGGTAGGTTTGAGTGCCTTGATATTGTGAGCTACATCAGCAGGAGCTTTGCTCCTGGTAGGTTTAACCATGCTGAGCAGGTCAAAATGGAAGGGACAAACAAAGTGGGCACACCCCCTTCCTCCAGGTTAAAGGAGGTTGGAGAACAGGGCTGACAGCCCTGCCGGAAAAAGCTATTTGTCACAGAAACTGAAACAGTTGAGGAAGAACACTCGCAAGAGAGACGTATGACGCAGATACCTGATGAAAGCCAGTCAATAGAAGCTAGGCTGCCGACACCACTTATAATGACGAAGGCAAAAATTAGAATAGGCACCTGCAACATATGAACAATGCAGGAGTCCGGAAGGACAGCACAGGTAGCTGGAGAGATGAGACGATATGGAATAAAACTCTTAGGACTAGCAGAAACGAGAATAAATGGAACTGGTAAACTCATAACCAATATAGGTGGGGAAATGTCATATATTCAGGACACGAGGATGAAGACCACACACACACAGAAGGGGTTGCTGTTATGATGTCCCAGGAAGCCAGAAAAGCATTAAAAGAATGGGAATAATTATCACCCAGGATAATAACGGCAAGATTCCAGGGAAAGGAAAAATCACCAGTATTCAATGTTATGCCCCTACAAATAATGCAGATGAAGATACGAAGCAAGATTTCGATGATGAACTCCAAGGAACATTGGACAAAACACAGAGACATTAAGATAGTAGTGGGAGATTTAAATGCAAAAGTAGGAGTAGACAACAAAAACTGTGAACTAATCATGGGTAAACTGTTGTGATTTGAATGACCTGGTCATCGGAGGGACTATCTTCCCACACAAAGACATACACAAGACCACATGGAACTCCCCAGATGTGCACACGCTAAATCAGATAGACCACTTCACCACAGAAAGAAAATGGAGACGCTGCCTACAAGATGTTAGAGTAAAGAGAGGAGCTGACGAAGCATCAGACCACCACCTTCTCCCAGCATCACTGAGTATAAAATTGATGGCGCACAAAGACAGAGCAGAAAGAGCAAGCCCGAAATATAATACCCAGAACCTTATGAACAAAGGCACAAGAGTTCAGTTCAACCTAAAGTTGAGAAATATATTTGAAGCACTGGAGAACCTTGAAGAGAAAAGTATAGATAATCATTGGTGCACAATTCAGGAAGCATACAGGAATACATGTGAATAACTTCTTGGCAAAAGAAATAAACAACAGAAGGAATGGCTCACAGAAAACACAGGGAACCTCATAAGAGAAAAAAAGAGACATCAAACAACAAGTAAACAACTGTAAAGATGCAGAACGAAAAACACAACTGCTCATAATATATTTGAGCTAAACCGGAAAGTGAAAAAGAGTGCCAGGCAAGATAAAAGAGAATTTATTGAAAAACTAACAGAGGAAGCCGAGATTGCGACAAAAACAGGAGACTTGAAAACATTATATAATATCTCTAGAACTTTATTTAAGAAACAGCTAAACCACAATACAACAGTGAAAAGCAGAGAAGGGCAAAAAATTAGCAATGAAGAGAAACAAAGGGCCAAATGGACTGAATACATTAAGTAAATCCTAAACCGAAACCAACCTATACAGCAATCCATCAAAGAACCAGCAGAGGAGCCACTACAGTGCAACATGAACCCACTCACTAAACAAGGGATCTCTCGGGCAATAAAACAGCTAAAAATGGGAAGGCTGCAGGACCATATGGAATACCAACAGAAGCCCCGAAGGCAGTTATACCATGCATTACAGAGTTGCTATACCAGCTTTTCAAGAAAATCTGGGAAATAGAGGCCATCCCAAAGAAATGGAAGGAAGGCTTCATTATCAAGCTGCCAAAGAAAGGAAACTTAACTGTATGTAGCAACTGGAGGGGTATAACACTACTAGCAGGGGCTGGAAAATTTTGACCAGAGCTTTGTTGGACCGTATTAAGAAGGCGGTGGATGACAAACAGGATTTCGTGCAGGAAGATCATGTACAGACCAGATAGCAACACTCAGAATCATCATAGAACAATCAAACGAATGGCAGACCCCCTTATATATACATTTTGTGAACTTCGAAAAAGCTTCCGATAGTATAGATCGTACTGTGATATGGAAAATCCTGAGACATAATGGAATCCCAGAGAAATTCATTAATATCATCCAAGATTACCAAGGAGGCCTCATGCAAAGTAGTGCACAAGGAAAACTATCAGAGCCCTTCACAGTACACAGTGGGGTCTGCTATCACCAATAATTTTTCTCATGATCATGGACTGGGTTATAAGACAAACAACAGAAGGAGAGAAAACAGGAATACAGTGGACATTCAACAAACAGCTGGATGATCTTGACTTTGCAGATGATTTGTGCCTTCTATCACATAGACAGCAATATATACAGGAGAAAACTAATAGATTAGTTACAGAAGCAGCAAAGATGGGACTACACATAAATGAAAATAAAACAAAGGAAATGAGGATAAATAATAGGCAGATGGACTCTATGAAGATCAAATGGTCAAGTTATTGAAGAAGTAGAAAGCTTTACATACCTGGGGAGTAACATTGACGAAGGAGGGGGAAACCGACGGTGACGTCTGTTCTAAGATAAATAAAGCCAGAAGCGCTTGTAATGACCTTCGACCAATATGGAACTCCTCAGCTATATACAGAGAGAACAAAATCAGAATCTTTAACTCAAATTTAAAGTCAGTCTTGCTGTATGGCTCAGAGACATGGCTAACCCTCAAAGAGTATCACCTCCAAACTACAGAAATTTGTAAATAGATGTCTCCGACGGATCCTCCGTATAAGATGGCCAGATGTAATAACAAATATAGAGCTCATGAAAAGATTCGAGCAAGAGCCAATACAAATAGAAATTAAGTTAAGACAGTGGGGATGGATAGGACATACACTCAGAAGAGAACTATCAAAGATAGCCAGAAGTGACCTTGACTGGAACCCAAAATGGAAAAGAAAAGTGGGGAGGCCAAGGAGAACTTGGAGAAGAACAGTGGAAGAGGAGGCTAAGGAAATTGTAATGACTTAGACGCAGCTGAAAAAGACAGCCCAGAACAGAAATCGATGGAGAGCAACTGTTTCAGCCATATGTTCCACGGGGAACGGAATTGAAAGGAATGATGATGAATTCACCCCTAACGTAAGAACAGGTGTTGAGAATAGACAGCCCTAAACAACTACACAACATAGTGAAACAGTTTATAACAAGAACAGGTGTTGAGAATAGACAGCCCTAAACAACTACACAACATAGTGAAACAGTTTATAACAAGAACACAAATGTAATAACAGGTGTTGAGAATAGACAGCCCTAAACAACTACACAACATAGTGAAACAGTTTATAACAAGAACACAAATGTAATAACAGGTGTTGAGAATAGACAGCCCTAAACAACTACACAACATAGTGAAACAGTTTATAACAAGAACAGAAATGAATATATAAGGATTAATGAGAGTAACGGATGTTAATTGAAGGTCAAGTAAAGTTCTCATGTTACATTTTGTTACTGACAAATAATTAGTCACACATGAATTATCTCAAACACCCCAGGCTTTCCTACTTACCTCCCCTTATTTACACCATAACTGGTATGAGGAGACTTCCATGTTAGGACAGAACAAAGCACATACACACACACCCACTCAATCTGACACTTGGAAAGGTGAAATCATACAGTGATCAGGTATTTGCAATAGAAAATATTATCTGAAATTAGGGACACTATACATCTTTATTATAACCCACCTGAGGTAGAGGGGCATTTGTTGTGTAAATTTAAAAAAAAAGACTGTTAATGTTCGCCCTAACCCAGCTGTAACCTTTTTTTTTTCTACAAATAACAACATTCAACAAACATTGAGGCTGTACGTTAAAAAAAGACAAGAAAAACATACTTACTATCCACTTTTTCAGAACCAGTGATCCCAATGATGTCATACTCCCCTCAGGTCTGATGAGATCGCATGCCTATGTGGCCGTTGTGGGTGGGGAATTGGGGGTTGCTGTTTAATTTCAGAGAGTGTTAGATCTAGAACTAGCTAGACTGCTAGAGGTGGAAATTTCTCACTGACAGTCTTACGGGATTTTACCAGGTTCGGGGACTATCCTCTAAGGTGTTGTAGTTTGTGAGCAGTTAGTAAGAATTTATAGGTTTCTCAACAGACATTACTTCCTTCCATTCATGGTTAAGGCTTAGCAATCAAATTTACGACCTCTTTTTGATGTCAACGTTTTATTTAATAATCATAATATATACATGATGGCGTGAAGTTACAAACATGCATTTTTCATTCATAATATAAAATGCAAGTCGCTCTCAATGATCTAGCATGGGGAATTGACACTTGTATGAATCAGGCCTATCCAACTCCTGTCTACTTTTTCTTTTTAAATACCAGTTTGCGTTGATCCAATTTCATATAAGCTGTTCCACTTCAGACCGATTAATTCATTATTCTCAAGGGGTTTCGTTATATGCTCATATTCTGCAATTTGATCAATTTATGCTTGTACAGAGCAAATTCCATCATCTCTGCATTCGACTCATAGGCGCAACTTGCAGCCATGAATCCTTTTTCTAAATCTGCAACAATGGGTCAATAATTGATTAGTAATTAGCTCCTACTTACAGACTTCGAATATAGAAGTTAAATACACAAAAATGCACTTTGAAGAGAACATGCCATCATTCCTGGAATTTCTAATCCTTCAACCTAGATAACTTTCATGCAGTAAAACCACTGCGTTATCAGCACAAAACTTGTTCGTCTTACTAGCTAGACGCGTCTTTTTCAACTAACTAGGTTGTTGGGGAAATTTCGCGTCTCTTCTACATTTCCTGCCGGCTGAATAATATTGAGCCTTACGATTGGATAAAAATCACGTGACTAATTTTGACATGTAACGCGACTCCATCCTAATTAACATTTGATCTGTTTCTCGGAAAGTAGAAATTTATATGCTAATCTGGTTTTTTTTAATAGCCTGTTTCCAAAGGAACAGCTATGTACACGGCTACATATAGATCCCGGGGCTCCGCAAATGTATCCCGTAGGGAGACATTTGAGTACTATCAATAACAAAAATTCATCCCCAAAAATTTCTAAGTTCAAAAAAAAAATTTTCTGAAAAATTTAAAGTTCAAAAAATTTTTCTAAGTTCAAAAATATCTCAGAAAATTTAACGAAATTCCTACATCTGAGCTCCTATGTCTATATGGGACTGTCATCTATAAAGGGGCCTTATAGATGGACATCATCTCCAAAAAAATTGCAAACTATCTTTCACATCAATACATATTTGAACCAAATTTACCAATTGGCAACACTGCCCAACAAAATCTTAAAAACAATCATAAAGTCATCACCAAAAAATGTGACGAGTGGCAACACTGGGAAATGAACAATAAAATATCTTATTTGCAGAACTTGGCTGCATTATCATAATCTATTTCATTTCATTCACAATATAGTTGATTACATTCTCTTGGATATGGTGGGGGGGGGGGGGGGGTTATCTCTTTTCTGTTCCTGTTATTTGCTCCATATATAAGTCTGCAAGACTTAAAAAATCTTCTTTTTTTTTTTCTTTTTTTTTTCTTCCTGGCGTACTTATTTATTCTATTTTCCAAGTACTCTGCAATATCCTTAGTAATGTCCAGGATCTCCAATTCCTATGGTAATGGCAATCCACTTTCATAAAATAGCCAATGTTCTCATGGGTACTCATCATGTTCCTTTTTTTTTTTTTTTTTTTTTCAGTGAATGAGCCACTTGCTCATTATTACATGTAGAAAACATCTCTAGACATAATATGCATATTTATCAGACGATAATATAACTAGCATCATTTTTATAAGTAATCATTTTTCACAATAAAAGCATTAAAACCTCATGGCTTATCCTTATTTATTTATTTGTATGTTTCCTTGTTATTGACATTTTCCAAATGGCAAGTGTATGAATTCGTTCTAAGTCCGTCACTGTAGAAAAAATGTTCTATATTACATTCCTTTTTTTTTTTTTAAACTATGTGATGTTTGTCTCTAATATCCGTACGTCTGGTGGTGATCCTGTCCATTAGTCAGTTATTTCTAATCATTCCTTCTTTTCTGTCAACACAGTATTTTTTTTTCTGTGAACTCTGTCCTAGAAATATTATTTTATATATATATATTTTTTTTTCAAAGATCTTCTTTGACTTGCCATACATCAATTTTCAAACATCTAATTATTCAGCAACCAACAGACGAATGTGTTACTATCATATTATGAAATATAAGGGAAAAGGAAAATATAGTTTCAAATCATCATGAATTTTCTACATTGGGTTCTGTATTACTTTATTTTCTCTGTTAACACAACTGCTTATACTCTTGACAATACGTATCCATGTTGTCACTCTCAAGGCATCCCTGTATACAGTTTATTTTTGTCTCCTTTTTTTTTTTTTTTTTCTTTTGTATAACCCCAAATTATCATTTATGGTTTTCCAATATCATTGTATCCATTCTAGTCCTCCTGTTATCTTGAGAATTCATCCTTAGTAACTCCCTATGTACCTTATCTAGCAATACATTTTTCAAAAACACATCAAACAATTATTTATGTAACAATCAACTGAGATGTAAGAACTTTTGACAATATGAGATGAACAAAATTTTGGGGTCATCACTCAAAAATTGTGACATAGAAGGGAAGAAAAAATATTCAATTGATCGTGAGGAGTCTACAATATCCTTATAAAACAAAGTTCCTGGCACTCTGACTACTATTTATCCATATTTTTTTCTGGTTATCCTTGCATACCGTGTACCATTTCCATTTTCTATATAAGTCCAATTCATCGCTCATGGTGCTCCAATATTTAAAATGTGGATCCTTCCTATTCCTCTTATTCTGTACTGGAAATACATCCTTATTAATTGTCCATGTACTATATCTGCGAATATTTATCAACAATATATCAACTAATCATTTATGGAACCATTTATACAAATGTCTAAACTTTACCAAAACATGAACAAAAACATGTCTTTTTACATATGTGCAATATTTCGACACCAACTCTGCCTTCGCAGGTCGAGGGTTAGTCAGAGTTATGTGGTGCCTGTAACATCCGCTGACTACAGCCAGATGGGTGACTTATGGTACTTATAATTCAAAAATCTCATCCGTCAGTTATCTTAAGTGTGGGGCGGGGGTCTATTTCATGGTGTCCTTGACCAAGTTTGCTGCATTTCCAATCTAGATATTCTTTTTTTTTTTGTCATAATATCTCCATGATATATCTGTGACATGTCTGTCCTTGGGATAACATTATTTTTTTTATCCAATATCCTCGGGGTGAGCACATCTCAGTACGTCCAATTTCATCAATCATTTATTTTTTCTCTCCTGTAATTCTGGGTATATTATGAGTATAGTAAATTGTCAATTTATTTCAACTATCTTACAACATTCTGTAATTCGTGATAAGGAATAGTCATTTGTTATACAACAATGTTCATTTTACAAAGGCAATGAGCAAAAATCAAAAAAGATTTTTCCAAAAATGCGGATGTATCTCTATTTCCTTTACCTCTGGGCGTAGCAATTGTTCAGTCATTATTTTTTTTCTCATTATATAATCTCCATTTTGTGTCCTTAGTACCTGTGGTTCCATGGGATTATCATAATCTATTTGTCTCTTGTCTACTGACAATCCTTCAATAATGACTTCAAATATGGTCCTCATATGTGCAACAATCATCTGCTCTGATTTGTTCCATGTCCATGGTTTTCATAAAATATTCCATTATCTCCTTGTCTTTGCTCGTATCCACGAAAGACTAAGATTATTGTTCCTCCAATGTTAATGTGGGGGATTTTGTGCATAAACATTTCAACAAAATCTCAGCTGTGACAACATAAAGTTTCACCTTAATATAAAATGGCATCTTCATCATACATAACCAGTTGCTTCTTCATCTCATGTGTCATTAGTGGTTATCATGTGGTAATGGGGTATTCAATGTGGGTTCAGCATATACAAATGCTGTAAAGGGGTATTTCATTTGCTAGGTCAGCATGTGCAAATGCTATTTCTTTAACATGGGCAAAGGCATCATCAACAAATAGGTGTAATGTGTTCAATCTGGGGTTAGCATATACTAATGCTCTCAAGGGATTCTTCATTTGCAGAAATTCAGCATGCGCAAATGTCATTGGGGTATTTGTGATAGGCAGTATCAACAAAAAATTGTTGGAGTATCAGAGATCATGCTGGTGGGGTGTATGACTGGTATAGGGTGATTTATTTATTTTCTTCTTCAGCTGCTAACCTCAGGGCAGTCAATGTTTTACAATATTGGCTTATCATCATCAAAATGTGTGAGGGTGGCATATAAACATATAGCAATCCTATAGAATGTTTTCTCTTCTTTTCATTTTTCTTTTCATTTTTTCTTTTATGTCTTTTGTCTCTTTTCCATTTTTTTTTTTTTATGTTTGTATCACAAGTACTAAAGAATGATAAAAATCAATTCACTAAACACTAGATATACTATCAACATTTCTAATAGTAAATCCTAACCAATAGGGCTGCAAGTAATAGTTTAGGTTAGAATAGAATGAATGTTGTAGCAGTATCTGTTGTCAATAAGTGGCGAGGAAAGGGTACATCAAGGATCTCCTGATTACAACATGATTGTAATTCCAAGGAATGAATATGATTGGGATTGAAAAAAATCACAAGTCTAGAATGTCGTCTCAATATAGTGGAAAGGAAAAATAGTAAGTTAAAGATGGTGTAACAGTGGGGTGAAGGAAATCTTATTATAGAGAGTCAAGGTTGGGATATGGAATCTCTTTAGGAGAATGTTTAAAATCTTGACAGTACTGATATACATCTGGGTCTAAAATAATAATGTACATTTGAAAATAAATAATCCTGTGGAGAAAAATAGCATAACATGCAATACTAGTTTTGGGTATGAATTTTATGTTGTTAGGAGATGTCATAGTAGGAACAGTATGATTGGTCAAGGTGATAGAATAAAGGAGTTTAGCATATTATAGATCAAAGAAATATTAGTATGGGGTAAGAAAAAATACTGGTGTAAAGTGTCTGCATGAAAATGCTGGTGAATGGAGCGTGGAATATGATCAGTTACAAAAGTGGAGATGAATGTTACAACAGAATAGTATGACACATGTGTTATAGGTACGGTTGTGTAACATTCTAAATATTAAGAAAATGTCTGTAACTAATAAGGGTGTCTGTAAACAAAGAACATTGTATCATCTGTGTCATCTTTATTTCAATAATCCAAATAAAAATGTCTAACTAGACTCCTCCGTGGGCTGGTCTTGATTTCTTTCTGGGCATCAGTAGTCTAAGGCTGGAAAAAATAACTTTCTCAGTGAGGCTTTGACATCTTAGTCTGTAAGCAAGTCATTTGAACTGTCGGAAACTGAAAATAAAGTACATGGGAAGGTTAGTACATTGTTAAAAAGGTTTTTTCACATATGCGTTGACCGTACATGAGATGGCATGTACATTGAAGACTCGAGGGGCGTGTCTCAGCAAAGCTTTAGTAGTTCCTTCAGTTTCTCTGACATTTTCTCTGCCATCTCTAACCTTGCAATGTCCCGACTGCTTAGGCGAGGATCATACTGAGTAGCAGTGGTGACTGGTGTGGTAGGCGACGACACTGCATTTGCTGATTGTTGGGGCACTGAGGACATTGGCGAATGCGGTGATGGCTTAACATCTTTTGATTGCGGTGATGGTTTCACTGTGGTAGGGGTTTGTATGGCTGGAACATCTGTTAGTTTTGAGGCAGGTATATGTTTCGCCTTGATTTTTCTTCTGACTTGGGCCTGTGGTACGTTAACGTCTTTGACAGTGGGCGCAGTAATTTGCACACTGTTGTTTTTGACTAGTAAAGCTGAGGCTAATACTTCTCGGCTTGGTTTGGGCACTCGATAGCGTTTCTTCAGAATCTTTCGTCTGATATAGTTGTGCTGTATACGCGGAATTTTGTTGCTAGGGATTGAGTCATCAGATTCTGTTTTATAGGCGCGTTTGACGCTGGAGCTGACTGGTACAAATAATGTACTATCCGCATCACTGGTTTCAATGGAACTAGCTGTATCAATGTCTGTTTCTTGTTCGTACAATTCTACCATTTCTCTGTCATTCTGTTCGTTGGGGTCTGACAAAGCTGTGCCGGGGTTGACACTGTAATTTCGCATTTCTTGTTGCGTTTCGTCTTCATACAGATTGCTGGTATATGGTTCAACAATCTGCTTGGGTATCGTTTCTTCAGGATCTGATTGTTCTGAACGAGCAATCTTGTTCTTGTGGTATAGCAGTGTTTGTCCTTCGCTGGTATTCCAACTGGAACTGCCTGAACTGGGGGTGTGATAGGTATCAGCTGACGATTTTTCACCGCGGGAGTAAGTTTGAGTGTGAATAAAGGTATTTGGTTGTTGTCATCGTGTGACGTCTGAGGCATTATTTCTTCATTTCTAATGCGCAGGTCTCTGTCTTGGAGTCGATTACGCAATTCAAGTGGTGGGATATCTTCTTCGCTTTCGGACGAGTCTCGTTGTTGTCTTGCTCGATGTAGTGCATCGGTGGGTGGTCTGGGTATGCGGTCGTCTTGGTAAAATTCAGAGTCTGTCGTCTCTGACTCTGATATGTCAGACGGATCTGTACTGGATGGATTATAATTTAGGGTGGCCTTTCTGACTGGTCTTGTATTTGTCGTCAGAGGCGGAATGGGCCGGTGATTATCAATTTTGATTTGTTTTACGTGAGCTTTTGTTTGGTGTTGTTTCTCTTCATTCCAGATAATGAAGTTTACAGGCGTAGTTTGTTTCATGATTTTGTAGCCATCTAACCATCGGTCATCGAATTTTGAACTGCGTACATGTTTCTTGTAGTATACTCTGTCTCCTATTTTGTACGTTGGTAGCTTGGCTGATTTATCATGTTGTTTCTGTTTCTTGTGAAATGCCTTCTGCGTATTTCGTTGTGCAATCTGGTGAGCTTTGTACTTTTCTTGAAGGATTATTTCGATGGGGTCTTCTCCCATGTATTTTCGTTGTGGGCGAAGTAGGTTGTCTAACGGAAAATTTGGTTCTCTTCCGTATAGCATGAGAAATGGTGACATTCCTGTGGTATCGTTCACGTTTACTCGGATGGCTTCAAGAGCTTGGTTAATGTATAGGTCCCAGTATTGGTGGTTCCCCTTGATATATTTGCTAATAATATCATGTAGGGTGGCATGCATGCGCTCATTTCTGCCATTTGCATTTGGGCAATAATAACTTGTAGTAGTATGCTCAATATTCAGCTGGTGTAAGGTGGCTTTAAATGGGTTACCGATAAACTGTTTACCGTTGTCCGAAATGATTCGTTTTGGACAGCCATGCCTGGGAATGAATTCTTGTAAAAAAATTTGCGTGATAGACTGCGATGTGGCATCACTGAGTGGGTAACTTTCTGGCCAAACAGAGTATTGGTCAACTATGTGCAGGAGGTATTTGTTGCCTGATTGGGTGAGTGGGTAAGGACCTGATAAGTCAATGCTTACTGTTTGCATGGGATAATGGGAAGGTTGCATTTCTTGAAGGGGAATTAAATGTGGCTTCATGTTTCTCAATTTACATGTTCTACAGGTGGCTACATATTCTGTAATGTCTTTGTAGAAAGTTTGCCAATAATACCTTTTCTTTATGACATCAATTGTTTTGTCTCTTCCCATGTGCCCGTTGTTATCATGAAACTGTAGCAATACTTCTGGGACTAGATGTGCTGGAATGACTTTTCTTAGTGTCCCTTCTTGTTTACTATCAATATAGTATAGAGCTCCATCCGTTGGGTGTACTGTAAAATCTTTACTTTTTGTTGGGTTTTCCTTCACGTATGTGAGCAGCTTAACAATTTCTGCATCTTTCGCTTGTTCTACTCTCATGTCAAGCATATCTTGACTTTCTTCTTCTACTTGAGTGGCAGAATCTGAGGTACTTCTTCGACTTGATGAAGTAATTTCATTAATTTCTTTTGCATTATCGTCAATCTCTGAGGATGTGCCATCATTTTTGACTCTAATTGTTTTCACTTCGGTTTCATCATCATATTTGATTCTGGATAGGAGATCTGCACAGATGTTCAATCTGCCAGGGATATGTTCGATAGTGGTGTCATAGGACTGTAAATTCATTGCCCATGTCTGTAACTTCTTAGGCTGTTCCTGTGTTTTGGTGAGCCAGTTAACCAAAGGCTGGTGATCAGTTCTGATAGTGAGTTTCGTCCCTCTCACATAAAAGTCTAATTTCTGTACTGCATAGTGAATGGCGTATGCTTCTTTCTCAATGGTGGTCCACCGTTTTTGTGACTTTGACAATGCGTGGGATAGGAATGCAATGGGTTTCACATTGGGGATGTCTGGTAGTATGGGTGTTTCATCTTCTAGTACTGGTTGTACCAAACATGCACCAATTGCGTTATTCGAGGCATCGGTGTACAATATCATGGGCTGAGAAATGTCTGGATGTCCCAGAAGCGGAATGGCGGTTAGGGCATTTTGAGATATTCAAACGATTTCTGGCACTCTTCTGTCCATCTAAATCGTGCATACTTGCGGGTAAGGGCTATCAATGGCTCAGCTGCTTGTGAGAAATGTATGATATGGCGTCTATAGTATCCTACGGAACCGATAAAGGAGCGTGTTTGTCTGACCGTCTTGGGGCTAGGCATTTCTCTTATGGCTTTGACTTTATCTTCATCAGGTCTGATGCCATCTCTATTGATAACAAAGCCTAAATATTTGGTTTCTGTCTTTAGAAATTCACACTTGGACAGTTTTAACTTTATTTGGTGATGTCTGAGTCTATCAAAAACTGTTTCAACTTTGCGGAGGTGGTCTTCCATCGTGCCTGCGGTATGTATCAGGATATCGTCTATGTATGCCAGGGCAAATGGATGTAGACCCTTTAACACTTCATCCATGAGTGACATATATGTTGCTGGTGATCCTTTTAGACCAAATGGCATAACATTCCAAAAAAAAACTTCCGATATGGGAACAGAATGTGGATTTCTGTTTTGCCTCAGGTGTCATGGGGATGCACCAAAAGCCTGACCTTGCATCAAGTGTGGTAAAGTATGTAGACTTTCCTAACGTCGCAAGTAGATCGTCTATCCTGGGGAGGGGGTAGGAAATGACTTTTGTGATTTTGTTCAGGGCTCGGTAATCGCAGCAAAAGCGACTGGACCCATCTTTCTTCGTTACGATAACGATGGGGGAGGACCATTGGGATCTGGATCTTTCGATGATTCCTGCCTGTAGCATTTCATTTATAGACCTTTCCACGAGTTCTCTGTTTTTCAAGGGCGTATGATAGGGTTTCATATGTATTGGCTCCTCTGTGGTTGTTTGAATGTCCATTGTGACAGTGTTAGTTCTGCCTAATTCCATGTCATTGAGTGCGAATACATCCTGGTGCTTTTCTACAAACGTTTTCAAACGTTGCTTATTATCTTCTGTGGCATTCAGGGTTGCAAGTAACTGAGCTATTCTCTCTCTGTATTTATGATCTGCTATGATATCTCTGGTCTGTCTTGATGCCTCCGTTTCATTCCCATAATCTTGGGACATTTTTCTTGCATCTTGTGAAAATATCTGCTCTTGGTATGTGGTTTTCTTTTGCGTATTTCTTTGCCGTTCATTGGGCTGTGCTTGGTATTGTTTCCTCTGCCATGTGCTGTGTGCATTTCCATTTGTCACTGCATTTACTGTATATACGTTTCTAGTATTATTTCTGGGGTAGTCGTTGTTGTGCCATTTTTTCTGATTATTTCTGCCGTAACTGCGCTTATCCGCGTACGTTACTGTATTTCTTCTGTTTGTGCTATAGGGCTGTCTTCTTTCCCTGGGCGAAAATTTTTCATTCTTTCTGTTTCCAACTTTGCTGCTATAGTATCCTCCTGTGGTGGAGTCATATAAGAATTCTTCCTTTTCTTCGGAACATTCAATTGGTTTTGGGACTTTATCATATCCACCTGTTTTTGAGTTATATTGATACTCCATGGGATATGTATCTCTGTCTTGTCGCTTCGGATATCCTCCTGGCAAGACAATTTCTGTTTCTCTGCTTCTTTCTGATATACAGCACTTCATCTTTTCTCTTGGTGTGCTGGGGCGCAGGAATGAGTAATTATAGTCATTCTCATACCGTGGCTGCCTTATTTCTCTCCTTCTTATACATGGACTGGTTTGTTTCTGCAGTCTGGGTGGGGTATGCTGTGGTGTAACATAACTGTGACTGGTATCTCTGCCATTTTCTGCATATGACTTATAACTGTTTACCTTTCGTGTACCATGGTTATTTGTACTGCGATTTCGTGCACTATGTCCAGTGGGAGTGGTTGAGACAATTTGTGAATGGTCTCTATTGGTTTTAGTCTGTCTTATTGTTGACGTATCTACTTGTGCTACAATTGTGCCTCTATTTATAGTGGTAGTTTTTCCTGACATATTCAATATCATGATGGGGAAATCTCTGGACTTCGAGACTTCAGCGATTCCCTCTGTAATTTGCAACAATGGGTCATCAATAATGCTTTCTTCTGCTAGGGGCTGTATTTGAATTGATTGCCCTGGTGTTATGTACTCAGAATTTTTTACTCTGCCTTTTGCTATGACCAGGGAGTTTGGGGCCACCGTTATGGGAGCTGTCAGCCTTACCAAAGACGCTATGTGGATATCGTCCTGGAGATCTATGTATGTATTGTTGACTTTGATTTTCTGGAGGTCATAGTATATTCGAACTTTGTGTTTGTTAAAAAAATCCCTCCCTAGGATAAGATTTCTAGACATTCCTTTGGTAATGACAAATGGGTGTTCAAAATATGTTTCGCCTAAGGAAAATTTTAGCCATGCTGTCCCAACTGAATCTAGTCTTTGTCCCGTGACTGAAGCTAGGTGTGTTTTGGAGGGTTGAAATCGTACTAAGTGTTGGATCCTCTTGAACAGCTGGAACCTAATAAGGCTGATGGATGCTCCTGTATCTACCAGTGCTCTATATTGTTGGCCCTGTATAGCCATGATGCAGGAACTGGGATCCGGATGTATTTTAGTTCCATCATGCAGCATTTCTTCATATTGTATTTTTCTGGATGGGCCCACTTGACAATTTCTGTTCTGTGTTGTTTCTTTTGTTTTGGACCATTTTCTGTGATTGTTGCCCTCACTAACGGTCCTGTTTAGTGAGTGGCGCGGCCGTTTCCCTGACGCATGAGGGGTTGAGGTGTGCCTCTGGTATACTGATTTCTAGTGTAATCACGTGGGGGTGGTGCGGGTTGTTGTGGTTGATAACCTCCTCTTCTGGATGGTGCATTATTGTAATTTGCTCTACAGGACTTGTACCCATGTCCGAGCCTACCGCATGTGAAGCATCCGTTCGGATTGACATTATTGACGTCGTTTTGCCTCTGTGTGGGGGGTCTATAATTGCGAGGCCTATCATCTCGTTGTCGTGGGCGAGTCCATTGCCTCCTGGCATGGTCAACTTCCATAGGCTCATGCTCATTATAGTCCCTATATTCTGGTCGGGGTTCCCTACCTGCTCTTTGTTGGAACCTTCGGTGAAGATTTTCCTCCTGTATTGCTGCTTGGATTGTTTCAGCAATAGTCTTGGTGTCTTTTCTAATAAGATGCCTTCTGATATTTTCCGCTCTAAGGCCATCGGCAAATATCCCCACTAACTGTATTTCTACATCAGGTGTGGTAGGGATTTCTCCGCAAAACGCTTCTTCTGCCATATTGAGGAATCTATCTCCAAAAAGTTGTACCGATTCATCTCTTTCCTGTTTCATGCTTCTAAGGACTGACCAAGCATGCATTTTGTCTATTATTTCCCCATATCTCTGGGTGAGCTCTTTTTTTAGGGACTCGTAGGTTTCTGTGGGGTACTGCTGGGACCTCCTTCTTAAAAAATCAGTCACGTACGAATCAGAACCTAACAGAGCGATTTTCTTTTTCTCTTCATCCGTTGTTGCCTCTGCTAGTGCCGCAAATTTTTCCATGTCGGACAACCATCTTCTGAAATTTTTTTGTTTCCATCGAACGGCTGAACAATGGATCTAACCTGTGTGAATTTCGCGTAGTTGTCATTTTTCTGTAGGGTTTCAGTAATTTTCCGTAGCGCTATTATTGTTGGTCCTTCCATATTTTGTCTGTCCTGGGGCTGCAGTGGTTGTGCTTGAGCGAATCTGTTTTCCTGTTGCTGCTGCTGTTCTACCCCAAGTTGCTGGAAATTTTCCATTAATTGATCCATCTTCGCTTCTGCTCTTTTTTAGAGGACTGGTCATACGGCACCAAGTTGAGATGTGTGGCCGTTGTGGGTGGGGAATTGGGGGTTGCTGTTTAATTTCAGAGAGTGTTAGATCTAGAACTAGCTAGACTGCTAGAGGTGGAAATTTCTCACTGACAGTCTTACGGGATTTTACCAGGTTCGGGGACTATCCTCTAAGGTGTTGTAGTTTGTGAGCAGTTAGTAAGAATTTATAGGTTTCTCAACAGACATTACTTCCTTCCATTCATGGTTAAGGCTTAGCAATCAAATTTACGACCTCTTTTTGATGTCAACGTTTTATTTAATAATCATAATATATACATGATGGCGTGAAGTTACAAACATGCATTTTTCATTCATAATATAAAATGCAAGTCGCTCTCAATGATCTAGCATGGGGAATTGACACTTGTATGAATCAGGCCTATCCAACTCCTGTCTACTTTTTCTTTTTAAATACCAGTTTGCGTTGATCCAATTTCATATAAGCTGTTCCACTTCAGACCGATTAATTCATTATTCTCAAGGGGTTTCGTTATATGCTCATATTCTGCAATTTGATCAATTTATGCTTGTACAGAGCAAATTCCATCATCTCTGCATTCGACTCATAGGCGCAACTTGCAGCCATGAATCCTTTTTCTAAATCTGCAACAATGGGTCAATAATTGATTAGTAATTAGCTCCTACTTACAGACTTCGAATATAGAAGTTAAATACACAAAAATGCACTTTGAAGAGAACATGCCATCATTCCTGGAATTTCTAATCCTTCAACCTAGATAACTTTCATGCAGTAAAACCACTGCGTTATCAGCACAAAACTTGTTCGTCTTACTAGCTAGACGCGTCTTTTTCAACTAACTAGGTTGTTGGGGAAATTTCGCGTCTCTTCTACATTTCCTGCCGGCTGAATAATATTGAGCCTTACGATTGGATAAAAATCACGTGACTAATTTTGACATGTAACGCGACTCCATCCTAATTAACATTTGATCTGTTTCTCGGAAAGTAGAAATTTATATGCTAATCTGGTTTTTTTTTTATAGCCTGTTTCCAAAGGAACAGCTATGTACACGGCTACACCTAGTCTTTTCGGATAAGGGCGAAAAATAGGAGGTCCCATGTGCAAGTTGCGCACGTTAAAAATCCCACGGCAGTTGGAAATCGTAAAGAGTAGGTCATAAAAGTAGCTGCCCTGGCAACATTTAAAATTTAGGAACTTACCCACCACAAAAATATTTACAGAATGTGTGATTCCTATATACACATATTGGGATTCTCGCCGGTGCTACGGAGTTCAAGCTCTGTGCTGAGATCCTCCTTGTGTGATCTAAGGGAGGAGGTCGGAGCACTGACGGAGTTGTCCGTGTGCAATGAAAACAGTCTTTAAAACCAAACCAAACCACACGTCTCTTACGCTTTGGACATTCATAATGATCCTTAATAAAATCCTTGCTGATATACTAATCACTTTAGGTGTTATGGTGGACGTACTGATAGCCACTTCGGAGACATGTTGGCGTTTTATTCAACCTAAATAGCTTGAGTTTCGAATGACATGTATCTATGCTTTATGGGGTTACAAGAATAGACATTAGCATACTCTTCATTACTTGACCTTTCTGAACAAAAATAATAAACACAAAATATAGTTGGACCTCAAGCCACAAAAATAACAAACGTTGATAAAAAATAATAAAAACACTGAAGTATCTTATTAGTAATGTATCCAAGCTTTCACGGATAAGTAACGAAATGTTAAATCCCTGAAATATCTGACATATGCTATTTTACCGTTGATCTTTATTTCAGCATCAGTTTTACTACGTACTGTTAAAAAAATGTTGTCTTCAGTGTTATATAGAACCAATCCTGACATACAGAAGTGAGTCATGGATAATTAACAAAGAAGTAGGAAATGCACCAGAGGCCATAGCGATCTGGTTCTACAGAATAATTTTAAAAATATCATGGACAGCTTAAAAAAAAAAGAAGAAGAGTAATGAGGGTGTCCATGAAAGAGGTCAATGCGCAAGGGAAGCTGATTAATTATGTTAGAAGAAAGTAATCCACTTTCTTTGGGCGTGTTTTAAGAAGAAGGAGGCTGGAGTATATCGTGACAACAGGAAAGATTCAAAGAAATAGAGGTAGAGGAAGACAAAGAGATCAGATACTGGACAGTTTGACAACATGGCATGGAAAGAAGTCAACAACAGAATTGATAAATGTTACTGGAGACAGGAAGTTGTGGAGAGACATAATCTCCAACACCACTAGGCACGGGACTTGAAGAAGAATGCTTTTTTTCAATACCTTGCAAATTTTGTTACATATTTGACACACTAGTAGTTAATGTAATTTTTGTCTTTTCCTTAACAAAAAAAAAAAAAAAAAAAAAAAAATGCTTATAGCGCATTTACTATACTGTTTTAGTCAAATATTGGTGAAAAAAAGGTAAAGGATCCCGTTACACGCCTATTGAGGCATATTAGGATACGGTGTTAAGACCATATTTTCTTAACCAATGGCACACTAAGGGGGATGTAGTCAGCATCCCGCCGGCCGCCTTAACCTTCCCAGAGTTGTTCTAGTACCCCATTCACGAGGCTGGGTCGACCCCGGAGCCGTTTACGGTCTAAAAAATCGCACCTCAACTGAGGATCGAACCATTAGTCAAATATTAGGAACACGTTAATGTTGAAGAGGAACTCTGAAAGTAAATTTATGTATTTAGTGCAGAGGTTTTCAAACTGTGCGTCGCGGCCCTCGGCTAAGGGTGTCGCGGTGGCTTGGGAAAAGTGTTGGGCTCGATATTATGAGCCAAGGTCCATCAATAAATATAGTATAGAGAGGAGCCGCGGTGATTTATGCACAGGTCAAGGGAGCCGCGGACCAAAACAGTTTGAAAACCTCTGATTTAGTGCTTTGAAGCAAAGTTCTCGTTCTTTCCTTTCGTCAGGTTTAGAGTGACTTATGGAATACAATTGTCTATATTTGTTTAAACAGGTTTTTTGAGCTTTGCGGAGGCACAGAGCAGTACTGGTCAGAGGGAGCACCCAAATGTGCTGCTTTTTATAGTTGATGACCTTCGTACCACCCTCGGATGTTATGGGGAGCCCACTCTTCAAACACCAAATATTGATAACTTAGCTAGCAAATCTATTTTGTTCAAGCAGACGTTTGCACAGGTGAGTCAAATAATGACATAATATCTTATAATGATTCATTCATCCCCCTTTACTAAAGGAGCATAGGCCTTCAATAAACTCATGTCAAGTCTTCCTGTCCTGTGTCAGAGGTGACTTCAATGCTGCTGCTGACTGGAGGCCTGGGGGATGTTGTGGAGCTGGTCTGTTGAGAAGTTCTTCAAAATGTTCTGTCTGTGACGTATAATGGAAATAGAGCCTACAGTCATGTGACCGTCTTTGCAACCCCGCAGCGCTTTTTTGGTTTGCTAGCAAAACCACGACTTTTCTGCCTGTGTTTACTTACACCAGTTTACTCTTTCGTTCCCTCCTCTTTTCTTAAACACGTGCAAACGCAGTGTTTACAAATTTTTGAAACCTGCCCGTCAAAACAGGTAGCGAATCAGCTTTTGTTTTCCTCGTTTTCCCACGCCCGTATCTGTCAGGCATACGATCTCAGACAGAAAACACGTGAAACAGACGTAACGGCCTTTTGAAGTCTCCGGAAAGGGGAGTTAACGCTTTGATGTCGTATACGCAGAAAATTCTTCGAGAACCCGTTAGACGTAAGAAGTCTTCTGATGTCGGTTAGCAACGCCCGACAGAGCCGACCTGTAAGCCTTTCATTTGGGAAACGCAGTCGCTGTTCCCCGTTACACATAGTAACGCGAAAAGTAACATCATCGATAGATTAGAGAAATATAAGCATATATAAGCTGTGTTTTCTTAAAACTCGCTATCAGCGTCACTCAGATTTTTGGATAGTCTAAGCACGCAGTTATAGAACCATTTTGTTAAATGTATTATTAGCAATTCGTGGGGATTTTTCATTCTGTTTTCTGGTAATAGAAATTAGTGCTTACGTGTTTAAAAGTGTTAGCTTCTACCAATTAAAAGAGTTAGCTTTTACCATTATAATTCACTTAGATTTTCTAGCTGTTAAAACTAGTGAAATAAAATAACGCGCAGCTATTTCATACCAAATGTTCAGTTATAATGTTAATGTTCACCACACGCTTTCTCACACATGAAGAGACGGGTTTAGCTGACTGGTTTATATGCTAGGTGCGACTGATAGTGACAGAAAAGAATTCATGCTTTATTTCATTGTGCGTATTTATTATAAGTGCCTATTATTTAATATCATACGACGAAACTATCAGACGCCGACCAAATTAATAGCTAGTTAACGACTGGCGATAGTTTGTGATAATTGACATTGTACGCTGATCGTTAACCGCGAGCAGGGGGGAGAGTCGCATAACTCAATCCAACCTACACTCGCTAAGCGACGCGCGATAAGGTAGGCTAAAGAAAACACCTGTGCCGTTTAACTTTAATCAGGACTGACGGAGTGGATAAAAGATCGTCTTGTCCCCGTCTGTGTGCATATATATAGCTATATAGAATAGTAGCATTTTTCCATAAATGTTTTTCTTACATTCCTAGCAGACCTGATCAAGAGCGTCCAGCGGTCTTTTCTTTTGCTTGTTTTTTGGTCTGTGAAATTTTACTTTGTTAGTTACCTGTGCCTCAAATTGGTTTGAGCGGTAAAGATCTTCATTATAAGCTTGTACTCGCCAAAGATACATGAGAACAGTTCTGACACTAAAAGTAATTTAACTAGACTTACCAAACCCAGCAATATTTTTTTCAATTTTATCAGCCCACTAGGGTGTACAAAAATAACATTTATTCCCGACTTCTGAGAGTCGTATTCAAGCGAAGCATCCAGAAATTTACGCTGTTCAGAATCGGCGCTCTAACATAGAGTCAACTATGTGAGAGCAAGGTGTAAGAAATAGTTTTTCTCACGAGGGTGATAGTGTAAGAGAAAGAGCAGTCTCTGAAATGAGTACTTTCTCTAATACAGCCTATCTTTACGACTACATTTAAATCAGACGCACTTCTCTCCTTATACAAAATACAAGTTACACTGTACCCACATACACACAATTCTGTGAAAAATACGCACAAACGTGAAAACAAACTATGGATAACAGATATGGGTAGGGGTTGACCAACACAATAACTTAAGATTTATTAAGTTTATTATCGTATAAACTGTTTACAACATTCAACATAGATATCAATAAAATCATAGGTTACAGAGTTTAGAAAAAAATACCCTCAATAAGTGCCCTCCCCTCTGTTGAGACAAGATTCCGCCAGAAGTTACAAACCCCAAAAGGTCAAAGATTCACGCTAGGGTATAGCAATATACAATACAGTAAAGAACGAAGTTCCTAGTTAAGCTATCCTGAAAACAATATAACAGTCTTAGCAAACAAAATTAGAAGTGAGTTCAATGATTATACAAAAGAAGAAATATTCACTCCGCTTTCTCCGACTCTGTGAAATCTGTGGCCACATTTCAATCTCGCTTACCTATTAGTTGCTCACCAACTTATACACATCAGTTGACAGATCTATCATAATCCAGGGGGGTGCTTCTCCGAAAATACGCCCCAGTTCCTCCACGAATTGTTAATTTCCCTAAGGGGGAACCGCTTACTTTGGTAATGCTTATTGAATATGATACTGTCACATCAGGTATTTCATGCAGCAAAAATATAATCCGTGATCTAGTGGTCACAGTAGACAATACACAGTACTTCCACTGGTTAAGGCAACATACGGTTGGTAAACTGTTAGTAGGAAATGGACGATGTTGAACGTATCTCCTATCGGCTTTTCTCTCTGGTGTGATGATGCCGATCCTGAAACAATGTATTCTCCGGGATAAATCCACTGGGAACCACAATTGTCAGTAGTCAGAAAAATATGGTAGGGTTAGATCTTTGGCCACTGCGGGCTGATAAAAATAGATTGAAAAAATCTGGGTATTTGTTTGTCCAGTTAAAATTATCTATTATTGTTCATATGCTTAGACTCTCTCTGTATGACAACAAGAGGACCGAGCAGGTCAACATCACTGACCTGAATAATAATAAGAATTGTTTACTGGTGCTGCACTATTTACACACACACACATATATATATATATATATATATATATATATATATATATATATATATATATAATATATAATTTATATATATATATATATATATATATATATATATATATATATATATATATATATATGACAAGCTAGAAAAAAACTACCAGAATTGGCGTTCCCCTTAACAGTTGTTGTTAGAGGATGAACTGGGGCCAATGTGGGAAGTGAACTGGATAGTTGTACGCCGAGGAATATCTCCTAGGAGGTAAGAGTGGCCACTGTTTACAAGAGAGAGTGAATATTTTTTCTTTGTTACAGAGATTTTACCAACTCTGGATTTGCCTAATTTTTTTTTACTTTACTGTACTTATAGAGTCAGACTTTGTTTACTTTACTGTCTACTCTGTATCATAGTGCTAACCTTCAACCTTTGGGTTATTAACTTTGGGTTCCTTTCTCCATAGGGGGAGGACGCATCTATTTTGTTATTTCATATGTGTGTAAAATCTGATTTGTTTGACCTTTCTTTAGATAATTGGTGTTGTCAAGTTTAAATGATAATAAACAACAAAGAAACTTAACTTTGTGTGTTGGTCAGACCCATACCCAATTAACAGTAGTTTTTCACGTTTGTGTGTCCTGTCGTCACATAGCTGTGTGTGTGTGTGTGTAGTTAAACTTATACTTTATATGTATGAGGAGGGCAAGGTTGTCTTGTACTAAATTACAGTCGTATAGATAGGCTGGAATAGAGAAACTTACTCATTCCAGAGACATATCTTTTTCCTTAAGCTACCACCCGTGAAATCTATTTCTCACACCTTTCTCACGTACCTATCATCATCCACTCAGACGGGCGAAAAACTACTCACAACCTATCTGTACGACACTGTCTTATCTTTTCATTTTCTCTTGCACGTTGCTAAAGAATTTTCCCTTCCTGTCTTTGGTGAGACCATTTGCTTGCTTGTATTTCTGTTAGCTTCTTTGTATCGTAGTACAGGCCCCTCTTATTTCCTATGGCTGTAGCTTCCTCTGGCTCTCTTGCCAACTTATTAATATATTTACTCTATACTCGGGAGCCGCGCTAGCGTAGTGGTTACAACACCGCTCTGGCGACCGGGTGATACAGGATCAAACCCGGGCGACGGCATTTGAGGATTTTTCGTCGACCGGGATTTGGACTGGATTAACTCGAGACCTGGCGAGGACATTTGAAGGAGTGTCGTCGACCAGGGACTGGCGGCTCCTGAGCCGACCCAGCTGCAATGGGTACCTCCGAAATCGGCGAGTATTTGCCTGAATGGCGAGGGACACCTGTCTCTGTACAAGAAATAAAGGGATACTCACGTAAAATCAATGTCAGGTTAGGCATAAAATAATAACCTGAGATTTCGCCTCGAGTATTAGCGGGCGAACGCAAAAAAAAAAAAAAAAAAAAAAAAAAAAAAAAAAAAAAAAAAAAAACTCTATACTCTTCTGATGTTTCTTCTTATCTCTTTGTTGCTTTTTGATGGTATCTGCTGTTATCCACGGCTTGTGCTGGTACTCTCTTTGTACCAACACTTTTACATATGTCTCATTCTATATAGTTTTGATCTGTTGCCAGAGGTCTTCTGTGTTTGCTACATCTTCCAGCTGTTAGAGCACTTGATATTTCTTGGATATTGTTACCGTAAATTTGTTTTTTTTACTCCTTAGATATCCCACATTAAAGCGTTATCCATAGCTATGAATTGTTGTACTGTATATTTTTTGAGTTTCATCTTTATTGTGGCCAACAGAAGATGGGAATCTTATGCCACTTTTGCACTTCTACCTATTTTTACGTCATGTAATGATAATCTAAACTTCTTTATGTATACAAAATCAGTCTCATTTTCCGTTCTATGGTCTGGTATGTCTATATTGCTTTATGTGTTCTTTTATTTGGAAACATGCTTTAAAGCACAGTTGATTTGAAGCACAGAAGTCTGTAAATAATTCTCCATTTTTGTCCATTATTCTTAGTCCATTTTTTTCCCCATGATGAAGAATGTTCGGAACTTTCAAAACTTGACAAGAGGTCTCTGCAAAATAACTTTCCGAACTTTGTACAGTGGAAACTAATGATGATGGAACGATACAATTAATAAACACTTACTGCAGACTGACTGAATGTCTGGTCTTCTGAATGATTGTTATCTGTGATATTTCACCTTCAGGTTGCGGTGGGGGGGGGGGTAGGGGGGGGGGGGGGGGGAAAAAAAGAAGCTACTCATAACAGTTTTTGTGTCTAAAAAAAATAATATGTTCCCTGACATTCGTCATGCAACCAACTACAACTTTAAACCAACTACAGTGGCATTTCTTGAAAGTAATCATGCTAATCGGATGACATTTGAGAAACGTCTATAAATCTCAAAAGTGTAACTCACAAAAATTGACAGTCCTAACATTCATTGATATAAATTTATTGTAAAGATTATTTTCTAATTTATCAGCATTTTGATTCTAAGTGTTAACATTATTTTTATTACAATTATGTGCCGAGGAATCTTAATATTATTCTGAGAAACTGTATCTCCATCACCTCCAGTGTTTTTTGTTCCATTTTTTGTTCACTATCCAGGACTAGCTTCCATATAGTAATATTGGTTTAATGTTACACTTTAGCAGTTTTTTTCCTCATTCTGATCAACAAGGATTTTTTGCATGCCATATTTCTTATTTCGCTGAATACAATTTTTTTGGCATGGCATATTATGTTCTTAACTTTAATGATGCATTCTCAATCTGATGTTATCAATATACTTACATGTTTGAATTCCTGCTTGCATTGTTTATTTTATTAGAAGCAGCAAAAACATTCAGTGTAAATAAAACAAATTAAATGAGAATAATAATAGGCAGACAGATCCAGTAAAGATCAATGGTCAGGTGATTGATGAAGCTATTTTATTGTTGTTATTGTTGATCAGAATTGACATCGTTGCACCCTGGGCCAACCCATAGGTGCTCAGTATCCCTCAGCAAATGTTGAAGCCGAATGTTCCTGCAGTGTACTGGTCGTATACATGCTCAATACAACCTCTCATGTGTCCGTCTCCACTAGTCGTGTATTTGATGCCAAATTCCAGCAATCTTAGCCTTGTTGATTCATCAATTACAGTTTCGTTCTCTAGTAGATGATCATTAATTGTTCTGAGTATCTCTCCCTAATCGATATCCAGCGTCCCCAATATAAGTGATCTCACGGCTAGTCTGTCAGCTCTGCCATTGCTGCATGGCCAGAACAGCAGGATCACATCAGTTTCTGAATGATTGAAGCATCCATAGATGTTTTCCATTCATGCCCTAACCATCCATTCAGAATCTTCAGAAGCATGAACTGATACAATAACTGCCCTAGTTCATAGAGTTTCAAACAGCCACATTAGGGATGCAATAGCAGCCTCTATCTCCGTTCTCATGCTGGAGGTTGTTGTCATGTAAGTTCCACTGTGTTCAGCCGAGAAGCCATATCCTGATTTTTTACCACAGAGTACAGGCCCGTCAGGTACACAATGGCATTATCACCCCTATCGTATGGCCATTTATCAGATGATTAATTTCCAGCTCTGCTTTTTCATTGCACCAAGTTGATGATGACTTCTGATAATTTTTACTTATTTGTGAAGTAACATCAGTTGATACGGAGGAATAAATCAGCATATCAGTGCCAGGATTAGTAAAGCCTGATATTCCTATAGCTGTCTCTAATCAGTATGACATTTGCAGCTCTTTATGGAAAAAAATAAATTAATTTAGGCTATTTGTCGTAAATGTAAAATATGTCATAGTGTGAGGTTCAGAAATGTGACACGTCACCAAGACTGTCATGTCAAGAATTCAGACATTCACCAGTAGATGACTCAGTCACCTTCTCCATACTAAATGCCAGATAGAATAACAAACATAATTTTTAGTGCATTTGGTAACAACAAAGAAGTGAATACCTAAAACTTGTATTTTTTATATAATTTTTTAAAATTTGTAAGTGAATATTAATTTTTTTCGAAACCATTTCAGCTTTTTACGATGAGTGAAAAATCGAGAATTTAGAGCGTTATAGATTTAAAACACTGAGATTTTAAGCGCCAAAGATTTGAAATGCAAGAAAAATGTAATTCGCACGTGAAGTTAAATAAAAAATGGTTAAAATGGAGATAAGTAGGACAACACCCTCAGGAAATAACAAACTATTGTAGTCAGAGGTGCCCTTGACTAGAATCCACAGTGGAAGAGATGAGTGAAGACGTCAAAGAGAACCTGGGGAAGAATGACTGAAGAAATAGCAAAAGACAACTGGCCTCTCATGGACATAGTTGAAGAAAACTGTCCAAAACAGAAATCAGTGATGAGCAGTAATATATATATAGAAACAACAGGAAATATTGAAGGAAAAATAGATACAGCATGACACAAAGAGAAGATATGGGACAATTTGACATCAATGCATGGAAAGACGTCAACGACAGGATTGATGAATATTACTGTAGACAGGAAGTTGTGGAAAGGCATGATCACCTATGCCAAGAGGCATGGTACTTGAAAAAGAAGAATCTGATAAGCAGTAATTTCAGCCCTATGTTCCACATGTAACAAAAAGGAAACTATTGGTAACATGGGAACTATTGGTAACATGGTAACTATTGGTAAAATGGTAACTATTGGTAACATGGTAACTATTGGTAACATGGTAACTATTGGTAACATGGGAACTATTGGTAACATGGGAACTATTGGTAACATGGTAACTATTGGTAACATGGTAACTATTGGTAACATGGGAGCTATTGGTAACATGGTAACTATTGGTAACATGGCAACTATTGGTAACATGGGAACTATTGGTAACATGGGAACTATTGGTAACATGGTAACTATTGGTAACATGGTAACTATTGGTAACATGGTAACTAGTGGTAACATGGTAACTATTGGTAACATGGAAACTGTTGGTAACATAGTAACTATTGGTAACATGGTAACTATTGGTAACAAGGTAACTATTGGTAACAAGGTAACTATTGGTAACATGGGAACTATTGGCCACTGTAATATTAACCTTATCTGTTAATATGCTGTGTAGAAAGTGACAATTCCTTGGGATAGCCTGAACCAGAGTGAAAAGGGGTGAGAAAACCCGGGGTTGTCTGAGATTATTAACAGCATACCTCTAAAGAAGACAAAGTTACAGAAACTGTTTACACGTGTACAATGAGACATCCAAGGAAGCCAGTGACAGTTATTAATTGGTCGGTAATAGCATGATAACCAAGAAGTGACGGACTTTCAAAAATGGGTGGCTGTGCAGAATAGAAGAACTGAAGGGGTATAACAAGATGGCCAATGTGAAACTAATGAAAAGAACTAGAAAATGCCAGTGGAATGTCAGGAGAGGGAAAGTTGGATAGGACACACATCAAGGAAATCAACTGATAGCTTTACATGGCAGTTGTTGTTCTAAAATCCCCAAGGTAAGAGAAACAGAGTTAGACTTAAAAACAGATCAGTGGCGTCACTGGGGGGGGGGGGGGGGGCGGCACGCACCGGGGGACACCATCAGAGGGGGTGAAACCAAAATGACTGTCTTTAAAATTTTTGTGCAGTGTTTCAGCAGAAATTTATAATTTTTTATAAAAATATCCCTGCAGTTACTTGTAACCACAAAAACATTTTTCGTAAGCCCAGCTTACATGTACTGTATCAATATATCTACGTTTTTACTTCGAATTCTATTGTTTTCTTACCGAATGTTCACTTTAACCACATGAAACTATGTAAATGTAAATACATTTAGGCTGTGCGTATGATATTGTAATTTAAAGGTGTAATTTTAATTTTGCTAGTTGTTTATGTCACCACTATTGCCATTACATTCAGTGATATACAGGAATTACGAGTAACATTAGTACAAAAAACATTACTAAGGATTCTATATGGTCTGGTACCGGAGGAGGTCCATGGGGTTGACACCACGAGTTGCCGCACTGGGTGACACCAACCCTAGTGACGCCACTGGTGGAACGGCAGGCGAGGGAAAGACACTGATGTTGGATAGGACTCACTTCAGGAAACCAGTTGACAGCATTACAAGGCAGTCTCTGTTCTAACATTCCCAAGGCAATAGAAATAGAGGGAAACTGAAAAACACATAGGAGTAAGAGACAGACATGAACATGATAAACAGACATGGGAAAACCTTGAATGGATGGTACAGGACAGAAAGGCTTGGTATGGAGTTGTTGAAGGCCTATTCTCCGATGGGAGCTGGGAGGTAATTAATGATAAATGAATATCAGGACAACAGATCATTCAAGGTCCAGTGTAATAATGGAGGGGGAAGGGGGGGGGGGGGGGGCGGAAGGGGTCTCTGAGGAGACAAAGAAAGAATAGGCCCACTTCTTCCTCAGGCATGTCGTAACAGGCTGCTCTTATGAGGTTGCGCACGAGGCTGCCAACCTCATTATGTAAAACAAACTGCTACAGAAACCGCCACTACAAACAAAAAAAAAAAAAAAACTTGAATGAATGTTGATTCATAATCAAAACCACAGCTTTTGTTATAATGAAAGTCTATGCCTGCAGAACTGGGTTTCTTAACCTGTGGTCAATGGATTCCTTGGTTGTCCATGAATGGTCTTTAGGGGGTTGTTACTAGTGTAGTATGTAGCCACCAAATGTTAATGCTGAATGTAGGAGGTCAAACATGGACAGTACAATGTTGTGGTGTATATTTGGGTCACCAAGCGTTGAGGCGCTGACAAGAGTGTAATGTTGACTCTCTCTCAAACACCATACAGGCTCTCAAGTGCGTAGTGCTCGTAGAAGTGTGTGGGTTGACATGATGTGTGGGTGAGTAGACATCAGATAAGTTGGTGGACACGAATGCGTATAGGCTCTTGGACAAGTTCACGATGCACCCACTCAACCACATGTAGAAGCCAGTAAACGTTGGTATTACTGATGACCTTTTCAACAATTTATTACGAGACATACGGTGACATCAACAGCACAGTCAATTGCACATGGATCAGAGACATCACATACATGGTAATGGAGAAAACATCTGGCATCACAAATCTTGATCAGCTCATACATCAGGATGCTAATGACAATGGTCTGTCAATCTACGTTCTGCTCATACTAAAGCTCAGGTACTCCTGACTAAGCACGTCAGGTACCTCTAGCAAATATGCCGCACGACAAGGGCGGGCTCCCAATTGCTTAACAAAAGTCTATGGCTCTTCTGGCATCACACGCCAGGTACTTCTTCTGGTGAAGAATATAGGCCGCGAAAGGCGGGCCTCTATGGCGACAGAATCAGGCCACAAGTAGAGGACCTCTATAACAAGGTAACCTCTGTGTTATTTCTCATAAGCAAGGCATATCCATCTATGCCAAACATACCGCCTGAATAGCGGGTATCAAACAGTACAACCTTCGCTGGGCTTCTATTCAACCACCTAGTCTGCATATCTAGGCATACGAGAGGATTAAAGTGTACATATTACCTTGGCAGCATCCTAGAAAATCACCAAACACAACACTTGCCATCCTTGGCGTACAGAATAAACTTGGGGAAGAATCACTGACATATCAGTCACACAGAGGACTTCATTTCCCCGTAATAATGGCAGAGAAAATCTCCGGACCTCTTGTCCGTTCAGAAACCCAGGTACACTGCCCAGATCGGAAGTGTCTTTCGATCTGCGCGCAAAAAACCTGCGCATGTGCAATAAGCACAGTCCTGAGTAAAGCTAACACAGACCAGGGCGTTTCCCCGAAACAAGAGGCAAAAACCGCTCCTTATATGGTCATGTGAATAGCGACTTAAGACATGCCAACTATTTAAGACATTTCCCCGAAACAGGTCAACATCGATCCTTATAAGGATAGGGGAATAAGACAAGGGGAAGATAACCGCTAATCAAACCTGTCACTGAAAAGTTAATAGACAGTTCTCTCTCTTAGACCATCAAAAAGTATCAAACAGGTTGACGTCTATAATACAGGCAAAAATGACAGAAACAGGGGTCCATGTAACTAAACTAAAATTTAACAAGTAACATTTTTAATTATGCATTTATGTACATTTTGTTCCAAGAAGGGGTCCATAGCATGACCGGATTAAGCCAAGGAAAGCCTCTAGGCTTTTAGGTATTTGGACTCCCCTTCACATAATAGACAATAATTTTAATTTTTCTTTTCAAACCCCTTAGCATGGTGATTGTTTATACTAATATTATTACTAGATTGTTATGTTAGTTTGTTAGCATTGCTTTCCTCTTTTATTATTAATTTTTTTTTTAAAATGTTTATTAGTATTATTTTTATTATTAAAAAGTATACATAATAAACAAATTGTATTGAAAAAATATATGTATTTTTAATTTTTTTTAAACTTATGAACGCCCCCCCCCGCCCCCGCTCCCCCCCCCCCCCCCCCCCCCCCCCCCCCCCCCCCCCCCAGAACTCCGGCTTCAACCTACTTAGCCTAATGGATAATCCAGCCCTGGTCCATAGCCTTCACCAGATACGATCAAAGGGGTCCATAGCTTTCATCGGACAAGTGGCCCAAGGCACACACGACAATAAGTTAAAACCCTGTTGTAGATGCAGTTACAGTTAGTACCATAATAGATTTAACATGTAAATTAAACACTGTGTATGGTGACTTAATATCTTCACTTTCAATTTGCAGCAAGCAGTGTGTGGACCCAGCCGAGTCTCATTTCTCACCAGTCGTAGACCAGATACCACCAGACTATATGACTTCTTTTCATACTGGAGAGTTCATGCAGGAAACTACACCACACTTCCTCAACATTTCAAAGAAAATGGATACACCACCCAGGCTGTGAGCAAAGTTTTCCATCCAGGTAGTACGCAATGCGCCTTCTCCGCTTATCATGTATTTTATTTTCTCGAGCAGTGTTTTCCAATTCTTTTATTATGGTGGAATCCACACAAACATGTCAGATATCTAGGGAGTCAAAAATACCTTGCAATAAAAAATGTATTAGATTGCAACTAGGAACATGGTATTTTATGATAGAGGTAAGAGTTTGGGTTTCAGCTGGCACACAGTGTCAGAACACGAGGTTTCCCTTAATTAGGAAGATGACCGGTGGACAACTTCTCTCAACAGATAATCTTGGTTCACCACACACTTTGTCAAATAATGTCGGAAAAGTTAATGTTTTTTCTGTAATTATTTCTCGCCACAAGGCAGCATGTACATTAGAGTTTGTGAAGAAATATGATCTGGCTCAAAGGCCCAGTATAAGCATTTATTCTTTAAAAAAACCCGTTAGTGGGATTGGTATTCTGTCTATCTCTGAAGGCACATGCCCTGTCAGACAGGTGTTACTTGAAAACCCACGTGGTTAAAGATATAAAATGTTTATTTTTCTCACAGGTTTGTCTCTGTACTAAACGCCGGCAAAGTTGGGTTACCTCAGTATTCACTGAATAAAGAAAAAAACACATATGAAATATTTTACATATTATGTACTCAATATAACTTACATTTTGAACTGCAAGCGTAGAGCTTGACTTGACGTTTAAACTTTCCCGTGAAATAAGTTATATATAAAAATCAATCATCATGAATTAGGAATACATACGTATTCCGTCAACATTCATGAGGCATCTAGCATTTATAAGTTAGTTTAGAAAAATTATTCTCGTCTGATTATTTAGCAGTTAAATTAAATTCATTATAGCTACATGATTTTAAGCTAGAAATTATAATTTATTCTGTTTTCCACTGTAACTCATCAGCTAGAGAATATAACAGACTTATAAATTAATCAATCTGCACAAAAGAAACTAGTGGGATAAAATAGGCGGTTTAACACTTAATCGCTCACAAATTATTAGATACTTAATATAATATTTACCTCAACACAGAACTACGGTATCACAACGAAACTAAGAGGTTCACTTATAAGTTTAAGTATCTAGAACGAAGTGACCACGTCTACTGCAAATGGAGAATGAGTGAAATCAAGTTTCAAACTCAGGTTAAGATATCTTAAACCAGACAAAGGGGTCCCAACTTATTTCGCAAAACGAAATAATCTCCCCTTTCCGTCTTAACACCTACGTCTGCTTAGACGCTGCTCATAACTGCCAAACGTGCGTCTTCACATCTCCATTTAACTATCTGACCGTGAGCGCGCGTGTCAGAGGCGAAATGCCAGACACTCTGTCTGCTCTGAGCGAGCATGTCTGGCGCGATTCACATCTCCGTATAACTATCGGACAGTGAGCGCTCATGTCAGATGCGAATGCCAGACGACCCGTCTCCACTGCGGAGGGCAATTTTCACACTTAGCCGGGAGCTAGCCTGACGAAAAACTCTCGTGACAGCTGCAAATGTAGACAATTTGTCTGCTCATCGTGTCTGATAGACTGAAATCCCACCTAAAATTATCTCGTGCAAAGGACTGACACGTTAGGTAATCTACTGCGTTTCTAAATGAGAAACTGAAACCAGGCAAAAGTTTGAATGGGAAAATAGTAATGTTTATAGTCGCAAACGTACAAATGCGAAAAACACAGGAAAAGGATAAAGAGTGATAATAAAATAGAGGACACGGGTAGAAAAAAGGGAAGAGAATATAGAAAATTTATTGATCATACTCTCTATGCGACAATCAACACACTAGGGGTGATGTGGTCAGCATCACGCCGGCCGCCTTAACCTTCCCACAGTTACTCTGGTACTCAATTCATGAGGCTGGTTCAACCCCAGAGCCCTTTGCGGTCTAAAAAAATCCCACCTTAGGATCGAACCATGGACCACCGAGCTAGGAAGCCAGTGCACTAACCACTGTGCTACGGCGGCTCCTATTACATGCCTGAGGCAGCAGACTTTTCTTTCTCGCCTCATTAGAGACCTCCAAGAACTACGTATGGGCTTTAAAAAAAGGAAACTGTCTTGTTGCCTGATCATTATCTGTTGCCTGTTTTTTTTTAAAGAAAAACCTTTCGAAATCAAGCAACATAAAAAAACCCCCAGAAAAGTGAATTAATTATGGTGAGAAGTCAATAGGTAAAAAGAATAGTCTTAACATGAACTACAGGAAGGGAAACAACTTCTGTGCCTTTTGGTCGTAGCTTTTTCCCAATAATCGTATAAACTCAATAACATACCTGTTACTCTCCTGATGAAAACCTGTAAGCTGGACCAATAAAAACCTTACACACACCCAAAAAACCTTATGCAAAAAAGTATATTAATAAATTATACGCGATACGTTTTTAAAATGAGAAGTGAAATTTATGAATTAATTAACATTTGAAATAGTGCAATATAAAACATACAAATGAAGTCTCATGCTGTTCTTTATGTGTATTGGAGATATGATATGATAATAATTTAAAATATGTGTTATATTCCCCCTAAGATGTTGTTTTAATGGTGCTGTTACAGTATAAGAAATTTACAGAGGTGTAACCATGTAATTATCTATTCTACAGGCGTTGCTGGTAATCGCAGTGATGATGCTCGGTATAGCTGGAGCAACACCCCATACCACCCATCTACTCAGCAGTACAAGAACGCAAAGGTACACCTTAATTGTCTGAAGAATAATTATGTCATTTGTTAAGTTCATTCAGCTCTTGTTCTTTCTAACTAACTACAAATTAAATTGTTCATGAATTCTTCACTTTTCTAGATATTGGTTACTTCTACCATTATTCTGAAGGAATATGCCTTCATACTAGGTCAGGTGACCAACTGTTTAACCTCTCAAGGCTGAAGGCAAAAACAAAAATCAGAAGTGTCACTCACGGCTGTTTGTGCCCTACACGGCTGTTTGTGCCCTACACGGCTGTTTGTGCCCACTATAAGAGACTCATTATTTGTTGATGACGCTGCAATCGTCACTCAAAGTCAACAGGAGCACAGAGCTCATATGTCACACCTTGAAGATGAAAAAACTTACCAAAAAAAAAAAAAAAAACCTGTACAATTACCTACAAAACTTGTACAAAGACCGAAAAAAACGTAGCAGAAGATTTAATTTGTGTAAAAATATTTAGTTACAGTGGGTTGTATTATAAGTGAGACATGCGCACTTTGCCTTTTCAAGCAGGTCTTAACTTATTTGATAACCCAAACAATAAGTGTCTGAGTTCATTTTACGCTGTAAAAATGAAGTGATCGTGACATCTTTTAATCTATTTCTGCGCTTAACTATGACTAACAGTTGGGAAATCCTGTGTTCAAAAGACCCTTATAACAGAATTATGAGATACAGTAATAAGGGGTATGGGTTAGAAATCCTAAACCTAACCCTTAACCCAAACCTTAATCTTAACCCTAAAGACGTTCGCGACTTATAAGAATGGCATCGAAGAAGACATCCCACTGTTCTCACAACTAATTTGACTACTTTGTTATTATTATAATTCTTCTTGCAAAGAGAAAAATTGAACTAAACTATATTATCCTGTTATATAATATGGAATGAGGAGTTTTTTTTGGGCGGTTTCGAATTATTTCAATAAGTATCTGATGTAATTTTAAAAATACAAACTCACAACAAAAACCAAAGCTGCGGTATATAATGCCTGCATCACCAGCACACTTCTATATGGCAGTGAGACATGGACAGCATATGCTAAGCAAGAAAGAAGGCTCAATACCTTCCATCTACTGTGTCTACACCATATCGTTGGTATTTCAAGGAAGGACACAGTTAGGTGACCACAGCTGAGGTTCAAAGATGTGTGCAAGAGAAACATGAGGGCACTGGACTTAAAAGTAGCAATCTGGGAGGATGAAGCTGACGATCGCACCAAATGGCGATGCTCTCTACGAAGCCACCTCATAGTGGGCGAAAAAAAGCTCTCACAACAAACAGAAGAGAAAAGGAAATCGTTGAAATGAACATTAGGGAAAAAAAAAGCAGCTGAGGGCCGTCACCTCATGAGTGCATTCTCAAAGTCAGTTATAACTGAAGGGGATATTATAATATTATTATCATTATTCATTATCATTAGTACGCATCAGCGCCCCCCCTCCCCCCGGACAATAAGTAGGGTAAAGAGTAAAGGATCCCGTTACATGCCCATTGAGGCATCTTGGGAATATGATCAGTACCCTTTAGCTCCCCAAGGAGCATAGGCCTTCAACAAAAGACATGCTAAGCCCTCCCGTCACATGCCGTCAGCTCAAGATCTTCCCATGTTTTCCTCATTTTCACTTCTGTATCTAGTTCTCTTCTCCATGTGTTTTTTGGTCTACTTCTGCCTGTCTTTTCTTGAGGATTCCAGAACAAGGACTGCCTTGTAATGCTATCAACAGGTTTTCTCAATGTGTGTCCTACCCATCGTCAGCGTCTTCTTTTCATCTCTTGTTCCACTTAAATTTGTCTGGTTTTTGTCATCAGTTAAACATTTGTGACTTGGTCATACCATTTCAATCCTTCTATTCTACGCAAGCACCCATTTATGAAAATCTATAGCTTTTTGGTTGATGTCTTTATTGTTCTCCATGTTTCAGAGCCATTCAATAGGACTGACGACATTTGAGTTGAAGATTCTTATCTTCATGTTAGACTTGATGTCGCTAGATTTTCCTTTGTTTCCCAATGCATTGAAAGCTCCTCTTGCTTTATGTATTCTTATTTTGATGTTGTCCCTCCAACTTTGTCTATATTGCTGGGAATATGATGTTAGGCCCATATTTTCTTGACCATGCTGCGCACTAGGGGTGATGTGGTCAGCATCACGTCGGCTGCCTTTAACCTTCCTAGAGTTGCCCTGATACCAAATTCATGAGGCTGGGTCAACCTCGGAGCCGTTTGCTGTCTAAAGGAGAAAAGGCCTTTAACAAACATATGCCAAGTGCTCCTGTCGCATGCCATCAGTTTCTAGTTTGTCCATGTCTTCCTCATCTTTTTCCTTCCTGTCTCCATTTCTTTTCTCCATGAGTTTTCAGTTTCCCTCTTCATCTCATACTCTGAGGTTCCTGAACAAGGAATGCCTTCTATTGCTATCAACAAGTTTTCTCAATGTGCGTCCTATGCATCACCATCGTCGTCATCTCATCTCATGTTCCAATGCCACCTGTCTTGTTCTTGCCATCAGTTCTACATGGGTAATCTTGCCATTCTATTTCAATCCTTCTGCTGAACTTCTTGGGTTGTTTTTCTCCATGTTTCAGAGCCATACAACAGAACTCACTTGACATTTGTTTGAAGATTCTGATTTTCGTTTTGGACTTGATTTCTCTTGATCTCCAAATATTTCCCAATGCAATGAAAGCTCATTTTGCCTATTGTATTCTTATTTTGACTTTATTGTCTGTACTTCCAACTGTGTCTACTTTGCTGCCAAGATATATATTTGATTCTACATCTTGTAGGGGTATTTCTTCAAGTGCAATCTTTTTATCATTTTCTACATTTTTTCTCATTCTCTATGCCTGTTTCCGTTTTTTTTTCTCAGACCCAGTTGCTATGGCCTCTCACCAAGTATTTTCATTTTGTCTTCCATCTGGTTATGGTTATGAAACAGAGCCAGGTCACCATTAAAGTCTTGATCAGTAAGCTGTTTAGTCAATGTCCACTGAATTCCATTTCTGTTGGCAAATGTTGTTGTCTTCATAACCCAATCTGCATCAAACGTAAGACCAGCAGGGATCGACGAATGAGAGGATGCAACCGGCATGTATGCAACCAACGCGCAACAGGAACAATTAGTATTCATACCCTTTGACAATTGCTGAGGGAGACTGAGCACCTATGGGTTTGTCCAGAATGCAGTGGTGTCGATTCTGACCAACGATAACAATAACATTAACCCAATCTGTAGCCTGAAGAAGAGAAATAGTGCATCTTGTCACCATTAATTCTGTTACATTTTGTATTATTGTATTTTTTATTGTTCTGAGTCTTTTATGATCAATGTAGCAAATAGAGTTATATTAATTGTAGGAAGCTGCAGTTTGTGAACGTGAGTGACATTTGTTGTCATGGCTATCAACAGACCGTGTTTCTTCATTTATCTGTCTCTGTTTATTTCTGTGCTCATGGCATCATTTTTTCCTTCAGTATTATGAAGCATCAAGATTCTTTACTACAGATATAGTCTTTCACTTTTTCTGTCATTTATTGCTGTTTTGTTTTGTTTTTGGCTTGAGATGCATGTTCTCATCTCCATCATGGTCACCTAACTTTGTCTGGGTGCCAAGGAATTCATGTTGCTGTTGGTGTAGCATTCACCAAGCGGCTTGGAACAAGAGTGTCCCTGAAATTCGTATCCCTTTGATATGCCACCAAAGGAGCACCACGAAACACCGCACAGGAAACAGGATCAGAGCAGAGAATAGGCAATTACTTTTTTTTTCACCGCCAAGGACCAGTTTTATTTACTTTTTCATCTTTCTGTTTTGTTCATCTGATCTTTGTTTTATTCATATTTTTTACATGTTTGCCGTATCCATTGTATTTTTCTCGTCTTTGTCACCTGTTTGTAACTTTGGCTGACGAAGGGTAAATGCCGAAACGTCCGATGTTTCTAGTGTACCATCCATTTGTAAAACTGACTCCCTAACATTTTATTTTATTATTTTTTAAGAGTATTGGCTCTTGGTGATATAAATTATGTTATTACTCCCCTTACCAGTGTTACAGCAGCCCTCTTATTAATTACTTATATTTATCTGTTGTTTTTCTCTTCAGGTTTGCCCTGACAAAAATGGCACTTTAGGAATGAATGTCGTGTGTCCTATTGATGTCCCTCTAATGCCAGAACAGTCACTACCAGACATCCAGAGTGCAGCATATGCATATGAATTTCTGAAAAACACGTCTGAAACACAGCCAGATCAGCCATTTTTCTTAGCTGTTGGTTTTCATAAACCCCACATTCCCCTGAAATATCCAAAGAAATATAAAAGTAAGCACTTACATATAAAAAGCAGTATATTTATCTTTTAATTGTATGCTGTCATGCTGGGCTTGGAGCATGAATGAGAAAGGACAAAGTTACAGTTAGCCATGAAGGAGCAAACTACCAAATAACAATATTTACTGACAATGAGATACATAATCTTACTTCATCATCGTCCTTTAGCGGTTTAAGCAGCATAGGCCTTCACCAAACTTATCCCAAGCCTTCCTGTCCCATGCCGTCTGCTCAAGGCCCCTCCATGTCTTTTTTATCCCCTTCATGTCTGTCTCCAGTTCTCTTCACCATGTCTTCGTTGATCCGACTCTACCTCTCTTACCCCGAAGATTCCGGAGCAAGGACTGCCTGTTAATGCTATCAGCAGGTTTCCTCAATGTGTAAATCCTCAGTGTGTAAATCCTCAATGTGTAAATCCTTAATGTGTAAATCCTCATTGTGTAAATCCTCAATGTGTAAATCCTCAGTGTGTAACCTATCCATCACCAGCATCTTCTTCTCATCTCTGTTTCCACTGGCTCTTGTCGTCAGTTCCACATTGGTGATCTTGTCATATCACTTCAATCCTTCTATTCTACACAAGCATTCATTTGTGAAAGTCTGTACCGTTTTGGTTGTTGTTTTTGTTGTTCTCCATGTTTCAGAGCCATAAAACAGGACAGATTTGAAATTTGAATTGAAATTTTTGTTCTGATCTTGATTTCTTTTGATTTCCGAACATTTCCTAATGCAGTGAAAACTCCTTTAGCCTTTATTTAAAATGTTGATATGATTGTCTGACCCTCCAACTGTGTCTGTATTGCTGGCATGATATCTATTTGATTCTACATCTTGTAGGGGTGTTTCTTCAAGTACATTCTCTTCATCATTTCCTGCATTTATTCTCATTATCTTTGTCTTCTCCTGGTATATTTTCAGACCTACTTGCTGTGAACTCTCATCAAGTATTTTCATTCTGTTTTGCGTCTGATTATGGTTATAGGACTGTTTAGTTAGAATCTACTGGGTTCCATTTCAGTTGGCTCAAATCCGTGTTTTCATAACCCAATCTATAGCATAATAAGAGAAGAAATGATGACAAGAGACATCCCAGGTGCACTCCAATTCTTATCCAAAATAGCTCTGTAAGTTGTCTTTCATGAAGAATTATGCATGATATGTCTTTAAATGTGTTCTGTATTAACTCTTAAAGGATGAGAGAAAAGTAGTCGGGGCTGATTTTCCCAGGAACTCGTGACAGAAGGTCAGTTTTCGGGGCCGGTTTTCCCAGGAACTCGTGACAGAAGGCCAGTTTTCGGGGCCGGTAAATTTGAACTAAGCTTCTGTTTCATTTTGTCCCAATTTTACATTTTATTAATCCTACTTCATTTTCCTTTAAAATTATGTGTAACATTGCCATACATTAAAAAAAAAAACTTGAAGAGAACCGACCTTTAAATTTCACACTATATGAAAACTCAGTGCAACAGAAAATTCCTTTAACTGTTAAGTTAATGATGTTCAGGGGGACTCAATAGTGCCTCACCAATTTCCAGTTCAGTTTCAGACATGCCAAAGAAGGTAGATGTGACAAAAATTAATAAATATAGGGATGTATAGATCAGAGATTAACAGCTTAATTAAAAGAATAATAACAGATGAATGAGCAGCAGAGGGGGGATAACATTCTGAAAGGAAGACATGCATATAAGCTGTTCCAAGGCTCCAACAAGAAAATGTACAATACTTAGGGAATAGAAAATTCCTAGTAACATGATACTTCCCAGTCAGTAAAGGGATCAGGCTATTTCAGAATAGAAGAATCTTATTGTGCAGAATGTCTTCAAGACAATAATATAGAATATTTCTTGTTAAAATGTAAGAGGTATGATCAACAGAGAATCCAAATATTAGATTATTTGCAGACATTCAGTTCTGCCATAACTTTAACGGACTTAGGGAACTGCACAATATAGTTAAAAACTGGATTTCTTTGTCGTACACTCTCAGACGTCAACTTGAATATGTTCAAAGAAAGCAGTAGTCAGCTTAAGGCTGTTTGTATCTCCATAGAGTTCTTGTCCAGGAATAGTACTGGTGACGGCCATATGTGCTTTCTTTGTTCCTCATATGTTGGGCATTTTTGAAGCAAATGTTCAGCAGTCATTTAACAGTATTTACCTAGAACAAAAATTAATATGTAGTGATTAGTGGGGATATCACGGGGAAAGTTAAGGTCTAGTGGGGTTCTTACAAAACATTAATTTATGACAAATGAAAGTCAGTTAAATATCGAACTAAATACCTCAGGCTTTCACAGGGTCCCCACCTCTTGTTTGTTTGTTTTTGTTTTGCTTGTTAGATTAATTTTTCTTATTTGGTTTTTGTGTTGTACAGCATGACAAGTAAGATGAGACTACCCCTTTAGGATTAATGAAACACACATAAACGCACACACACACACAGAGTTTAGAAATGTTAATAAATGTTTTTCTATTTAAAACAATTGAAATATGATGCCATGTTTGCAAATCAGCAATTGAACTTATTATGATATATACACTGTATTTCTGAATTATAACCCATCAGAGGTTGAACTGCGTATTTTTCTTCATCAACTTAAATAAAAATTAACAGTAGAAGTAGCAAAAACAGGCCTACACACAGTGGCGGCTTTCTTTAATGAGCTGTAGAGCTGCAGCACTCCCAAAGAAAAGGACTGCATACTGCTGTCTCTACTACATTATAATACATAATACGGACAGACCAAAAAATTTAGGTTACACCGGAGAGGTTAAATAAAAAAAAAAAAATTTATCTAACACCGTATGTGCTGCAAACGATTTCAGCTCAAGTGACCTTGACCTCTTATAAGCGAATGCTTGTCATACACACAGCTAGAGACGAATTACGATTGGTTTGAATTTTTTATCATGAGCTGCAACGGATCGCAGCTCGTGTAAATTATCTCTAATTAAAGGGAAGTTACAATGAAAATTTTAAACACGAGAAATAGTGCATACAAGTCTGTGTAACCGGTTTGAGACTCGGGAAGCTGCTACAACTGCCAATGATTACTCCTAGTTGCAGTAAACTTTTAAAATAACTGTTCAGAACTTCTTGACAGATTTTAGATGAGATAAGACACTAATCATTTGTGTCTGGGTTGATATTTCACATGGTGGTCACAATTTGTGAGTATTATGTACAGTATTTGAAATGAATGAATAGTGCAGCACCCCCAATGACAACCCCCTGGAACCGCCACTGCCTACACATCTATGTAAGTGAAACAAAGAAATGAGAATAAATCATAGGTAGACTGACTCGATAAATAGCAGTGGTCGGAAGTTTGAAGAAAAGCACAACTTTATCTATGATTTCATCCTGATGATAAATTCTTCATTTGACAGTATCCACACTACTGCAGTGCATTGGAAGTCATGGAATCTGCTGTCTTGCAGTCAACTCAGTAGCCTTCAATGACTTAGATCTTGAAGTTACTTCAGGAACAAATGATAAATCATGAAAAATAAGTGCAAAAGCAATGATTAAAAAAAAACCAAATGGACAAGCAGCAGGAACTGTCTAATTAGTAAATAGACTTGATCAAGAGAACATTTTCTTCTGCAGCATCAGCTCCTATACCAGTTCATGGACAGTTGGAGCTGTAATTTCAGTATATAAGAAACAGGATTGACTATGAAACACTGGCAACAGGAAAATGTCCAGACATACTTGCAAGTGAAAGAGTCTTTAGTTGGACAAAAGTGTGATACCAAAATTAGGATTTGTATCACAAATGACAATTTGATTTATGAAACAGAAACACGAAGAACAAAGAAGACTACCAAAATAGAACACGGACTCTCATTTTAAAAAGTGTGAATGCTTTATGCGGGCTTCCTGCAAAGGGGGTCAGCTGCAATGGTGGTTCCATGCTCCGCGGGGACCAGAAAGGAAAATAATAATGATTTTGTTAACAATGTGTCAAAGACTGTGAAAGTAAAATTCCTATGTAAATGTGTAATGTAACCTCAGTGGTTGTAAATTGGGTCTTAAACTGTGTGATTTATAAATTAGTAAAGGTTGGTGAAGGGTCTTCTTCTTCTACTTCTTATTCGTACACTCTCAGACGGCTACTTGAATGTTTTCAAAGAAAGCAGTAGTCAGTTTGAGGCTATTGAATCTCCGTAGAGCTTTTCCGCGAATGGAACAAGTGTCTACCATATCTCTGATCCGCATATGTTGAGCAACTTTGAAGCAGATGTTCAGCAGTCATTTTATCAGTGCCACAGTAACACTGATTGGTAGTTCCTATCTTTAGCTTGTTGAATAGATGGTATCTCAATCTGTTGTGGCCAGTGCGGTTTCTGAAGATTACCTTTTTTCGTGGGCCGTATAGATTGTAAATACGGATGCATGTTTCATTGATTGTTATGTGCACTCCCCCCCCCCCCCCCCCCCCCCCCCCCCCCCCCCCCCACCCCCCCCCCCCCCCCCCCGATAAAGGGTCTTAAAAACTGGAAAATATTCTTATTTTCTTATTCATAATTCAGTCATGCCAATTCTGTCTCCTTTGCATGATGTTGCATTTTTCTATTTAAAACTTTCAAGGCTGTGATGCATCTTCAGTACCCACACATTGACAGCAGCAGGTGCTTAGCGTTTGTTGTAAGGGAGGGATAACCCTAATGAAAATCTAGAAATAATCTGGAGGTAGTAAATTGTGATGGGAAAAATGTCAGGAAAAGGTGGCTAAGGATCTCTAACTGTCAAACCCCACTCCCGTATTCCACTACTAGATGTCATATGCAGAGATAATTCTAGAAGACACATGAATCCATCACACATATTATCTGTAAAGTCATGAGAAGATCTCATCTCACTGTGTAGGAAGAAAGTCCACACATCATGACACATATGACAATGCCATATTTTGGTAAAAAAGTCTGTCAGTGAAATACCACAAGATCGATACTGATATAAACTGCAATATTTTTGTTCAGTTTGACCTTTTTTTAAATTTTAAAACTTTGTAATAATAGCCCAAGAGTATCCTAACCTTTGGTCCACATACCTCTGGGGGTACACGACAAGGACAGACAGGGACCGCAATGTACTGAAGTAATATTTTTACAAATTAAATTAAGAATTAAATTAACTGAACAGAAACACACTCTCACACACACACACGCACTATCTCTCTCTCTCTCTCTCTCTCTCTCTCTCTCTCTCTCTCTCTCTCTCTCTCTCTCTCTTAAAAAAAGCAATCTCAAACATCACACACTGAACTATCAACTTTTCTAGTTTAATTACTTCTTCTTGGATCCTTAGCCCCTGACTGAAAAAGCAGTTAGTGGCCATCACGCCTATTGGTGTCTTGTAGGGCAGCAACAAATTGTCCCCACTTTACTCGGCCGGTGGCCATCCATGGTGCAGTGCCCCATCTCTGGTTCATGCTTTGCATTTCGACCAACACAGTTCTCCGCCAGGTTGTCTTTGGTCTGTCTCTTTCACCGTCATTCTGGGGCCCATAGCAAAGCAGTTCTGGTGATGGTGTTAGGGTCTGAGGACATGGCCAACCCATTTCCAACACCTTCCCGCAATGATGGTGTGCATATTGTTTTGTTTGCACTGTGTAAGCAGTTCCTGGTTGGAGATGGTATTTGGCCAAAAAATTCGAAGAATTTTCCGTAGGCAAGATGTGTGGAAAGAAGATAATTTGGACATTATCTTTTCTTTACTCTCCAGCACTCTGCACTGTACAAAAGTAAAAATAAAGTACGCAACTCTCGTACAATCTTAATTTGGTGTTTGTGCTGTACTGAGAAGATTTCCAAATGTTGTTTAGGTTAACGAAGGCTTTACTTATTCTGTTACTAATGTCTTTGCTTGTTCCACCTTCTGGTGTTACTGTGCTTCCTAGATATGTAAATGTATTTGTTTGTTCCAGCTTTTGGTTCCTTATTTAAATGGGATCAAGATTTATTACATGTGGGTCATGACCTCTGTCTACTTCAGGTTGATGTTCAGTCCCACTTATTGGCTATATTTATTCAGTCTGTCTGTTTTTTCTTGGATGTGTTGATGTGAATATGAAAATAGTGCGATACAGGAGAGTATTCTAGGTCTTCCCATGTGATAAACGTTGTCCAGCTTATTCCTTTAATCGAATCTTCAGTTTATTTACTGAAGGATTCTAAATAGGTAAATAAATAACATCATTATAAGTCACAATGTTAGATGCCTTGACTTTTAATAAATGTACTTTTATTTTTTTTCTGTGTTATAAATGCTCAGATCTATAATATATTTACAATACACCTGAGGTAAAACTCATTCTGTAAATTTTATTTATCTTTGGAAGGGCAGCGTATGAATAGAATGGGGTTTAAGGGGGCCTGAAACTACAAAAGGTTGAGTACCGCTATTTTAGCTTATCACATTCATCAAGTTCTAATCCATTTACTAATTCATAATTCATTTACACTATTCTGTTTCAGGTCTTTATCCACTGCCCGAGGTGAAGTTAGCTGAACACAATACTTACCCCTGGGGGATGCCCCTTGTAGCATTTAATCCGTGGAAAGATTTTCGAGGCCGAGATGATATAATAAGATTGAACCTCAGCTTTCCTTTCGGACCAATTCCCAATTATTATCAGGTGGGACACATTTGTAACAATGCCATTTTAATAGAGTGAGGCTAGAAAATTGAATCTATAAATCAGCCTAGATAACTCATTTTAGGAGTCAGAATGCATAATTAAAACTGGCAAGGAGACTAGACAAATCAGTCTGGGACTAAAGATGAGTATTTTAATCTGGGAATGAGACACAATAATCAAATCTTTGAGTCAGGCCCATTTTTTTTTACCATCTGTAATTGTTGGGGGTCTACAATAGGACTACTGCACTCTCTTACATGTCATGATAGAATTTTTTAAAAATTACAAAAACACACAAATAGTAATACGTCTTACAAAGAGAAAGGACAAGAAAAAACCTACGTTGCGGCCACAAGGCCTTCGTCAGGGACAGACAAACAAGAGACAGGAGGGAAAGAAAGTGAGAATTAAGTGGAGAACATGAAACTACAGAAATATGTTCATACATGTCATACCAGGTGACTAATATGAGGTTGAGCATGGGACTGGTGACCTCATGTAAAACTAATTGCCACAGAAACTCCCTGCCTCAAGAGCGTATGGCTGCTTGGTACAGGCTTCCTACAAGGGGACCAACTGCAGTGATAGATCCATGTTGCGTAATGAGCACAAAGGAAAATAGGATGTGTATGTGTGAGTTGGTCATGTTGTAAGAGTTGATGTATATGTGTGAGTTGGTCATGTTGTAAGAGTTGACTAATGTCAGGTAGATGCATGGGGCTGGCAGTCTTATCATGTAAAATGAATTGTTATATAAACTATTACTGCAAGAGCATAGGAAGTGTGTTTGTGTAGGCCTCTTGCAAGAAAAGTAGCTGCATTGGTGGTGCGATTCTCCATTGAGAGTGAAAATGAGAAAGAAGAAGAAGATGCTTCCTTAAATTAATTAAATATTAAGTTAAATCATGGGTGAAAAAGATAATAATAATAGTATTGATGACAAAAAGATGAATTCATGGGGAAATCATATTCTTGCATTCTGTGCGTGGTTCCCGGGGTGACATAGACAGACCTTTGGAGCGACATAGAAAGATCTCTCGGGTGAGATGGAAAGATCTCTGGGGTGACATAGAATGATCTCTGGGGTGATATAAATTGATCTCTGGGGTGACATAGACACATCTCTGGGATGACATAGACACATCTCTGGGGTGACATAGAAATACCTCTGAGGATCTCTAAGGTAAAGGTAGTCTCATAGCACATACCGCTTTAGGAGAGTGAAATATTAGAGTCTTCACTATACTAGGTTGAGATTTATGAGGGGTGAGGTGACCAGTTAACTTCCTCACTGTCTACGTTTTCCCTAACTCAAGAATCAGGTACTGATTGACAGCTGGCTAGACTGGAGCATCTTTTGTATGGTGTGTGTCGTGATTTAGTCTGTCTCACAACACGGTTTTCTGTGTATTTAGGAGTAAATCTGACCATACCGCACGCCATATGTTGAGAACTCTCTGATACACTAGCCAATGGAAACGCGTCCTTCTTGGTGTGTGTTGTAAAACGTACTAGGCTTGAACATAGAGGCCCATTTTGTGTAACCGATGGTACAATGCCTTTAATTTTGGAAAGAATAAAGAAGTATCGCTGGAAAGGATTATATAATTCAACAACGGGAATGTTACGCTAGAGGTGGGTGTAAAAACTTTCTCGAATAGTATTTTAGTAAGATAGAAATATCGAGGGAAAGGGCTACGTTACATCAGGTTAGTCCCAATTTAGCTAGTTAAAGCATGCATATATTAAAATGCATTTTGCAAACTAACCAATTAGTAGATAGATCAATACAGAATAATTCAAGCTTTAGATGACCAAAATCGCCCCATAAATAAGAAAGATACTTGAGATAATAATTTACTAATTGAACAGAGAGCAAAATTATGCCTCATTTTGAGATTTTTAATACCCTTTTTGCCCCATGCCATCCGATACGGCGGATGTGCTAGTATATAAGACCTTGCCCTTGGCTAAATTGAGGCCACAAAATTTGAAACAACACAGCTGCACAGAAGAAGCGGTAAAAGAGTAAACATCATGTACCTTTGCCATCCGCATCTGTAGAGCAGATATTAGATGCCCATTAACAGCTTATGTGTTTTGCCAGAGGGTAAGAATGAATATATATATATATATATATATATATATATATATATATATATATATATATATATATATATATATTTATATATATATATATATATATATATATATATATATATATATATATATATATGTATATAATTATGTAATTTTCCTGTGATTAATTCACTTGTGCGTTAGGAAGTGTGTAGCATGTGTAAACTCTTGGAGACGAAAGCCAGCCTTGTAAAATGTGTAGAATAATTGAGAATGATGGCCAAAGTACGTCTGTAAGTTTGACAAAGTGTTTGAAGGAGTATTTCCTAAAGGAACGACACATTTACCAGGAACACAAGGAAGGATGACAGGAATTGTTTTAAGAATTGATCAAGGTATTACTTAATGCTTTATACTAGACCAAATCATTGTATGAAGGCGGATCATGGACAACTGGATCTAACTTAGGATTTATAAGGAAAGTGTAGTCACAGTGAACTGGCTGATAGTGGTATTGAGGTAAATTGTCCTGTGCATATGTTAGCACAATGTCTGACACTGTTATGTCCATTCTATGTGAGGACAGAATAGTGCTGGACCATACAGGGGTTGTGATTATTTGTATTCCAGGTTTTATCCTGCAAACTACCAGAAGTATATGAATCATCTATCTCTGTTGGACTCTGAGGTGCAAGTGCTCTTAAAGTCATTGGAGCCAGATACCCAGCGTCCACTGCCTGGCAATTCACAGACGTGTTAGTCCATGCCGGTAGGGTGATTGATCTCTACATAGAAGATAAGTCGCAAAACAAAGCCACTGGTCAGCCTATTCAGACTCTACCTCTAATATATATAATAAAAAGATAAAAATACAGTGTATGATGAATCCTTATGGACATAAATTTGATAATTACTACTTCACAGTCCAGTAAGAGTGACAAAGCATATATGTATTAGATAATGGTTAATCAAAAGGTGAAATTCATCATATTGATCCATTTTGATAATTGATATTCCATACTTATTTATTTAATTATGTAAATACATTTGATTCATTATAAGTTACCTAACCGAAAAGATAAACGGTATAGGTCAAATAAATTGTAAATATGTACCATCAGACTTGATGAAATTATTTAAATTGAGTTCCAAGTTTTGTTGATACGTATTATATATAGATAGACCATAATTAGTACCCCTAGCATAATTAGCCATAATAGAAAATAATAATAACACATAATATCAGGGGAGAAACATGAAAGGGAGCAAATAGACTTTCAGGATATCCATTCTCATCACACCTGGAGGTTTATACAGCTGGATTCTACCTTTGATGTCAATACACCCTTAATCTTTTCAAAAAAGGGGGTATTTCTTGTAAGACCAGTCTCTTATCTGGCACTATCCTGGTATTATCTGATACATCTTTTTGGTCCAGGATAACTTTAGATTACAATAACTATCAACACCCTTTCGTGACAGTGTGGAATGCTGGAAAGTAACAGAAAAGGAAATGTCAAAATTGCACTTTCCATACAGCTCCCTAAGGAAAATTCTCCGAATTTTTTGGCCGAATACCATCACCAACCAAGAACTGCTTACACTGAGCAACAGAGAAGACGTATCCACTATCATAGCTGGCAGACGCTGGAGTTGGGTTGGCCACGTTCTCAGAAGAGACCCTGAAACCATCACAAGAACTGCTCTGCTATGGACTCCAAAAGGAAGATGAAAGAGAGGCCGACCAAAAACAACTTGGCGGAGAACTGTAGAGGCTGAGATGGAAAGCATAAACCAAAGTTGGGGCACTGCACGAAGGATAGCCGCTGACCAAGCAATGTGGAGGCAGTTTATTGCTGCCCTAAAAGACGCCATCAGTTGCGACAGCCACTGACTGCTCTGACAGTCAGCAGTTAAGGATCCATGAAGAAGAAGAAGACTGGACTATAATCCTACCAGGTTTGGAACCCTGAACCCATTTAACTTTGCTCTGAGAGGCAAGCACTGTAACCTCTCTGCTTATTGGATGCTCAGAAATGGCAGGCCCTGTTTTGGACACCCCAGAGTAAGAGAAATAGGAGACCAAAAAACGCATTGAGACGAGAACTTAAGAAAGACATGAATGGGATAAATGGGATATGAAAAGATTTTGTATGGACAAATTAATACTAATAGGTGATATACTTCACTGTTTAGAGTTCTTCACAATAAACAAAAAAACGTTCCAGATATTGTGAGTAATAATTATGGAATCAAAGAGTTCGTGAAGAATTAACTTTTTAAAAAACTTATTGTATGTATATAATTGTTATAAATTGTTAACAAATGTTTAAAAAACATAATAAGGAAGTCCGCCAGTCATCATCATCATCCTGCTGGCTCTTTATGAAGCGTGGAGCCACCACAGCAGTTGGTCCCCTTGCAAGAAGCCCGCACTTTGTTTTTTTTATTATTTGCTTTCTCCTGGCGAGGCTCGCTTCTTTCAACCTATTTGAATTATATCAGAGCGCATTTACCATCCCAAAAAAAAGTCAACTCTGTTGACTGCCAACCCGATCAGCGTTGATAGATACTAAGTCCTGAAAAGAACCAACATTATCTATCTGATAGCATAAAGCCCTAAAAAGGACTCGCCAGCTACGCCAACGCCCGAGCTAGTAGTCAATGGTTGCTTGATTTGGAGCCAAGCATTTACATACTCTTATAGTGGTGGTTTCTGTAGTAGTATGTTTAACATGATGAGATTTCCAGCTCCATGCACGACCTTAATTTAGTCACCTTGTATGACATAAATGAGGAAGACGTAGTGCAATTCTTTCTTGGTCTTCTTAGAGACCTCTGGGAACTAAATAGGGCATTGCTAACGGTGCTGTTCAATGTGCTCTTTCAGCTTCTCATTAGACAAAGTTATTACGCTGCTACATCTTACATGGATGCACAGGTGGGAAGGGTGTTGTTAGCACTCGAGAGGTTTGGCTTTTCTGAGAACACCATAGTTGCATTCATTAGTGACCACGGTGAGTCATACAACATGAAGGTACTTTGTTTTGTTTGTGTTAAAATATTTTAGGATCTACTCTGAATTAATCAGGTCAAATATAAAAATCAGAATTTTCAATTAAAATGTCAAGTCTTCCTATTGTATGGCTCTGAAACATGGAGAATAACAAAAACTACAACCAAAAAGCTGCAGACTTTCATAAATGGATGCTTGTATAGAATAGAAGGATTGAAGTGGTATGACAAGATCATTAATGTGGAACTGATGACAAGATCATTAACGTGGAACTGATGACAAGATCATTAATGTGGAACTGATGACAAGAACCAGATACCAGTAGAACAAGAAATGAGAAGAAGACGCTAGAGATGGATACGATCCCCAGGGTAAGGGAGGAACAGCAAGACCAAAGAACACATAGAGAAGAGAAATGAAGACAGACTTGAAGTGGACGAAGGAGACATGTAAAGACATTGAGCTGAAGGTACGGGACAGGAAGACTTGGCATAAGATTGTTGGAGTCCTATGCTCCTTGGGCAGTCAAAAGGCAAAATGCTCTAAATTGGAAATGTTCTTGTCTTGGATGGGATAGAAATTAATGACTAAGATTTCTTCACAGGTGCTTTGAATGGTGCATACATTAAAGAACATGAGACAGATACTAAAATCTAAACTGTTAACTCACAAATTAAAACTGAGAATCATCAAATGCTATATATATTCTTCATTACTGTGTGGTGTAGAAACGTAGGCAGTGAACAAGCAGTTAGAAGAGAGAATTGCAGCCCTTGAGATGTTGTCGTGAAATATTCTAATCCACATATATAAATTATCAGGTAAATGTAAAGCCTAACAAATAATTTAATAAAAGGAAAGAAGAATGGTAAAGAACAGTGCTGTCACAATGACTGTACTCGAAATCCCCCTTGTGTTCTCCTGCGTCTGCAAATTGTAACGTTTCACGTTGATAGTAAAGCCTTCTGCAGTACACACGCGTTTCCCAAACACACTAAAATGTGTACTCCATTTCTAAGAAAAACCTTGAAATACGCAAGTTGACCTAGAATTAAAATTCCATTCATGTCTTTTTCTACACTATGTTACCAAAAACAAAAGACAGATGGACTAAAAATAGAGAGAAGGGAGAGGCAGAAAGCAGGCACAGGCAATACTAACACGAGTCGCGCGATACACAATTACTACCATCACGCGTGTAAGGCCACAAGCACTAGCTTTTTTTCAAATCGACAGTGATAAAAACACTACCCATACCAGAGTTAGGTTTTGAAACTTACAAAATTCTTATTGGGAAACATGACATTATACTGGTTTACGTTTGAAAACATTACAGTACCCAGACAGCACATCTTCGAAACAGGAGGTAGAAGAAATTGCATATTTTGAACGCAGCCACTTAGCTCTTTTAAATTTGTATATTTGGGTTCCTTAGGACTTGCTAACCAAGAATATGTAAAACGTTACGCAAATAGTCTAGGGATTACCAAATTATAGCCAAAATAAAATAGTGAGGGTGTCAGACAACACCAAAATCAGAATCGCTCAGTGGCAGAATTTTAGGCCACCATTGTACGGGAAATGAGTCTCCATGTTAACTCCTATTTGATTGGAGCGCAACAAATGTAAGGCTAAACACGATTAGTCGGACTATAAATACTATCTTGTGTTGTCAGGGGAAACGTGAGAAGGGGTACTTTTTTGAAAAGATGTGTAGACATGGCCTGATTGGGTAGAGCTGCGAATATACTCAATTCAGAGCGTCTGTTCAGGGCCACATCTTGTAATAAACCTACTAAGAAACAGTGCGTTGAGCACCAGTGTATATTTTTTCCTAAAATAAAGCCTGGGACATCGGCAGATCGAAGTTGTGCTATATTCATTGCCATTCAACGTCACTGTGTATTATTTCCATGAATTGTGGTAGGTTTGAAATATTTGACATCTTTTTAAATGAAAATTGAATGTAAATTGATACTTATGTCTGTATATATGTGTGGTTCAGTAGCGAACATGAGGTAAAGCCTATAGTGCTCCAGCCTGAACAGAAGGTGTCGGAGGAAAGTAAAACTACATGGAATTGCCAAGCAGTACACTGACACCTAGATTATTGACTAGAAAGAAATAATGCTGGAATTGCAGAGGCGTAGTAACCATTAAGGAGGAATATACTGGTGTAAAGTATTTCAGATGAAGCTGACAGTTGGCATAACGCTCTGAACTCAGGTTTGTTTTGTATTGTGCTCAGTGTAGAGCTAGAGTATAAATTAGTTCTGAAGTAGGAGGTACAACCTTCTTGTTTCAGGGACCGTGGTCTTAAAGTTATTGAGCAGCCCTTGGTCAGAGCTTTGCTGAATCCAGAGTCGGACAGCATACTCCTTGGTCCATTTAGCTAACAGTGAGGTGTCTCCAGAGCACAGGGGAGCAATCGATCAGAGGAGTCTTTTCCTGCCACCATCACGAAAGATAAGCTGATGTGGCCAGCTGAGCTCAACATTATGTACCCCCATCTTGAAATGACATTGTAAAATAAAATTAAGAGGGGAATTTAATTGTTTTAATGCCAGGAACTGAGAACATCTCTACTACTAGTTCCAACAGAAACAAACTATTAAAGTCATGATGACAAATACCAACAGAGCTTGAAAAAAACAAAACAAAACCAGTATTCCTCATATTACTACTACACAACTGACACACATAGAATAATATAAATAAAATATGTCACTCCAAGATTCATATTGATAAATTCTGTACATATAACTTGTAATTAAAATTGATTGTGACTCCTGGTTCTCTTTGTATTTGAATCAGGACACATATACATTAATGACAGCACTGAATACATATTGATATTTGAAAATTTATCAGTGACTCATTTAAGATATTCGCATAGAGTGTTATATGTATGTGAGTGTCACAGTGTTGTCAAGTGTGGTGGAATAAATTAAATTGTTTATCTGTCTGTTGTTGTTGTGCCTTACACTTCATCATATACATACCCTAGACATATAACGTAGTCATCACAATATTCCAGAATAATTCTGACTGAGGCATACATATGTGGCAGCAAGTAAGGTTATCTATAATACACTACTCTTATTAGATATAGATACCTTCACAGCTGATCTCAGTCAGTACACTAAGTCCCCTATAAATATTTATAACATCCCACTTTACCACAGATGTGGATAAGATAGGAAACTCTATACAGAGCGATACAACAGGAGGCAATCTGATCATCAGAAGGGGTCCCCCCGTCGAACAAGTGTTTCGGCCCTGTTGGATATGTAGAAGAATGGGGCAAGTTTTATGAGAAGAGAAGAACATAAATAAAGATTAATAATAAGAGAATTAATGAAGGAGATCAAAATTAGACAGCTAAAATATTTTTGCCGTGTAAAAACCCTTTTCGAATGTCTGCAGAATAGGACATGATTGGCTACCACAACAAATATAGGAAACTAAGAGCCATGAATCCAGACCTCCAGGACGACCCAGAGTTAACTGGGAGGACAACAGTAAACAATCTCTGAAGGACCGAGGACTAGATTGGAACCAGGCCAGAGGGAAGACAGCCTATAGGATAGTATGGCGCTCTCTCTGGCATACCCGTACACCACAGGGTAAGAACGACTAAGTAAGTAAATAGACATAACACCTTTCTGAAGACCATTATAGAAGGAAGAGTTGAAGGCAAATGAGCACGAGGAAGACCGTGCTATGTGGAAAGATAACAAAAAGAAATGGACAGGAAAAAGTTTATCAGAGTGTACCTTCTGTCATGACGACGTTGGAGATCCATTGCAGCGGACCTTTTGTTGTGGAGATGGCACCTGACAATGATTATACTTTTTTCAAGATTATTAACGCAGACTATTGTTTCCATAAAATTACCATACTCGAGTATAGGTTGATCTGACTATATGTCCACCTCTAGCTTTAGGACTTTAAATTTTCCAAAATTAATGACCCGATTATCAGTCGAAGTGAAAAAAAAAAAGAAAAACAGATTTAATAAAGTGTTATGTTTTGATATTTTTCACTCTTTTTAATTGAAGGGCGTGAATTTGTGTTGATCCTAGAGTAATGATACATCCATTTTGCCACTGAATTAAAATCCAATTAGTTTTTCTTCAAGAGCCGTAAATGATGAAGTGTTCCCTTTCTTTGCTCTTTTTGTTTAAAGCCAGTCTCGTTAGAAGTACACATTCTTTTCAAATTCATTGTAATAGCACCTTCAGGACAAAATTTATTTTTACCATATTCCAGTGTGTTCACATCAAATGTTTTAAACAGCTATGCATGCCGGTGTATGCATGACAGGAAGTACAAACAAATGATGGACATTGTCTGTGTCTGTATGGAGCGACTTGTTTTATAAAATTCATTCAAACATTTTTTATGTATTACTTAAAATATTTTGTTAAAGCATTTTAAAGAAGCAGCAAGTTTATATCTGAGGGATACCAGTATGTGGTGGGAAGGGGTGATGGAGGGGGTGGGAAATTCAATTACCGGTTTCATGAATTTTTTTTTTTTACTCAACTGTAAGTTGGGGGTATGTTTTTGTAAGGTCCAAAATAGGAATAAATTTCTCAACATATACTCGAGTATGTACAGTAATTCATTAACTCCTTGACACTCCATATGGAACTTTCATTCATTCATTTAACTTTTTGCTGCTTACGGAACATGGGGTCACCACTGCTACGGGTCCTCTTGCAGGAAGCCTGCCCCTTATCATTAAAATGCTCTTGCATCAGTGGTTTCTATGGCATTTCTATATGCGCCAGACAACAGAGGGTAGTGTAAGAGGAATTAGATGGACAACGTTTTCTACACTGGAAGATCTGGAATATGCATATGACATTGCACTACTCGCACATTCACATCAACACATCCAAGAAAAAACAGATAGACTGAATAAGTAGAGCCAGCAGGTGGGTGTGAACATCAGTCCTAAGAAGACAGAGGTCATGACACTCAGTGTGGGCAGTCCTGAGTCCATAGCAATAAGGAACCAGACGCTGGAACAGACGGACACATTTATATACATAGGATACACAGTAACACCAGACGGCGGAACAAGCAAAGACATCAAGAACAGAATGAATAAAGCGAGAATAGCATTTGCTAGTCTCAACAACATTTGGAAGTGTTCCCAGTACAGCACAAACATCAAGTTAAGATTGTGTTAGAGCTGTGTACTTTCTGTGCTTCTCTATGGCGCGGAATGCTGGAGAGTAACAGAGAAGGAAATGTCGAAACTGTCCTCCTTCCACACAATCTGCCTAAGGAAAATTGTCCTAATCTTTTGGCCGAATACTACCACTAACCAAGAACTACTAACTCGGAGTAACCAAGAGGACATGCACACCATCATAGATGACAGATGCTGGAGTTGGGTTGGCCACGTCCTCAGAAGCGACCCCGATGCCATCACAGCAACAGCTATGCAGTGGACCCCGAAGGAAAATGAAAGAGAGGCCGACCAAAAAAACAATTTGGTGGAGAACTGTGGAGGCCGAGATGCAAAGAATGAACCAGAGCTGGGGCACTGTACGAAGGATGGTCGTCGACTGAACAAAATGGAAGCAGTTTGTTGCTGCCCTACAAGACGCCACCATGCATGATGGCCACTGACTGCTTTGAAAGTCGGCGGCTATGGATTAAAAAGAAGCAGAAGTAAGTTGGGGGTATGTTTTTTAAGGTCCAAAGTAGGAATAAATTTCTCAACATATACTCGAGTATATACAGTACTTCATTAACTCCTTGACACTCCATATGGAACTTTCATTCATTCATTTAACTTTTTGCTTCTTACGGAGCATGGGGTCACCACTGCAACTGGTCCCCTTGCAGGAAGCCTGCCCCTAATCATTAAATACTCTGGTATCAGTGGTTTCTGTAGCATTTTGTTTTCTAACATGATGTTGCCAGCCCAATGCACAACCTCATACTAGTCACCTCTTATGACATGCATAACAGCCACGGTAGTGCAGTGGTTAGTGCACTGGCTCCCCACTTCGGCAGTCCTAGTTCCATCCCCAGTTGAAGTGGGCTTTTTATACCGCAAACGGCTCCAGGGTCGACCCAGCCTCATGAACAGGGAATTCAGGGAATTGCTGACCTCAACACCCCTAGTCTGCTGTGTGGTCAAGAAAATATGAGCCGAACACTATATTCTCAGTATGCCTCAATGGATGTGTAACGGGATCCTTGTGACATGCAAAGAGATCAATAGCCCTACTATTTCCCTGTATCCTTTGAGATGCTTGGGAACCATTTGGGGCATATGAAACTTAGGGCTGCTTAAGTCTCCATAAAAGTTGTATCTAATTCATAAGCCCCGGAACGCTCAGTTCTTTTCTAATCTTTTCTTTTTCAATAATGGTTCTCTAATTCATGTTTATTCCAGGTTTTGCTCTGGGTGAACATCAAGTGTGGGCAAAGTATAGTCTGTTTGAAGTGGCTGTGCGAGTTCCATTCATCATGTACATTCCCGGAGTAACATACAAGAAAGTTAATAAGAGGGAAATAATATTTCCATTTCTTGATCTCTTCAAGAGAAACGAAAGCATTGTATTTGAAACTAGCACACCTTTAATGGGGGGAACTCAAGGACCCCAGAATCAAGTCAGCACCATGTCATCAGATGCTACTAAGACCTGGGTGTTTAAACCTCGCTACGAAACCTCAGCCTTGGTGGAACTTGTGGATTTGTTTCCAACTCTAGCTGAAGCAGCTGGTCTTCCCACCCTGCCCCTTTGTCCAGATGATCCATTTAAAACACGGCTGTGTACTGAGGGAGTAAGCTTGATGCCACTGATTAAAAACATCACTAGGAATGTGACAAATGTAAATACGGACAGGAATATTGTTGGGGATGAAAGTTGTATGCCAAAGCAGACTTTAACACATCTTCTGGCGCAAAATTGCTCAGAGGATTTCACTGCAGCCGTGTCTAATGGCATTCAGTGGAAAAGTGCAGCCTTCAGTCAGTATCCACGACCATCTGCTTATACACTGAGAAATACAGAGATACCACTCTTAGTTGATATTCGTATCATGGGCTACAGCATGTGGACACCAGATTTTCATTATACAGAGTGGGTCCGCTTCATTCCTGACAACTACACGATTGTTTGGGAAGAAGTGTATGGGCGAGAATTGTATCTACGATCTTCAGATCCCCATGAAATTAATAATGTTGCTTTGCTTGAGAGGTGCTTTCCATTAATGCTTGCATTATCCAAGCAGCTTCGCATAGGCTGGAGGGGAGCATTGCCAGAATAAAAATGTAATGCTTCCTTGGTTATTGCATCCTGGAATGTTGTGGTACCAGCATTTAAAAAAAACTCAGTAGTTGTTGAAGTCAGTTATATTGCACACGAGATTGAAATGGATTACAGTATAACACACAATATATTCTTAATAAGTTTGGAGTGAATTATAGTGTTTTTAAATAATAATTTTCCTTTATTTGTAAAAATATGAAGAAATAGACGCTGGCATTGAATAGGACAAATACTGAGAAAACCTTCTGATAGCATTACAAGGCAGTCCTTGTGGGGACCGGAAAAGAAAAATGATGATGATTTTGTTAACAATATGTCAAAGACTATGATAGTAAAACTCCTAGGTAAATGTGTAATGTAACCTCAGTGTCTGTAAACTGGGTCTTAAACTGTGTGATTTATACGTTACTGAGGAGAGTAAGGGTTGATGAAGGCTCTTCTTCGTATACTCTCAGTCGTCGTCTACTTGAATGTTTTCAAAGAAGGCAGTGGTCAGTTTGAGACTTTTTGAATCTCCGTTGTCAGGCTAAGAGAGGTGGTGGGAGGCTGAAAACGTTTACATAGAGAAGAAAACTGGAGACAGAAATGAAAGAGATAAAAGAGACATGAAAAGACATTGATTGGATGGCACAGGACAGAAGAACTTGACACAGGACAGTAGGACTTGACACAGGACAGAAGGACTTGACACAGGACAGAAGGACTTAGCATGAATTTTTGAAGGCCTTTTCTTCTTTGGAGCTGAAGGTCACTGAATTAATGAATGTTATGGTAATGGTATCATTTAAAAAAAAAAACAGATGAAATTAATCATTTGTGAGTCAGGTTTATAAAAATGTATATTTTGAATGGCAGTCTTTACTTGCATTGTTCCAAACTTCAGAGCTGGCCACTGGATACCTGGTGCTATAAAGTGTGCCATTTTGCATCTTTTTAGCATGTCATAACATTTCATATATTTTTAAAAAAATCTTGTGTTAATAATTTGTTCATCATTTTGTGCCTATATCAAAAAAAATATTTTTAAGGTAATACTCTTTTTAAATATACTCAAGCATTTTTGCACCTGTTTTATTTGTAATACGATTATCTAACTCATGTAATCAGAGAATATGTGTATCAATACTACACTACACTGCACTGCACAGCACTGCACTACCCTGTCCTGCCCTACCCTATACTACACTACACTACACTGCACTACACTATACAAAGCACAATATCAGGCTGAATTAACATTTTTCTTAGTTTTGCAGTCCAAAAAAAAAAAAAAAAATAATAACCAAGGAATGATGGGAAACTCTATACACTACATTACAGCAGGAGGAAGTCTTATCATCAGAAGACCCCATTAGACAAGTGTTTCGGCCATTTAACTTTTTTACACTACGCTACACTACACTACACCACACTACACTGCACTGCACTACACTATACAAAACGCAATATCAGGCTGAACAAACATTTTCCTTAGTTTTGCAGTCCAAAAGGAAACCAAGGAATGATGGCAAACTCTATACACTGCATTTCAACAGGAGGCAGGCAATCTTATCATCAGAAGTCTCCCCTCCCCCCACCCCCACCCCCATCAGTTGAAGATGGTGTTTTTGGCAGAAAGGATAAAACCAGGAATGAATATGGAAGTTGTGACCTATGTGGTGTGGGTTAAACTTCCAAGTAGAAGAAAACAAACAACAGCAAGCATACACGTGACAGTCATGACCCAAGAAACCTGCTTATTATCCCTAGAGTGTAAAGGCGTTACATGGCCGAAATACATATTTGTCGCTTTGTCCCTGTAGTAGTCCTCTATGTTGTTCCCCAGGTCTCTAATGAAACGCACAAAGAATAGGACTACTGATATTATTAGCAAAATTGTCCTCCTTGCTCCTTGTGGAGCATGGAATCACCCCTGCAACTGGCCCCTCGCAGAAATCCTGCACAAAACATTCACATACTCTTGTAGAAGTCATTTCTTTAGCAGGGTTTTTTACATGATGAGGTTGCCATTCCCCCCCATCCCATGATATCATTATAATAATAATTTTTTTTACTAAAGAATTTGGGAGGATCACGGTAATATTTCAATTCCTATTGATAATTGGGCATATGTTTACCATATACAATTAATACTCTTTTATAATGCATATTGTTAAATTAGCTGTGCACTAGTGATAATAAACTATATAAACTATATAATTTTTTTTACTAAAGAATTTGGGAGGATCACGGTAATATTTCAATTCCTATTGATAATTGGGCATATGTTTACCATATACAATTAATACTCTTTTATAATGCATATTGTTAAATTAGCTGTGCACTAGTGATAATAAACTATATAAACTATATAATTTTTTTACTAAAGAATTTGGGAGGATCACGGTAATATTTCAATTCCTATTGATAATTGGGCATATGTTTACCATATACAATTAATACTCTTTTATAATGCATATTGTTCAATTACCTGTGCATTAGTGATAATAAACTATATTTTAATATAATGTTCAGTATATTTGTGTCATGAATGCTGTTATCCAGTTGTGTTATTTAGCAAGGAAGATTTATTGAAGGCCCATACTCCTTGGGTAACTAAAGGAAATGTCAATATGTCAGTTTTACAATTGATAAAATATGTGTAAACAATAAAAGGGGCTGTTTTAAAACTGGTAGAGTAAGTTAAACAAACACACGCTCATTCACACACATGCGCGCGCGAGTAGATTCTGGTTATTTGTGACACATCGGGAGCATAACAATTTGGACCCAGTTAAGCGGCTTCCTCAGTTATGTGAGGTTGCGCGTAAAGAGTTAAAAATGTACGAGCAAAAGACAAACTACTGTTTACTGAGGGAAGAAATTTATATAAATGAATTCTGAACATTAGATACTAATCAGAAAGAAAAAACATTTTACGTTAAAAACAATTAAAAAAAAATGAAAATACATTCACCACAACTCTTGATTTCCTGGATAGAGTTTATGTTCTATAAGTTATTTCCCCTGCCTTGTCTACGGGTGTGTTCATCACGAGTTTTGTACCAACGTACTTTGTTACTGTGTTGCTTTGTTATGGATGTATCAGCTTTAACTTATTCTAACGCTGCTAATGTTCCATATTCTTGTTTAAAAATATTAGGGCTGGGATAAAAACAAAATCTTTATCGATTAATCAAATTTCTTTAATAGAAGATTAATCGATCAATTTCGAACAATTTGATAAATTAGAAAAAAATCAAAAATAACTTTTATATTTTTTTGTGAAATCACTTAGGACTTTTTTATTTTACTTGTTATAAGGCAACAATCGTCCTGAAAATATAATGAAAATACTAAAACGTTAAAACCAAACAATTGTTTATTATTGACCATACTTGCCAAAGTCCATATCACAAACATCTAACAATACTAACATAGCAAATGCTCTCACATTTAAGCAAAAAAACATAAACATTGCTAAAAGTGGAGTAATCGATCAAAAAATGTTTTATCAGTTAATCGATTGCAATTATTTCAACCGATTAATCGATTAATTAATCGTTTAAAAAACACAGCCGTAGAAAAATATATATTAACACCGTAACAAGTTTATTATTATTTATTTTCCAATCCATTTTAGCGCCTCTCCCCATTTTTTTCTCTCATCGTGTTTTATAAAACTCACCACTCCATTTTAAAGGAAAAAAAAAAAGAAGAAACTAACACTAGCACTAATCAATTAGGGAAAACTCAAAATGCATCACTGAGCAGAAACTCTTGGATAATTACTCAAGAGAAATGGCTACGTGAATCACAAGAAAGAGAGAGAGAGAGGAGAGGGGTTGCTCGGGGGGGCTAAGTCAAGGAAAACACAAAACATATTACTGAACTGAAAAAGAGAGATGAACTCGCCAGAAGCACAAAGTTAATTGCCTCGAACTGAGTGAATCAATCAACAGGAAGCAACAAAGTGAAGCGCGCGGTAGAACAAGTAATTAAATTAGGGGAAACATCGCTTCACTCAAAGATCTGAGCAAACGAACCAACTGGACCTTTCATGGACCTTACGAAATGAAACGACAAACGTCATCATAATTTACCTAAACTCCGACATCAAGTAATTATGTTTCGCTGCTTTACAAATGTTAACCGTTCACTGTACTAGTCTAAGCTCTTACGAGCTACTTTTCATAATCCATTGACTCATTCTCTTGGTATCAGATTGCCAACATTCCTGTTTGTTGGTGTTTCGCATGCTCCTTTGCTCGCAAGGCTAATTCAGTCCAAGAGGTAAGTTCTGTAGGTCACGGCTGTTTGCCAGCGATCTTTTAGTTATTTCCCCTTTTTCCCCGACCGCGCTATTTATAGCTATCGTGTCAGAGGTCACGTGGTAACTTCCTAACTGGAAAAAAAGGTGGCGGATTTTACTTTTGATAGGGCTTAATTAATGTTTTTAGGCTACTTTATTATTATAAATACCGGCTTTAATTTTGCGTAAAGCTAGACTAGAAATGTTAGAGTAAATTTTAGAACAAGAACAAACATTTTATCACAATTATAACCGAAGATATAATAGTCTGAAATAGTGTAAAATTTACGTTTTTTTTATATTTTGTTATGGTTTGTTTATAATGCAATTTTCACTAAATCGGTCACAATCAACATGCATAACAAATTACAGAAATCAAAAGTAGAAAACCTGCAGAAAATGGATATCAAAGTTTTGTTTTGGTTTCATGCGTCAAACATTAATTATTGAAACATTAAATTGCAAGTCCACATTTATTACCTTAAAATAACACACCCAATTGTCCCCAAAAACATGAGAGCTAACAATTATCTCAATCATACATCACGATGGTCATGTAAAAATAAGTATGGTCATGAGTAAAACGAAATGTTCAATTTAATAGATAAATAGGTGTATTTAAAAAATACATCTATTAAATGATTTCCACACTCTGTTAATTCTGTCAATCTCAAGCAACAACTGCCATAATTTGCTCTAGCCCCAAAATTTCGTTCAATTATCATTCACACTTCCTTTTTTTTATAGGATGAATCTGTACATTCACAGATGGAGAAATTTGTAACAAATGAGTTTCCATTATAAATTTTAATTGTGAAGTTATATTTTTAATACCTCTGGCGCGTCTTTCAATTTTCAATCTTCTCTGTTTTCTCTCCTGTGCCCACGTAAGACCTACTGTTTCCTTCATGGCTGTTGCTAATTCTTTGGATATTCTAACTCTACTTTCAGTGCCTGCTTTCCTGCAAATTTCCTGACGTGACGTTTCTGAACAGCGTTGTAGTTTATGTGCCTGCTGCAGGTCTAATGAATCAGTTGATGTTCCAGCAATATGTTTTCTAACAGTGTGAAGCAATTGAGATCGCTTACGTTTGTTGGCGTTCTGGTGACTGATGTTTCTCTTCTATGTTTAATTAGTTTTTGTAGTACAATAGGCTGTCCTCTGGTTTTGCATTTTATGATATTACTTTTTGCTGTTTCTAGTTTTTTTTTCTAACAATGGATGTGAATAGGGGTTCTTCCTTTTGTGTTAGTGGTTGTGAAGGTGGCTTAGCAAGTAACTGTTGTACTGTGATGTCGCTTTTGAAGACAGGCGAGGTGGATGTACTTGTCGTATGTATAACTGACTTGGTAGGTGTAGATGTGGCAACAAAAACTGGCATGCTAGGGTGAGTAGTGTTATCCACCTCCAAATGAATAATGGTATCGCCTTTAATGTGAGCTGGCATATCAACCTCCAGTTGAACAATATCATCACTAATGTGGGCAGGCACATCAACCTCCTACTGTACAGAGCTATCCTGACTACAGCTAAATGACTGACTAGACATGGAGGGGTCAGAAAGAACATTACAGGGGATAGAGCAGCTTTTTGTTTTTAAAACACCAAAAGATGTCTTTGCAACACAATTGCACAGTTGACATTCACTTATAGTTAAATTATGGTTTTAGTCTTTCCAGATGTGCTGACTGTTTTCCGATAGTAACTTGGCTGTTTCAAGACACTTCTCATTATGCCTCCTTTTTGAATTTTGTATTCGTAAGTAACACTTCTTACAAAATATAGTCGAATGCTGTGTGGGTTTATCATCTGATACGTTAATTCCAAACACAAAGAACAGATCATTAACGCAATTTAGAACAGTTCAGCGCTTTCTGAATTGAACGTGTTGTTTTGGAAGTTAATGCTCTCTTGCCACAGGCTCTGCACAGTGCACTGGCACAATTCATATGATGCAAAACAGTATGTTCCATTTCGTTGTTATGTAGTATAGTTTACTTGTGTATGTATAAAGATAGAGGAATATTTGGGACTATCAAGTCTAACACCAGGATGTAGAATGCTTTATCTGTGAATGAAAGAAGATATACAAACAGTTACTTAGAATTCTTTGGCAGCCGTCGTGTACACAGAATTGTCTACCAAAGAACACTAATGGAACAGTCCTTATCTCACACACAATTAAAAAAAAAAAATTCATATTATAAATACAAGATTAACAAGACTTGAAAGATAGAACAAAGTATGTAGAAGTAATCTATCTATAGATTTACATGTTTTCTGACGCTTATATACGTAGCTAAATATCATTATAAATGAATGAAAATGCAAAAACAGATGGTGCTTTACAAAGTTATTTTGTTACAACCTTATTTAAGATTTGTGAGTATCAGGAATGCGTTTACAGTAATTTAAATGCTATAAAATCTGGTGACAATATGCTTGTTCTTGTAATGCCAAACTCACAAAACTGACTACCACACATTCTCAAGATATGAAACCAAAAAAAAAACAAGTATGTGGAAATAATCTTTAGCTTCCCTTCGAGAAGTCTTTATAATTATAAACTCAAACGAATGGGCCGATTTTTAGATATTAAATTAATAAAAAGATTACTTATTTTATGAATTTCCTCAAATGATGACGCTGTTTTCAAAAGTCTGTAACTCCGTCAAAACTAATTTCAAACAAATAAAAATGCAATCAAAAATAGAGCAGAGAACAAAGTTATAGTACACGAAAGAATTTTAGCGCTGTGTTTATCCAGAACGAGTGTGTAATGATTTATATTTTACAGATTTTACACACACATCAGCTGATTTTCCCCGCCAAAAACTTAAATAGTCTTTTACGGTGCACACGAAAATTTTATACCCGGTGTCAGAATTCCGGTCACCGAAACTAAAAGAGCGCTCTGGTATAGGGCACAAACAGCCGTGAGGTAGCTACTGAATGTTCTTATTTTAATCGAGGCTACAACGGGATTGTTATTTAAAAAAAAAAAAGGTCTGCTGACTACACTAATTACAAGATATATCGTATCTGGCACAGTATATTTTCAGTTTCTGAGAAAAAGAATCACTTCTTTAAACAATAAACTAACAATAATAATAAGAAGAAGAAGAACTGGTGATTAAGAAAATCCTTCTCTCTTATTCTGTAGTCCACGAATTGCCTTATTCTGTTGTCCCCGAATTGTCTTATTCTGGAGTCCACGAATTGCCTTATTCTGTTGTCCCCGAATTGCCTTATTCTGGAGTATCCGAATTGCCTTATTCTGGAGTCCCCGAATTGTCTTATTCTGGAGTGCACGAATTGCCTTATTCTGTAGTCCCCGAATTGTCTTATTCTGGAGTGCACGAATTGCCTTATTCTGTAGTCCCCGAATTGCCTTATTCTGTAGTCCCTGAATTGTCTTATTCTGGAGTGCACGAATTGCCTTATTCTGTAGTCCCCGAATTGTCTTATTCTGGAGTGCACGAATTGCCTTATTCCGTAGTCCCCGAATTGCCTTATTCTGTAGTCCCTGAATTGCCTTATTCTGGAGTCCACGAATTGCCTTATTCTGTTGTCCCCGAATTGCCTTATTCTGTAGTCCCCGAATTGCCTTATTCTGTAGTCCCCGAATTGTCTTATTCTGTAGTCCCCGAATTGTCTTATTCTGGAGTCCCCGAATTGCCTTATTCTGGAGTCCCCGAATTGCCTTATTCTGGAGTCCCCGAATTGTCTTATTCTGGAGTGCACGAATTGCCTTATTCTGTAGTAACCGAATTGTCTTATTCTGTAGTCCCCGAATTGCCTTATTCTGTAGTCCCCGAATTGCCTTATTTTGTAGTCCCCGAATTGTCTTATTCTGTAGTCCCCGAATTGCCTTATTCTGTAGTCCCCGAATTGCCTTATTCTGGAGTCCCCGAATTGCCTTATTCTGGAGTCCCCGAATTGTCTTATTCTGGAGTGCACGAATTGCCTTATTCTGTAGTAACCGAATTGTCTTATTCTGTAGTCCCCGAATTGCCTTATTCTGTAGTCCCCAAATTGTCTTATTCTGTAGTCCCCGAATTGCCTTATTCTGTAGTCCCCGAATTGCCTTATTCTGTAGTCCCCGAATTGCCTTATTCTGTAGTCCCTGAATTGCCTTATTCTGGAGTCCCCGAATTGCCTTATTCTGGAGTCTCCGAATTGTCTTATTCTGGAGTGCACGAATTGCCTTATTCTGGCGTGCACGAATTGCCTTATTCTGGAGTCCCCGAATTGTCTTTTTCTGGAGTGCACGAATTGCCTTATTCTGTAGTCCCCGAATTGCCTTATTCTGTAGTCCTCGAATTGTCTTATTCTGGAGTCCCCGAATTGTCTTATTCTGTAGTCTTCGAATTGCCTTATTCTGTAGTCCCTGAATTGCCTTATTCTGGAGTGCCCGAATAGTCTTATTCTGTAGTCCCCGAATTGTCTTATTCTGTAGTCCCTGAATTGCCTTATTCTGTAGTCCCTGAATTGCCTTATTCTGTAGTCCCTGAATTGCCTTATTCTGTAGTCCCTGAATTGCCTTATTCTGTAGTCCCTGAATTGTCTTATTCTGGAGTCCCCAAATTGTCTTATTCTGGAGTGCCCGAATTGTCTTATTCTGGAGTGCCCAAAGTAAAATAAATAGTGATAGATTCAAAAGAAATGGTGAGAGACGTTTTTTGATTTTTGTTTGAAGGACTATCTTCATTGCACACGGACAACTCCATCAGTGCTTCGATCTCCTCCCTTTGATCACACAAGGAGGATCTCAGCACAGTGCACGAAGTCCGTAGCACCGGCGAGAATCCCAATGTGTGTATAGAGTAATCACACATACTATAAATATTTTTGTAGTGGGTAGGTTTCTAATTTTCAAAGTTTGCAAGGTCAGCGGCCTTACAGCCTACTCTTTACGATTTCCAACTGCCGTAGGATTTGTAACGTGCGCAACTTGTACACGGGACCTCCTATTATTTCGCCCTTAACAGAGAAGGCTAGGCATCCAATCTCACTACCCAGGAGACCAGGGAGGAGTAAGACATCATTAGGACCACTGGTTGTGAAAAAAAAAATTCATAAATTAAATTCCCTCAACTGGGAATCGAACCCTGTACCTCTAGAATTCGAGGCGTACGCAATACCCCCATGAGAGAGGTACGAAGGATAAAGAAGACATAGACACTGACCGGATGGAGCAGAAAAGGAGGATTTGGAATGCGAGAACGCCTCTGCTCAACGGATGGCGGTTAGGAATGAAAGAAATGACAGTGTTGGCTATAATTACTTTGAAAACAAAGCCTCCCATACCCTCCCTACGGAACGGCTCGCGTGAAAAACCACCGGTTTGGCGGAAACATACCTTTGAAGCCATTTAAGAAAGCACCCACATATTTCCGTTTGCCCCTCACAGTTTTTAAAAGTAATGTAGACGTGAAAGTAAAAATAGATTCGTCTTATTCGTATATCCTAAAATATCTCAACAATCACCACTATAGTATCTCGTTTAAGCTCATTATCAGAAGCTAAAGATGAGTACGCGCGCCGTGTGGATTATTTTCACATCTTGGCAGATTATAGTAATCCTCCGACCTACTTTAGTAGTACTGGTTCCCAGGTTTCGAACTGTTTGCAGTATAAGATTATGGAACCATGAAAATGTGTGCCTGTTTTAGGGTAGGGATTAGCACGGGTCGATAGTGAAACTCTTGCATTGGTCATTAGTGCTGATGAGGGTATTTAATGTGGGCATGGGAAGATGGAAGTGGTCATGTGATAAAGCTGCTGTGGAGAGGGAAGACAAGACTTAGCCCGTACGTTGATGTTTCAAAGAATCAATAAAGCTGTTGGCCATATAGCTGGAAGCCGGCGTCAAAGTACTTTGTGTTCTCATGCAGTAGTGATTTCTATAGACATTTGTTTGCGTGATGAGTTGGCCAGCAGGATAGATGAAAGAATAAATATTAGCAGTTGGTGAAGTTGTGATTAAATGAACCTTTTGATGAAAAAATGGACGCAGGGGCCTCTAGTTTGTTTATTTTTCAGTATTTGCTCCATGTCAGACTACAAGCTTGAGAATCTGATAAATTTTATCTCATTGCAATTTGTCTTACGAGATAAGACCAACTCTCCCCCCCCCCCCCTCCCTCCTTTCCAGTCCGTCTTTCTACTGTCCTTGTATGGTTTATCTTAATGTTTCCGTGTACTATTCCTATACTTTTTGTTGTTGTTGTCCGAAATGTTTCCATTTTTATGCAGCATGTGTGGAATATAGTATTTAATAATTTTTTAAACAATATGTGCCTTATGATTTCATCATCTCACCAACGTAACTATTACCTACCTCCTGCCTGCTTGCCTGACTATCTATCTATCTATCTATCTATCTATCTATCTATCTATCTATCTATCTATCTATCTATCTATCTATCTATCTATCTATCTATCTATCTATCTATCTATCTATCTATCTAGTCACCAACTCATCTACATATTGTCTGTCTGTTCGTCCATCCGTCCATCTGTCTGTCCGTCCGCCCGTCCTGTGACATAATTTGTGCGCTCTCTTCTCCTCTCCGGCAGTATAGAACTATATTTGTTATGCGTTCTGAATAGGTGCATTATTATTTTTGTTAGCACTCTCTTTTTCCCTACTGCCATTGTTCACATTTCACGCTTCGATGCACGACAAGCGTATCGCCCATCCCTGTGAGATTAATTGAGTCCCTAAAACGTCATAATACAACATTGACTCCAGGTAAATGCGAGTATGAAGTGTTTGCTAAGATTGCATAATTTCTTCTCACTCGACAGGAAAAATGTAAGAAGTTGTAACGTAAACATCACCAAGAATTGTCGGATGTAGCAACTCCATATACGGAGGATGCCTGTTTAAAATTTTCAAACGCATGAGTCATACAGAATACTGCATGAGGAAAAGTTTTCATAATATGAACTTTAAATGTATTGGCTGGCTTCTGAGGCGCCAAGAAAGAACCGCGCTGATTGGGAGTTTGTCAGAAAACGCCAGGTGGAAGCGTGAGCCAGGAACTTACGATACAAAGTAGGAAAAGTTTGACACACGGTACTGCATTCCAGAAATTGTCACAAGTAGACATCTAGGACCTTGCCACAGGAAAGAATAGAGTCAGGATTCTGAATTTTTAGGAACAGAGAAACGTATTAGAGCATGTTTTATCCACTGGAAAAGAAAACTCGTCAATATTAATACGGAACCGGACTCCTACAGAAACTACTCACAGGTCAAAGAGGAATAATAAAATAAGAAATAATACCCCAAATGTGTGTTCGAGGCATCTGTGTTAATTTGCCAAGACTATTTACCTGAGCAAGACGTGTAAGATTTGCCTAGATACTAGGTTGGTGGTACGGATTGGAGAGACCATTTGAGGTTCTACTCACGTTACAAGCTGAACTAGTCTGTGGTTCGAAGTTTGAGATCGACATGTGAAATCTACATCCCACGGGTGGTGAAGATCCATGCCTTGACCAGAAGCGGCTACCTTCAGAATCCTTTGGAGAAGTACCCTCTCCACAAAGACGAAGTGACAGAACCAGCAGCACCAATATTTCAGCTATTTGAAAGCTAAGTTTTATGTTTAGCAGGCCACCCCAAAAAACTATATTTTCATCTCCCAAACCGAGATCTATGATGAACCATAATTTCTCATAATTACCATTTCATATTTTTAAATATTTTTTTCAAAGTAATTGAGCATTAAATTTGAATATGTTGATTTTGACAAATTAATTGTTGAATTAATCATTACAGAGAGAAAGGCATATGTATGATCCAGAACCTCTAGTATATATTCATTTATATATATATATATATATATATATATATATATATATATATATATATATATATATATATATATATATATATATATATATATATATATATATATATATATATATATATATATATATATACACACACACACACATACATATCTATATCGAGCTAATAAACGGAATTTCGCTGAATTAAATCAGCTGGGGGCCTGTACGAGCAAATCATTTATATCCATCTTCAAGAAAGGCTCCGGGTCAGATACAAAGTTTACGTGCTAAGACTCATTCAGCATTGTTCTTGACTTCTGAAATATTTTAAGAAAACTGCCTCAAGGTAAAAGCATCATTATCCTTCTATCTATAACTCTGCCAAGAGTAATCTTGTGCGAAGGTAGACACCTTTGAAGACCCACATTAGTTACTCTAGGTTTACGCCACTGTTTGACCACTACTTTAGAGCAAGGGGTGATAACCCGTGACACGTTCGTCCACTCGTGTCTGCTTAAATCCAGGGGAGAGCACAGACCTAAACACAAAAATGTATATTACCTTATAGTAATGAAAGACGAAACAGGGGATTTTAGCAAATAAAAAGGAAGGGTGGAGGAAGGAACAACTGCACTCACATTAAGAAAATATTGAAAGACGAGGAAAATGAGGGGAACATCACATTAAGAACACAGCCGAAGATCTTCAAAGCCGAGAAGGGCGTGGCAGGGCAATGATAACCATAGTAATCAATAAGATATATTGGACAGAGGGGAATTAGAAGACGTGCTAAAATCAATTTTAATCGTAGTAGAGGCGAAAGCCACTAGCGTCTGCACGGCAGCTCCATCGTGATTTCAGCCGGATGAACCATATCACCAGATTTAAAAACCATAAAACTGGCAAGAATTATTCGATGAGCAGTGAGGCTTGTGCGGGATCAGAGAAACGAGAAAAGGCAATTGGTGGTGCTCATGGGAAGAAAATTAACATACACTGACAAATAAGTGTAGATGGTTACACACAGTGATATACTAACAAGCACAGAGGGTCACACGCAGTGATGTGCAAACAAACACAGGTGGGAAAACTCACTTACTTAGTCGCTCTTCTACCGTGAGGTGTAGGGGTTTGGAAGAGAGAGTGCCATACTATCACATCAACTGTCTTCCTCCTGGCCTGGTTCCATTCTAGTCCTTGGTCCTTCAGAGATTGTCTAATGTCGTCCTCCCAGCGGACTCTGGGTCGTCCTGGAGGTCTGTATCCCTGGCTCTTGGCCTCCCATACCTGCAGTGGCAGCCGATCTTCTCCCATTCTGCAGACATGGCCAAACCATCTTAGTTGGGACTGTTCTACTTGAGTCTGCAAGGGGTGGGATTTTAGGCCTTGACGTATCGTCTGGTTGCGGTCCATGTCTCTTCTTGTTACTTCAACCACCTTTCTCAGATACCCCATTTATGAGGTTTGGATTTGACTTTGTGGGTTGTAGTCATTGCCTATGACTTGCATCCAAACGTCAAGACCGGGACATAGGTGGAACGGTATACATCCATCGTCGTCTTCTTGCCAACTTCTCTTTTGCTGAGGAATCCTCGATTTATGGGTGGGAAGAAAAATTATTGATATACACGTTTCCGTGTTCCGTGATCTCAACCTGGTTGGGTCACGTCTCAGTCTAGCCAGCTGTAAATGGATACATGACTCTGCTCGTGAGTTAGGGAAGGTGAAGGGCAGAGAGGAAGGTAACATTGATATGCTGGTGGGTACAAATGACTTGGGTCATCGATAGGAAGTCATGACCCAAGTGGGCCCTCTCCTCCCCCTTCTAGAATTTAAAGGAGATTAAAGGTCTGAAACACTTGCTCGACGGGGGAACGGCTTCTGATGATCAAATTATCTCCTATTGTAGCCCTTTGGATAGTTTCCTATAATACAAATATTGATATACAAGCAACCACTGGTGTGTACAAACAATGATATGCAAGCAACTGCTGGGGTGTACAAATTATTATATACAAGCAACCGCTGGCGTGTACAAATTATGATGTACAAGAAGCGCTGGTGTGTACAAATTATGATATACAAGAAGCGCTGGTGTGTACAAATTATGATACACAAGAAGCGCTGGTGTATACAAATTATAATATACAAGCAGGCGCTGGAGTGTACAAATTAAGGGACTGAAACACTTGATCGACGGGGGAACCACATCTGATATCAGATTGCATCATGTTGTATCGCTCTGTATAGAGTTTCCTATCCTTATCATGATATACAAGCAGGCATTAGCGTGTACAAATTATGATACACAAGCAACCTCTGGCGGTACACACACTGACATACAAGATAGCGCAGATGGATAAACACATGGGTATAGAAGCAAGAGCCGGTGGTTACACTTAGTGTTATCCAAATAAATGGAGGCAACCACATTCACTGATATTCAAGCAGGCGTAGGCGGATACACACACTGACGCAAGCACAGCCAAGCGAAAGTGGTTGCACACAGTGATCTACAAGAAAGCGTAGGCGGATACACACACTGACGCAAGCACAGCCTAGCGAAAGTGGTTGCACACAGTGATCTACAAGAAAGCGTAGGCGGATAAACACTATGATGTACACACAAGATGAGGTGGATTACACACACCGATAAACAAGCAAGCACATTAAGATGTGCACGCTGGTTCGCGCCCCATAAATATAAAAAAGTAGTCCCGTAGCAAATTCTGCCACAAGGGAGCGAAGTGTGAGAAACTTCTTCATTCTAGCTCCAGCTTTTTTATGAGATGGGGTGACCCGTTACCTTCCTCTCTGCCCTTCGCCTTCCTCAACTCACGAGCAGAATCATGTATCCATTTACAGCTGGCTAGACTGAGACGTGACGCTACCAGGTTGAGATCCCGGAAACTAAGCTCACCGCTTAGCCAGTCGGACGCTCACCTTGGACGTAATATACAAAAAAAATTCTTTTGATGTGCTCAATTTGCAATGCTGATTTTGTGTTAATTCGCTGGAGTGGATAAGAGCTTCCGATGATTCTCAACTAAGCTGCTGCTTATCTTTCTTTATTTATTATTAGCTGTATTAAATTATTTTGATTTTTCCTCTTGTAAGGGCATTTTAATCGAGCCATTAGGTTTATTCTTTGATCGTATCAATACATCTCATTCTTGAAATAACTTGTATTTAAACTTGCACTAGTTTTTCAGCGACTATAGTTACAAGATTTATTACAAGATCTGTTAAGGCTACAATTAAACAAAATGAAATGTTCACAATCCTGCAAACAATCTACGCTGACATAAACATGTGGAATAATAGGAAATTTATCTTTGGCACAAATAGGCGATGAAGCAGCTTCACAACTTTGGTACCGTTAAGGTTACTGAGATAAAGAAAGATTATGATTACTGCTGCCTCAGACATGTGGTAGGAGGCGACCAATCCGGGGTGGTAACCTCATTATGTACCTCATCGTGTTGTTCCCGGGGTCTGTGAGGAGGCAAAGAATAGAACTACTCAGGCATGTCGTTCTGGTAAGTCTGAATCACAACGCGCCATTCATACCAAAACGGTACACCATACTAATAAAAGTGTATGCTAGACGGACCAATGAAACGGCATCCTTATTCACGTATGTTTACAAAATTATTAAGCATCTAACATGGCCGGACTCCAAATCTGTGTTACCGAGTAGGGTTTGGAAATAAACTATAGGATTATGAGCGAAGTACCGCATGGAAGAGGTCAGTAATTCGATAATGGGACTGTTCCTTTATAAGAATGTGCAAAGATTTCCACGGAAAGTGTTATACTAACGGAGAAATTTTGAGTGGAATGCATCGAGACATCAGGCAAGTCGAAAATTTTGCTGTTTAGGCTGCGCCTATGAAAAGATGGACGAAGTAAAGGAAAAGACAATTATCTAGATAGATAAAGAATAAGCCAAAGCGTACTTTAAGCTTAAGATGAAGGAAATCGGTCCAGGAATAAAGAAGATTTGAATATTTCTAATTTTCCATAAATGCACAGCTTCACAAAATTATGCCTGCATTTGAGGACGCGAACATACTTCAGTCTTATTGTTCTTCGAGACATTCGGCCATGACCTATATAAGGACCAGTGTTGCCACAGCTGGGTATTTTTTTACTAGATCTGGGTTTTATGGCTTCCGTCTGGGTATCTGTGTATTTTTTTTCTTCAAAATCTGCATTAATCTGGATATATTTGACAATTGACATTTACAATGTATGTATATTCTGCGCACTGAGCGTTATACATTATATTTATTATATTATAATTAAATGTAAAAAATTATGTGCTATATATTTTTTATTCCACTTAAATTTAACTATTGTTTTTAACCACATCAATGACGTTTTTTTACTCGTTTACATCAACAATCTATTTCCTTTTATTCTGTAAATGGCTTTCATCTACAATACTCAGTCATTTTTATTTTTGCGATGGGTTTTAAAGTATTCTTTTTAAATTTTAGACTTAAGCATATAAACAGCATATTTTTTATTTTCTTTTTTTAAATTATAAGATTATAAAATGAGCGATGATGAAGGTACGCTATGTAGTTGTAGCAGTATGACAACACACACGCCACCTCACTCCTCAGTATGCGTGGAAAGAGTGTTTTCGAAGGTTAACTTAGTTAAAATTAAACAAACCAACAAGCTTTTGTATGAAACAGTTTTCAATCGAATACTAGCCAAGCAAGCAGTTGCCAGAGATGGAGTTTGTCATAAGTTTAATCATAGTAAAAGCGTGGTTGAAGATGTGCGTGAAGGATGTTGTCGGCAGAGATATGAAAAGATTTTGGAACTCCACAATCAAGATTCCACATTGTCAATTCATGCATATGATCTTGACGAAGGAGAAGTTGTCGACATGGATGCAGAGTCGCTGACAAGTGACAATTTTCAACAGTAACAAGTTACAACTAACATTTTATATTTGATTTGAGGAACATTTTGTTAATGTAACTACTGTAAGTAGGTTACTGTTAAAATATCTCATTTTCAAGAGTTCATATATTGTGTTAATATTAGAGTTAATAAAATCATTTTTATATAATTGTGAATCTTTGGTAATAAAAAATATAATAAAAATGAAGAAATAAATAAAAATTGTTAGAACACAGCTTATTTGTGCAAAAGTTGCACTAACATATTGTGTAAGCATCGTCTATCCCGTGTATTTAAGGCATAAAATAATCTGGGCATTTCTGGGTCTTTTTTAGAAGAAAATCTGGGTTTATCTCTAGAACTTGAGTGGCAACCTTGATAAGGACGTCTAGCAAGTCAAAAGCTCGCCACAAAAATTCAAACTACAGCGAGAGCGCCAGTTCTGTCAATGAGACTCCGTTGCCTTCTGCATCTGAGAGCAGACTGAATAGCCATTAACAGCTCGACTGTATGTACTTGAGGGTAAGAAAGAATGTATACATTTATATATTTCTAATTAATTAATCAAATTGTGCCTTAGGAAGTGTATAACTGTGTTATAAACCACTGTGAAAGTATTGGAAGCAATCCAAGCCTGTTGTTACCGATGTTGTTTGGGGTGCTGTGTGTTGGTGCTGCTGACTGGCACAGCTGACAATGTTGATGTCAGAAATGTCGGGCTTACTGGTAGTGGCCGACAGTGTTTTTATAATTGAGCGAATGTCTAGGGTCCGTTAGATTTGTTTAACGTGATGCAACCAACACAACACTAATGTCAGGGTCAGAAGGTGGACCAACTGGTAAGACAAGTAAGCTGGAACCATGTAGCACATCAATCACAGTTTATTGAAGACAGGAACATCGACGTCATAGACAGTAAATCATCAAAGGTTATAATGGCAGACATATGTACATTGATACAAATAATCCATATCGAATTTGACCGGACTCACTAACCGCCGTCATCTCAAGGACGGTGGAAGCTCTACGGTGACGAATTCTTATATTCCTAGTTTTTTCATTGCGAAGATTTGAATAATATATAGGATGTCTTCCATGAAGGTACAATGTGTTACCATCCATACAATGCTCAGCAAAAAACCCTGGACACACCAGTGGCACGCCATAACCAGCCGTGCCAAAGCCCTGCCAGATACTGTTTTTCGAGAGATTATGGTTCCCCCCCCCCCCCCCCCCCCCCCCCCCCCCCCCCCTCCTCCCCCCCCCCCCCGAACCCCACCAGTTATGACCCATCGATACTGTCTCACCACCCCGATTACCACCGCCCCCCCCCCCCCCCCCCCCCCCGGACACACCAAAACTCCTGGCACGCCATAACCAGCCGTGCCAAAGCCCTGCCAGATACTGTTTTTCGAGAGATTATGGTTCGCCCCCCCCCCCCTCGAAAACTCCTGACCCCCAAACCCCCACACCCCCCCCCACCCCCCCCCCCCCCCCCCCCCCCCCCCCCCCCCCCCACCCTTTTCAAAACTGTCACCTGAAAACTCCAAATTGTTCGATCTTCCCCCAAATTGTTCGATCTCTCACTCTTTTCTCTTCCCTCTATTGCTCTCCCCCCTCTCGCTGTATATCTCCCAGTTTTTCTCATTTCAACTCAGTACATTTTTACTGAAGCGGGAACTAAAGGATTGACAAGTGAGATCAGCTTATCTTTGTGTCTCCCCAACTTCGTGGTTCACTTTTCGTGTCTATTTAAACTTTTTCTTTTAAAAGAAAACATACCCAGTTGCGCTATTTTGTTCAAATATAGTGCACGAAGGCACGCAAATAATTACACATCTCAAAACTTTAGATGTGCTCACAAGTGTGTCTATAAAAGACTAGACCCGCACGTGAGAATCCCAAACACTTAACTCCCACGCGAAAAAGGACTTACACCGACCCCCGGGGAAAAAAAACGCGCAGCTTTTTTTTTATTATTTTCGAATATTATACCGAACAAAAATGTGAGGTCGATCAAATTCTATTAGATAACAACAGAGAGATACAAGATATGTTAAGTCATTATAAAGAAACCAACAATAGTGGGATAGAAGTATGTAGAGAGAATCAAACATCAAATTCACACAAAGATGAAATATATCAACTATGGACTAAATAGAAACCAATAAGTGGAAAGTGAAATGAGCAGATGAAATGAAATGGAGAATGACCACCAATGAAATGTGTATTGTGAAAGAAAACAATGATAAAACATGGTAACAATTTAAATTGAAAAGTGGATTATGTGTAAATAAACACAAGTGTGGTAAAACAGAATGAAACAAAAAGGAATACTAATATTACAACAAGAGAAGAAAGCAACACTCCAAATAGATTATGATAGGCGAGAGAAAAAAATAAGATAAGTAACTTATAAAGCACTAATAAGGATCTTATCACTGGTATCAGTAACTAATACCGCGCACAAATAGTTGCTACTGTTGCACAACTAAATGCTGCATAATGAGAATAAATAATAGCGTCAGAAAAAAACACACTGGCTAAATGTTCACTAACGAAATGTTTCGAAATGAGATGTTCCGTTTAACTAATACTGTCACTTGCTAACAGTTCAGCAACTAACTGTTGTGTACGAATAAAATGTTATTAATGTATCACATGAAAGTTAAAGAAAATAATGTCATTAATCAAACATGCGCTAGTCAAGTAGCTCTTTGAAGCTTTATATCCACGGATAGACATGCGCACATAAGTGAATTACAACAAATAACTCCACACTAGCTGAAGAGTATGCTAAAGTACTAGCCAAAAGGAGTTATTAAAATAAAGTAAGTTAATGGTTGACAAATAAAATTACCCATAGTCACTACATAAGTCAAGTTAGTTAATAATGTGTACAAAATAGTTAAATTGTGGCGAATAAGAAAACGACATATCCACTGGTAAGGGTAATGCTCCAAAACGAACGTATTACGTGGCGTCATCGTACCAAGGCAGAAGTACATCAGTGATGACGTGGCAGCGCAGTGGCGGCACAATATCAGAGGTTCAGCGACCCTGGAGAGTCCTGTGGGTGTCTCGAGAAAAATCAGCCCCTGCGGTGTCGGATTCTCGGATGGCTTGTATGGGAAAAATGAATAGCTGTAAGGCGGTATAATCTCGTGCAGATATTGAATAAGTCCGTACGCTGAAGTCCCACAATCGTCCGCTGTTCAGACGCAATGATAAACTGGGCGTCAAGCAGAAATCGTTTGACCAGACAATGGCCAATATCTCGATGCCTATCGCAGAGTGGCGCCGCGTAGATTCAGTCAATGGTCGAGAGACATATAGTACAGGGTGTTGAGTACCCGCATAATCATGTAGCAGAACAGCACCGATTCCCATCGAGGAGGTGTTCCTGCGAATAATCAAATAACAATTTATGTTTGGTAATCGTAGGTTATTAGTTGATGAAAAGATTAATATCATCCTACCGAATGTGGCCGTGCATACTTTCGACCACTGTGTCATGATAGGCGAACCTTTCTTCAATAAACGAGAAAAGTAGTAGTGAAAGTAGCCAAGACTGAGTTGAAATTATCAACGATATAGGACGACAAAATAACACATGTCCGAGAAAAATAATAGCGTGAGAAGTAAGACGCGCTAAGGACAATGCGCTGCATAAAATACAGGCACAAGAAACAGCACGAAATAATCTGAGTGCGCGCAATGACGTATAGAAAAGTCATGAATATACAAAGGAAACTGACATCAAAAGGCAAATCGATAAGAGTGTAATGACGACTGACGATCTCAGTCTTCGTGGAAGAGAAAGGAAACTCAGTTGACTACGGCCTATCTCTCAAAGGCTGAACGGAAGTCATAGCCTGTGTACTGGGCAAAGAAAAAAGCATAAAATATACAATAAAGATGTAAAAACAGACAGTGGTGAATTTGGACCTGCGTCGAAGTTTAAAAGTAAAGCAGTGAGTACGACAAAAAGTCGTAAAACAAGAAGATACTGAGCTAACCGGCCCAATAAGAAAGTGAAATATGCCTACAAGAAATAGAAATGTACAAAGAGCGAAGTCCGTACATCTGGCAAAGAAAACACTAGTCATTGCATAAAAGCAGTTGCACCCAACGTGACTGGATGTAGATTCAGCCGTGGCGATAAAGTTAGTGTGTGTGTCAGACAGTACAGAGGAATCTTCCTCTTTAATAGTACTCAAAGAAGAGAGATAATTTGGGCAATGACGTACTGAAGCATGACGTCCTTGTTACGGTGTTATTTTAAATGACGGCGTCTGCTGGGGTTTAGCCATGCGCAACGTTAGGGGTCATTAACATTTATAGAATATGTCGATATTTTACGGTATACTGAACGCGAAATATATGCGGAGATTATGACGCATTCGCGTTGGGAAGGTCACGCTGGGTGACTTGGTTACATGGCCCTTGTTACGCTATCCGTCAAGCAAGAAGGTAGTGTCTTGTTTTTCTTCCAAGGAAAAAAAGGCTGAGTATATAGCCTATATTAGATATATGAATCGATGTAGAACTCAGGGTCAGTTCGGTTATTAATCTAAGTATGAGATTAATTAAATTAAACTAAATGATGGAAGGAGAATCGCATTATGATTCAAATTGTAGCTGTCAAGAACTCATGTGCTCATTTCTGGCTGTTGACTACAACAGCGCACGTATATAGCCACGATGTTCTTCTGACATATTGTTTTGACACGGACGGACATGAATACTATGCATGTAATTTCTAATGACTATATATGAATGTATACTGATGTGAACTGTCTTCGTGCGTCAACTTGTAATAAATATTGGACTCGAATCGAAGGCTTAACCACATTCCTTTGATTACGTTTGATTGCTTCAACTTGCATTGTTGACGGTCCTTTGACCTGATGAACTCTTTCTTGTAAGAAGTTTATAGTAATAATGGATGAGTTCGTACGGAATCGGGGTTTGCTTGGACACAAGTTGTGTAATGATAAATAAGCAAGCATCCCAACTAAACTTATAATAATCGAACGAAGGACCCTCCAACACCAGTAAACCACCCACGCAACAGTGGTGGCCAATGTGATGCGGAACTGGAATTTAATTGTAAAAAAATACTCAAAGATTATCGAGTTGAAAGAAATAATTTTCCTTCGAGCGAAATGAACACTTTTTGTATCTACACCGATGACGTCACACCCCCTTGACAACAGGACGAATCAGCTGTAGTGATGGCAGCCGCCTTTCAACGTCTTTGAAGATTATTTATAAACGCTTAATCGAACATTGGAAAATAGATTCAATCAACATGAGCATGAAATATAGGTCCTACTGTCCGTTGGCGAAGCAAGCATTGTATGAATCTATCGAGGCAAAAAGATAAGTAACTTATTTGAAGGTTACAATAAGTTAATCCTATTTGTCCGATAATGCCATGTTCTTCATTTTTGTAGCCATGTTAAAAATTATTTCTGTCTTTTACATGTAGCGGGTATGGATGGGCGGCGAATTATAATCAGTTCCATAGCTCCTGGGATGCTACGAATTGATTGTAATCGTTCTTAAGGCCGTGAATTAATAGCATTTCGCGAAGAACGCGTCGGATATCGGTGATCGTGTCGTTCGGACTTGCATTAATTCACCTTGCATGTTAGTTGTATAGTCGTGTTATAACTGTGGTATTCTAGTATATTTGGTTCTAATTTTTATTCAGTTCTTTAACAATGTTGGTAATCTATCGTGTTTTTTCTGACCTTACTATCTTTCAGTTTATATTTTTGTTGTACGACCGTTAATGAGTCCATGTATACGTCACTAATTTTTGTGTACGCAGGTTAATTATCTATTCAGTTCATTCTTTAATTCTCACTTCCGGTCTAGTCAACTTAGTTGTAAATGCATTTTTACTGTGAAAATGTCTTTGTGTATGTTAATAATGTTCTGTAATCCTTGGTTAACCCATTGTATTGTTTGTCTTCATTTCATCCCTTTATAATTTAATATTAATGCTATAATTTATTCTTTAATAAGAGTATAGATTAATATGATTAAATTTGTTTGAGTTTTAAAGAGGAATTAGGGACTTTGCACCAATTTGCAGTGATGGTCCAAGAAATGGGCAATGCATTTTATTGCTCATGATTATGACATAATATACTATGCTTAATTGTTATAACTTTATAACATATTAAGACATATTAAATATTAATTAGTACACTTTCTCAGTACTACATTGGGAACTTGGTGACAATTAAGATTAAATAACCTAATTATTTAGGAATAATACTCATAATTATTGAATATTAATATTAAGTGCATGATATAATTTCAGCACCTTATATAACTAACTATCATAACTATTTATGATAGATATTAGTGGATATATATAATATTTTTACAAAATATTATAGATTTGTGGAAGTTATAAATAACAGTACGGGAATACTGAAATTTCTTATATTAATTATTCATTCGTTGAGTAATTATAATTATCGACATAGATTCTAGTGGTGATTACAAGACATAAGTAATTGAATACTTAAATAAATTAACGTCAAGATGCTTAACTTAGACTATTTTATTAAAAATGGTAAGGATTTTGGAAAAAAAGGAGAACTTCTCGAGGCTTATGCATTGGCTGAATTTGCAAAATATAAGGCAGAAGAGGAGGAAAGGAAAGCTATTGCTAAGGAAGAAGAAGAAAGAAAGGTGGCAAGAAATGAAATCCTACGGATTGAAGAAGAGAATAAATTGAAACGACAGGAAATCATACTGCAGCAAGAAATGGAATTGCAACGACTTAAATTGGAAACAGCAAAACTTAATTCACAAAGTGCTGCAGCAAGCCAAAATGATATTTCTCAATCTGGATCTTCTTCCAACCGACTTAAGGGCAATTATTATTTTAAGCAACCACCTTTCAAATTACACGTGGACGACCTTTCATCATGGCTGGCGCGCTTTGAGGATATATGCAAGGTCAATAACCTTGACAAAACTGCATGGTCACTTAAACTTAAGGAATTTCTGGATGGCGAACCTGCAAGTGCAGCACAAAATATTGATCCTACATTAGCAACAGACTATGAGGCCATTAAGACTTTGTTATTACGTCGTTTCCACTTGAACGAAGAGGCATGTAGATTACGTTTCAAAAGTTTATTGCCAGATAATAATAAAGATTTTACGGGATTTATTGCTAACATACGCAATACTTTTAACAGATGGGTTGAACTGGCAGGTGTCAACAAATCTTACGACAAGTTAGTCGATTTGTTATTGAGGGATAAAGTGTTATCTTCTGTCAGCCCACCATTCTTTACTTATCTGCAAGAAAGAAAACCAGAATCTATTGATGAGTTAGAAAAAATTTCTTTAAATTACTGCACAGCTCATCCGAATGCTAATATTTCTGGCTCGTTGATAAGAGAACCACTTCCTGTAGCCTCCAATATGGCATATCATAGTAATAACAAACCAAGAACACACAGTGTAGACAGAGGTAGATTCAAAGGAAACTATGACATTAATTTTCATAAGGGACAGAATAACTTTAACAATAACTTTAATAGAGGAAGACAACAAAACAGAAATTATTCACCTCAGTCAAGATACAACAGTAATCCACGTAACTCAAGTTATGATCGGTCATATCAATATAATAATGGTAACAATTGGAAGAATAGCGATAATTATAACTCGAGACATCGAGATAACAATTACAATAGACGACAACGAGATAATTCAACTAATTATTCTCGTAATCGTTCTCATTCTCGTGGATCTTCACATTATAACCATAATACCGGAGCAGCAGTTACAAATGATATCACCCCTAAGGTTCAGGTTCCACCTAACGATAATACAATGCATTCTTCTGCTGCATGCTTTGCTATTAATTATAACGTGGCGAATAGTTGCCCACAATGCAATCTTATTTTTCAGAAGGCAAAGGAGACAGTGCTAAACTGCGGACACGTTCCACCAGAAGTAGGTCTTGCAGCCAATGATGGAACAGGCTCTCTGATTTTTAACAGAGGGATAGTTAACGGGTCTATAGTTTCTGTATTGAGAGATTCGGGGTCCACAACCATTGGAGTGCGACAGTCACTTGTACATCCTAGCTGTGCAACGGGGGAATATGTCCGTTGCATGACTTTTGGGGGAACTATTGAGTTTTACCCCACAGCTATTATCCATGTTAAAACACCTTTTTTCACAGGGAACGTGAAGGTATGCATGCTGAAAAAGCCGATTGCAGACCTTATGGTGGGTCGCATACACGGCAGCAGGGATTGTTCACCAGAAGATATTATTGAATGGGAGAGACACAATCTATGCATTGGAAACGCCGTGACGACTAGAGCTCAGACTATGCTCATGGAGAGTGTCAATGATAATAAGATGGATGCAGAGAAACAGGAGGATATTGAGGTCAATTCACCTATTGACAGGGAATCATTTGCAAACAAACAAAAAAATGACAAATCTCTAAATAAATTTTTTAACCTAGTTAATAAGGTTGATAATTTAACATCAGGGAATAATAACAAACATTGGTTTATTGTTAAAAATGATATACTGATTAGATGCTTTAGTGATAAATCACAGGTAAAACAACAAGTGATGGTACCGGCTGCTTTTAGACGGTACATACTTCAACACGCGTATGACTCGCAGTGTGCAGGACATATGGGATATACTCGAACACGATCTCGAGTATTGTCTTCATTCTTTTGGCCAGGAGTATCACGTGATATTTCGCAGTATGTACGTTCTTGTACTACATGCCAGGAAGTGAAAGCACGTGGAGCTTTTCACACGGCGCCTATTCAGGCTTGCGATATCTCAGTACGACCTTTTGATAAGATGGCCATAGATATAATTGGTCCACTTCTACCATCTGCGAGAGGACATAGATTTGTTCTCACGTGCATTGATTTATGCACACGATGGCCAGAAGCCATTCCATTGAAGACCACCACTACCACTGATGTAGCTGATGCACTACATCTAATTTTTTCTAGAATAGGGTTTCCTAGAAAATTATTATCTGACCATGGGTCGCAGTTTATATCTGATACCATGAACGAGGTAATGAAAACCTGGAACATTGATAGGAATTTGAGTAGCATTTATCATCCCATGAGTAACGGTGCAGTTGAAAGACTTAACCGTACGCTTAAGCAACTTTTACATAAGGTTACTGTTAAACACCCTCAGGACTGGGACAGAGCACTCCCAGCTGTCCTGTTTGCTTACCGAGAGGTGCCACATGAACAAACTGGCTTCTCTCCCTTTGAGTTAGTTTTTGGTGCCCCTCCGAGAGGTCCTATGGGACTGATAAAAGATTTATTAATTGATGCAGAGATGACTCAGGACACTCAGTCATCTTATGAGTATGTGATTAATCTTCGGAATAATATTATTGAGTCTTGCCAATTGGCAACAGCTTCTTCTGAGGCTGCAAAAGCTAAAACTCGATCTACACAAAATCGATCTAGACGATTACGCCAATTATTCTCAGGCGATGAGGCTTATGTATTACTCCCTCACAATAACAATAAGTTATTGATCTCATGGACTGGTCCTTATAAGGTTACTGATAAAATTTCAGACGTTGATTACGTCTTAGGTATCAAGGGACACAGAAAGATATTCCATATTAATATGCTCAAGCAATTTCATACACGTCCTATACATGTACAGTCAATTTTTCATGAATTAGATGACAATACTGTATCTACTTGTCATTATTCTAATCTATCTGTTATACAGGAGGAAGAATCTTCTTTTCCTGAAGTGCAGATGCCTTTACCTGTACTTATTGTCCAATCTACTGAATCTTGGCGTGATGTGACCATTTCTTCTACGGTTACACCGCAACAGCATCAACGCGTTGCTGATCTACAATCTTTCCCAGATGTGTTAACGGATGTACCGGGTTGCACATCTGTAATTAGTCACGATATTATTCTTAACGATGATACACCAATTCGTGTTCATCCTTATTCTGTACCTCTACATTTTCTGAGTAAGACATCTCAGGAACTCGAACAGATGATATCATTAGGTATTATTGAGACTAGTACATCTCCATTTTCTTCTCCTTTAGTCATTGTCCGGAAAAAGGACAACAACATACGTTTATGTGTTGACTATAGGAAACTTAATGCGCAGACAGTACCGGATAGCGAACCACATCCTATCCTTGACGATTTACTTCCTCGTCTATCCAATGCTACACTTTTCACTAAAATTGACTTAACCAAAGGTTATTGGCAGATTCCACTAACCGAAAGAGCCAAATACTACACAGCATTCTCAACTCCACAAGGTCTTTACCAGTGGAACGTGATGCCTTTTGGGCTAATGAATGCTCCAGCTACCTTTATTCGCATGATGCGAAAAATTTTAGCAGGTAGATCAGATATAATTACCTACATTGACGACATATGTTTGTTTAGTTCATCATTTGAGGAACATTTTTTGGGTCTTAAATCAGTTTCGGAAATATTGCGGGATAACCATTTAACCGCTAAACCAACTAAAATTCAAATAGCGTGTAATGAGATAACATTCCTGGGACACATTATTGGATCAGGACGTATCCAAACAATTCCCAGTACGGTTTCTAAAATATTAAATTTATCTGTTCCTCAAACGAAGAAACAGGTTAGGAGTCTGTTAGGGTTAATCCAATACTATAGCAGATTTGTACCTCACCTATCATCCATCACGGCTGTCCTGTCATCGTTACTAAAGAAGAACATGCCAGTAAGGATAAATTGGACAGACGAATGTGACAAAACTTTTCGCACTATCTTAAACATATTTTCATGCCCACCTGTTTTGAGATTACCAGATGCTTCTAAAAAGTTTGTTCTACGTACAGATGCGAGTAATTACGGACTCGGAGCTTGTCTACTCCAATATCATGATGATGTCCTTCACCCTGTACTTTATATCTCACGCAAGCTGAAACCTCCGGAGACTAAATATTCGACTGTAGACCGAGAATTGCTCTCCGTAATCTGGGCAATTACCAAGTTAGAAAAATTTCTGCTGGGATCTCCATTTTTGATCCAGACTGATCAGAAATCTGTAGCAGCATTACGTCATTCAAACCATAAAAGTGCAAAACTTGCAAGATTAGCTATTACGTTGCAACCATATGAGTTTGAAATACAGTCGATACCAGGGACTGAAAACGTCATAGCCGATACGTTGTCCAGACATCCTACGGATTCTGAATGAATATTACTATTTCAAATTTTCTGACTAATCAAGCATTACATTTGCAATGAACTTTATTAATGCCACGTCAGAATATACAACACTTCAGTTGGACTTCCTACTTAAATAAGGACATTTCGAAATAAACTATTGTGATCAAAATATCAAGTTTTACGGATCGTTTGAAAATTTGGACTTCACTTCCACTTTGCGTATCACTCATTTCGATTGAAAACTGTTAAAAAGGAACAATCTCTGATGTAGAAGGGACATATACTGTGATGACTGATTCAATTACATTCAAAGTTTTAATAAAGGAACTAACGATGATTGGATAATCATATCATAATTCGATAATATGAACCTTGTGTCTTAATGAACTTTCATACAAGTCAACAGGATATAACAACGATTGGATCTTCATGTCCGATATTGTTAAATTTTCGAGTTATTAAATTAATATATAATAAAATAAAGTTAAAGTGTGATGAAATATAAAAAAAAATAAAATATACTAAGAAAAGATGAAACAAAATAATATCATACCAATTAATATTTTAATTAGTGTAATTATCAATTTAATAGATATTACATTATGACATTTCATATTTATAGTTAAAATGTATGAATTTTTTTTTTGTTCTTTTCTTCTGATTGCGTTAATTTAATTAGGTATCTATCCTTACACTTCATTTTCACACGCATTCTAATTTAATATATACTTTAATATTTGGTTTTAATTGTCCGTACTTCTCAATTTTTATTTCTTTTACTCTCTTATACTATTTCTCATTTTCTTCAATTAGATATTAATTAGTTAGTACCATACGTACATACTATAATTAATTATTTTAATTTTAATTAGTTAGAATAATTTTAATAACACCTCACATTATTAGTTAGTCGATACATACAACAAATTAATTAGTTAATTAGTTAGTGACAGTGACATTTCCTTGTTTAATATAAGTTATATGTATGATATGACGTTGAATTTATTATAAGATATTACTGACATTACCACGACACTGTTCTAGATAGAACATCGTAGGTCATACGTCGGTTTTTGTTAAATTTTTGATAATTTTATTAATATTTTTCAAAAAAAATCTATCTAATAGATTTTTTTCCCCCCGTCTGACAGGAAATCTGTTACGGTGTTATTTTAAATGACGGCGTCTGCTGGGGTTTAGCCATGCGCAACGTTAGGGGTCATTAACATTTATAGAATATGTCGATATTTTACGGTATACTGAACGCGAAATATATGCGGAGATTATGACGCATTCGCGTTGGGAAGGTCACGCTGGGTGACTTGGTTACATGGCCCTTGTTACGCTATCCGTCAAGCAAGAAGGTCGTATCTTGTTTTTCTTCCAAGGAAAAAAAGGCTGAGTATATAGCCTATATTAGATATATGAATCGATGTAGAACTCAGGGTCAGTTCGGTTATTAATCTAAGTATGAGATTAATTAAATTAAACTAAATGATGGAAGGAGAATCGCATTATGATTCAAATTGTAGCTGTCAAGAACTCATGTGCTCATTTCTGGCTGTTGACTACAACAGCGCACGTATATAGCCACGATGTTCTTCTGACATATTGTTTTGACACGGACGGACATGAATACTATGCATGTAATTTCTAATGACTATATATGAATGTATACCGATGTGAACTGTCTTCGTGCGTCAACTTGTAATAAATATTGGACTCGAATCGAAGGCTTACCCACATTCCTTTGATTACGTTTGATTGCTTCAACTTGCATTGTTGACGGTCCTTTGACCTGATGAACTCTTTCTTGTAAGAAGTTTATAGTAATAATGGATGAGTTCGTACGGAATCGGGGTTTGCTTGGACACAAGTTGTGTAATGATAAATAAGCAAGCATCCCAACTAAACTTATAATAATCGAGCGAAGGACCCTCCAACACCAGTAAACCACCCACGCAACAGTCCTGGACACAAAGAAGCACCAAAATTGGTATAATGAACATTTGTATGATTAGAACCATAACATCCCACTGCACTAGCAGAATGTATCACCTTAGCAGAATGTACCTGTCATTAAGATTTTGCCAAAGTCGTGACTGCATAAGCAGCATGAATATGATGCTGTTCCCAAGCAGCAATTTGTACTGGAGTACATACTTTTATCCCGTGGATCTGTTCGACAGTAAGGTTGGTGATTGGTGCCGGGAGCATGCATGCGTGTATATAACCCGTAAAAAATGGTGTGGCAATGTGGACAATGGCAGTCGGAAAAGACTCAACTGTCCCTCCGAACGTCACACATTTTACGACGTTACCTGTCGCGCAAGATGGATGAACTAGAGATTGCCTAATTCCAACAGTAGAGCACCCTGAATCAAAGAGCACTGAGACGGGAATATTATTTACAAATCCCTTGTGTAGGGTAAGAGAACCTGTTCCATCATGTGCAGATAACGCTGGAAGAGTCGGTAGAGGATGACAGCAACTCAAGGTAGTGACTGCTGCAGGCTGAAATAAAGTTGTGCATTCAGGGCACTGAGATGCATTCTTAAAATCAAGAGAACATGAGGATGCAGCATTATTAACTATATTACTGTCGCTTTGATTTAAATTAATTTGAGGCTCATGCTGAGCTGAGTTAGCATGGCGATGCGATCTATCATTTGAAGATCTACCTCTATATCGTGATCGGTCATTGAAATCTTCTCTATCAGAACAATTATTTTGATTTGAACCCCAGCAAGAATTGTTGCGATAACTAATTTCCATTTGACTGAAATGTCTATTAGATGAATTTTGTTGGCTTCGAGAAAAATTACTGTAAGGTTGCAAATCCCTAGTGTAGTTATCGCTTCTATAATTTCCTGAATTATTGGAACCAAAATGTAGAGGCCCATTAAATTGTCTCCAGTTTCTTGGAGAAGGAGAATTACTACGTAATGGAATCCCTTGGCAATGTCTGAAATTCCGATAATCTCCCTTACCAAAATTGCGATCAACACTTTGTGATCCACGGCGAAAATTAGAAACATACGGCATTGCTGAAGCCACGGGTAAATCCTCTCTGACTTGAGAGGGGCTAACAATTAAATTTGGGTGTGCAGTTACGTATTGGCGACAATATTGTTCCATATCATTCAAGTTTTTAGGCTTTCGCTCTTGTAGAAAGGAGAGAAATGAAGCGTTAACTGACGACATGACTTTATCACGAAGCAATAAGTCCATGAGGGCTTCATAAGTGTGCTCAATTTTTGAGAGCTCAACCCATCGTGAGAACGTAAGACGTATATTTGCTATAAATTCTGAAAAATCTTTTCCAGTCTCCGGCAATAGAGATTTAAAGCGGAGACGATAGCCGTTTTCATCGAGTTGGTATTTTTTAAATAAAACAGCTCTGACAGTGTCGTAGTTATTCTTGTCAGGTCCTTCCAACATACTTACAGCTGTCATAGCTTCGCCTGAGAGGAGTTCCATAAGTCGCGCACAGTATTCTGACTTATCTATTTTATGAGACTCACATGTGAGTTCGAATCTATTTAGATAGAATAAGACGTCATCGGAAGTAGGCCTAAAAGGAGGCAACCTGATCTTATAAAAACTAGAATTGTTCTTATGTGAAGTTGTTTGAGTGTCCGGAGCATTGTGTGTATTATTTCCATTAATTAATTTCATTTTTTCAAGTTCCATAGAGAACAACTTTTGCTCGTGAAGTCTACGGTTTTCGTTCTCAGTAGCTTCTAATTGCCTTTGAAGTTTCTTATCTTCAGCTTCCATCTGAAGTTTCTGTATATCAGCTTCCATTTGAAGTTTCTGTTTATCAGCTTCTATCTGAGATTTCTGTAATTCTTGTACTTTCGCATACTCAGTGGTTGCTATTAGCTTTAACTCCCCAGTGTCTATACCAAGCGCCTTCCCTTGCTTGATGAAATAGTCCAAATTAGACATTCTGTCTAATTTTATAAGTAGTTAACTTATTTAGTCAGATATTTTCTAAGAAATCAACCTTATCCACTAATTAATGGGTGGCAAGTTCTTGTTCACAGAACCTGTATACAAATTCCTGTCAATTTCAAGAATGCTAATATATCATAGAATTATTAATCAATCATTAAATCGTGCATAACAAAAAAATTTAATAGAGCACATAAGACAAGAAATACATGATGAAGGTACGGAGAATAACTGAAACAAAGACGAAATACCCAAGAACAAATGATAACGTTCGCAGAATCAAATAAATAAGAAAGCAGAAATAAAGTAAAAAATATTGCAAAGAATGCAATGATACTGCGAGAGGAGCGACAAGACAAGTAATAGTACAGGGTATAAAGAAAAAAATTTGTATAAAAATTAATGATAGTGAGGTTGAGAATGACAATCACAAACAAATCAATCATGAAACTAAGGCACAGAGAAAAAATATTACAATAACAACAAATAAAAAAAACAGTACGTCACGCCTAAACAAATGGTGTCACAGATCACCAAGCACAGTGGACTGAAAATCCTTCAGCAAAAATATGCTGGAATTTCCACTGCGGGAAATCTGCAAAAGTCCCTATAGAACGCTTCCGTGGGCCCTGGGGTGAAACTGGGATGTACCCCAACGGAAGTCACCTCCCAACCAAACCCGCATAAAACATGGAACATAAAACACTAAGAAGAAAAATGGTGGACATTATAAAGAAAAGGCTCGTCAACATACCACAGTGGCACAGTGCACATATAAAAAACACTTATCTTTAAAAAAAAAACTCCCGGCCTTCGTGACAACGACAACGATGGGCATCGGGTGTTGCATGGTACGTAACAGTCTTGAAAGCAGTCCAACGTCGATAGGTACAGGATCACCTAGATGTCAGCAAGGTCAACCACCAATCGTAGACCTCAAGTACAGCGGCTTCGCTGATGGACAGTTTCTAGAGCCTTTCAAACGAAATAGTTGACATGATGAAATCAAAATAAGTCAGGTCGACAAACTCGGTAGTGGTATGTTCTTGAGAAAGATTCGTTCCCCTATAACTGGCCCACCACCTCTGTTACTGATGTTGTTTGGGGTGCTGTGTGTTGGTGCTGCTGACTGGCACAGCTGACAATGTTGATGTCAGAAATAACGGGCTTACTGGTAGTGGCCGACAGTGTTTTTATAATTGAGCTAATGTCTAGGGTCCGTTAGATTTGTTTAACGTGATGCAACCAACACATCAGTAATGTCAGGGTCATAAGGTAGACCAACTGGTAAGACAAGTAAGCTGGAACCATGTAGCCCATCAATCACAGTTTATTGAAGACAGGAACATCGACGTCATAGACAGTAAATCATCAAAGGTTATAATGGCAGACATATGTACGTTGATACAAATAATCCATATCGAATTTGACCGGACTAACTAACCACCGTTATCTCAAGGACGGTGGAAGCTCTACGGTGACGAGTTCTTATATTCCTAGTTTTTTTCATTACGAAGATTTGAATAATATATAGGATGTCTTCCATGAAGGTACAATGTGTTACCATCCATACAATGCTCAGCAAAAAACCCTGGCCATAACCAGCCGTGCCGAAGCCCTGCAAGATACTGTTTTTCGAGAGATTATAGTTCAAAAAAAAAAACCTCCTGACGGTCAACCCACATTGTTCGATCTCTCACTCTTTTCTCTTCCATCTATTGCTCTCCCCCCTCTCGCTGTATATCTCCCAGTTTTTCTCATTTCAACTCAGTACATTTTCACTGAAGCGGGAACTAAAGGATTGACATGTGAGATTGTCGTAGATTTTTGATAGGTATTTAAGATCAATTATAGTCCGGTATGAATAGAACCCTGCCATCAATGGTACCTATACCTTGTAGCGGTATGGCAGCTTGTGTACCCTGACAATCCCCAGAGCTATGCCAGTGGGAGTTTTACTCCTGGTAGGTTCAACCATGCTGGACTGGTCTGCGTGGGTAGGGGTCAGACAAAAGCTGGTACCCTGGTCCTCCAGGTTGGGGGTTTTAGCACAGGGCCGACACCCCTGTCTGTGTAAAAAATCACACACGTTACGGAAACAGCAATAAATGGAAATACTTTGATGCGGGACGGACATCCGGAGTCTCAGGCTCGTATGACTGACAGTGGTGAAAGCCGAAAGGAAGCCACTGGCATGAAAACGGATGCCCAGACCGCAAAACACGAAACCAGAATTGGTTTTTTGGAATGTCAGAACTATGAACGAGGCAGGAAAGCTGAGACAAATTACAGCAGAGATGAGGAATTACAAACTACATATCCTGGGAATAAGCGAGAGCAGATGGACAGGGATGGGGAGAATAAAAACAGCTACAGGGGAAACAGTACTTTATTCTGGTAGAGAGGACGGTCAGCACAACGAAGGTGTAGCCATTATCCTTAAGAAAGGAATGGAAAGGTCTCTACTGGAATGGAAACCCATTAACAACAGACTAATAAGAGCAAGACTGAGAGGGAGATTCACCAACACCACAATTATACAATGTTATGCACCAACAAATGACAGCGACGAAGAGATCAAGGACGAGTTCTATCAACAGGTACAAAAGGAAATGGAAACTGTACCCAGGTACGATCTTATTATAGTAATGGGGAGACCTAAATGCGAAAGTTGGAACACACAATAATTATAACGAAAGAGTAATGGGGAAATGCGGCAGTGGAACAGTAAATGAGAATGGGGACAAATTAATAAGCTTCTGCAGTATTAACAACCTGGTCATCGGAGGAACACTTTTTCAACACAAAGAAGCGCACAAGTTAACATGGGAATCACCAAACGGACGAGACAAAAACCAGATAGATCACATAATGATCAATGGCAGATGGAGACATGCACTACAAGACGTGAAAGTAAGAAGAGGCGCAGATGTGGGAAGTGATCATCACCTAGTAGTAGCAAGACTGAAGGTGAAACTCAGAGCTGCTGGACCAGTTGCAGTCAAACAGAAAAGATACAACATCACGAAACTTAAGGACCCCCTCACCAGAAAAGCGTTTGTGGTCGACGTAAAGAGACGATATCTGATTACCAAAAGCCAGGAAAGAACAGAGACCGACGATGTGGACCAGAAATTCAACACCATCTCAACAATATATAAAGAAAGCAGCAAGTCATGCTTGGGATTCCAGGAAAGAAAGAGCCAAGACTGGATAACACCAGAAACGCTAAACACCATAGCGAAGAGAAAGGAAATGAAAAGGAAGAAAACAGAAGCTAAGTCTCCCAGGTTAAAGGCAATATATATAGTGAACAGTACAGTCAGCTGGACAAGGAAGTAAAACGTCAAACCCGTGCTAACAAAAGGACATTTCTGGATGACCTTGCAAGACAGGCTGAAGAGGCAGCACTGAGAAATGAACAAAGCACAGTTTATAAAATAACTAAAGCTATCAGTGGAAAACGAGGTGCAAACAACATAACGTTAGTAAGAGACAAGCAAGGAAATCTCATCACCACAGCACAGGGGCAGGAAACAAGGTGGGCAGAGCACTTCAGAGAAACACTGAATAAGGAACCACCAGAGACTCAGCTGAATGTTCCTGAGGCTGAAAGTGACTTAGACGTAAATACAGACATTCCACGAAAAGAAGAAATTATCACAGCTATCAAAGGGCTAAAAAATGGAAAAGCGCCTGGTCACGACAATCTGAATGCTGAGCTATTCAAGACAGACCCTGAACTAGCAGCAGAACTATTAGAACCACTATTTGCACAAGTCTGGGAAACTGAGACAACACCAACAGAGTGGAGTAAAGGAACAATTGTCAAATTGCCCAAGAAGGGCGACCTTGCAGACTGCAACAACTGGAGAGGAATTACCCTCCTCTCAGTTCCCAGCAAAATACTAGGCAGGATAATCATCCAGAGAATTTCAAAAGCAGTTGACCATAAACTGAGGAAAGAACAAGCGGGCTTCAGAAAGAACAGAAGATGTGCAGATCATATATTTGCCCTCAGGAACATTATAGAGCAGTGCTCAGAATGGCAGAGACAGCTGTACATTAACTTTGTTGATTTTGAAAAGGCTTTCGACAGCATTCACAGGGACAGCCTATGGAAAATTCTGAGGGCTTATGGAATTCCCAGCCGCATTGTTTCCATTATAAAAAGCCTCTATTCTAACTTTACGTGCAGTGTTGGATCGAGTAATGTAACTTTCGAAGTGAAAACAGGAGTACGACAGGGATGCCCCTTATCAACAACATTATTTTTGACAGTCATAGATTGGGTGATGCGCCAGACAACAGAGGGCAGTCCAAGAGGAATTAGATGGACAATGTTTTCTACACTGGAAGATTTGGAATATGCAGATGACATTGCACTGCTCGCGCATTCACACCAACACATTCAAGACAAAACTGATAGACTGAATAAGTATGGCCAGCAGGTTGGCCTGAACATCAGTCTGAAGAAGACGGAGGTCATGACACTAAATGTGGGCAATCCTGAGCCAATAACAGTAAGGAACCAGAAGTTAGAACAGACAGACACATTTACTTACCTAGGAAGCATAGTAACACCTGACGGCGGAACAAGCAAGGACATTAACAACAGAATGAATAAAGCGAGAACAGCCTTTGCTATTCTCAACAACATTTGGAAGTCTTCCCAGTACAGCACAAACACCAAATTAAGACTGTATGAGAGCTGCGTACTTTCTGTGCTTCTCTATGGTGCGGAATGTTGGAGAGTAACAGAGAAGGAAATGTCGAAACTGTCCTCCTTCCACACAATCTGCCTAAGGAAAATTCTCCGAATCTTTTGGCCAAACACCATCAGCAACCAAGAACTACTTATTCGGAGTAACCAGGAGGACATGCACACCATCATAGCTGGCAGACGCTGGAGTTGGGTTGGCCATGTCCTCAGAAGGGACCCTGATACCATCGCAAGAACAGCTATGCTATGGACCCCCGAGGGAAAGCGAAAGAGAGGCCGACCAAAAACAACTTGGTGGAGAACTGTGGAAGCTGAGATGCAAAGAATGAACCACAGTTGGGGCACTGTACGAAGGATGGCCGCCGACCGAGCAAAGTGGAATCAATTTGTTGCTGCCCTACAAGACGCCACCAGGCGTGATGGCCGCTGACTGCTTTGACGGTTGGCGGTTATGGATCAAAGAAGAAGAAGATGAATAGAACCGGTGATAGCTCAGTGGGAGATAAGGTGAAGAAATAGATTTTCTCACGAGTGAAATGGTGAAAGGTAAAGTCTGTCCCTGGATTTGAGAGATAATCTTTCCAGCCTATCGATTACGACTGAGATTCTTAGATCAGACAGTTTTCCTATAAATATAAATATATAAATAAATATAAATAAATAAATAAATAAATAAATAAATAAATAAATAAATAAATAAATAAATAAATATATATATATATAATATATATATATATATATATAATATATATATATATATATATATATATATATATATATATATATATATATATATATATATAAATAAATATATATATATATTCAACCACTCACATCTACACAGACACAGATAAGTGACGACAATTAGACGCACACACGTGAAAACTATATCAATGGAATAGGGATCTTTTGGGACGAGCAGACCAACACACGTAAATAAAGTTTATGTAAATTTTATTTACCACAAAAAAAGAAACTTCACAACAGCAATATTTTGAATACCAATCAGATACAAATAAACATAAGTTAATGAATTAATTAAAGAGTTAGACTCATAGGTGTAATCCTCCATCCCTCTGTTGAGACAAGATCCCGTTAGAAGAAAGTTATTAACCCCCAAAGAGTCAAAGGTTTATACGCTATGGTCTAAAATTTCCCTTTACAGTAAAGAGCAGAGTTTATACGTTAATCTATTCTGAAAGGGACAGCATTAGCAATAACTTGCATTAAAAAAAAATACAAAGTGAGTACATGGATTATACAATAAAAGAATTATTCATCCCTGCTTTCTCTCGCTCTGACAAACCTGTGATCACATCCAGTCACTCTTACCTAATAGGTGCTTTCACAACATCTGGAACAATCGTTAAGGTACACACAGCAAATCCAAGGTTGTTTTTTTTTGGTGAAACAAGCCCCAGTTTCTCCAAGACTAATTAATCCAAATGTTGGGAAACGCTTGATTCGTTACTATTAGTAGGATGCTGATTATGTCACTTCAATTTTTGTCCAGGTAGGAAAATACTTAAGAGATCTAATGTTCACAGTGTACAGTAGCTTGGAATATTCGATCGTTAAAACTGTCTCTTATCACCTACATCTGTGGTAGAGGGATAGAGATAGACAATACAGTGGTTAACCAATTATATGTCAGGTTACATCCTGTAACCAACGTGTACCTTTAAGGAGCCAGACTCAACTGAAGGAGCTAGTGGTGCAAGAGCCCTATAAGTCTAGAGGGACAGCAACATATATAGTTACTTTGATGCCTGGAAGAATAACATCTGACAGTTTCTTTCCAGAGCAGTATTGTGAAAGGCTCCAGGACAAGAAGTGAAGATAAGTGGCCATACAAGGCTACTAACCAGTGTATAACCAGCATCACCACAATAATTCAAATAAGACAGTATGATGAAAAGTCAGTGCATCTAGATAGGCAAACTCATAAATCAGTGATTGACTTTATTTCATATTAACTGTGAAGAATTCTTATTGATCCTAACTAAAGACAAACGAACGAACGAACGAACGAACTTTATTTTCGAAGGGTAAAGAATTGGGCGCGCAGGCCCGTCTAACATTCTGCCCTTCCACTCTCATTAATCTTGCATACTATATCCTTTTATTCCCACATGATGCTTTAAGCATTAATTTAAAGGCATGCAAAATTATAAAGACAGTCTACAACAAGATTAAGATCAGCCAGGAAAGGAGAACTGCCCTTAGAAATTTACAGACTTTAGATAGTTGTGAATATTTGACAAGTGATTTTATTAATTTTATATCTCAATCAATTTTGAGTTCAGTGAAAATTGCACAAAGAAAAGAAAACTTGTACAAAATAAATTGTAAATTATACCAACAGACTTACTTGAACTATTTAAGTTAAATTACAGTTCTTGTTGGTTAATAGTTTAGTTAATACCCCTAGCAGAGCCACAACACTATAAACAGAGGAGGATCTTGAGAGGAGCATTTAGGAACCTAGGATAATACACTATCATCATACCTAGGAACATACAGCTTGATCTGACCTTTGATGTCAATACACCCATACTCTTTTCAGAGAAGGGGGTATTTCTTATAGCTATCTGGCACTATCCTGATATCACTTGATACAACTTTGTGTCCAGGATATCTTTCATCTACAACTATAGTAACCTCTTGTGACAGTCGTGAAAGGCGACTAATGTCAGGTTGTGCAAGGGGTGTGCTATAGTATCGTGTAAAAAAAGTTGCTACAGACACCAACGCTGCAATGATTCTTATTTTGGCATTTGCTTCCTGCATGGGGACTATCTGCAGTGGTGGCTCCATGCTCCATAAGAAGCGATAAAAGGAGATGATGATGATGATGATGTCATTAAAAGTGGAATATGGTTGCTATGTGGGTTCTGCTCTGAATCTCGTGACGTTTTCAGCAAAGTGTAAGATAACTTAAGTCAAGGTCATTAATGAGGTTAAATTACGAATATAATGCTTAATTTTTTTGTAAAATACAATAGAACGTTGGCGATGCGAACGTCAACAATCTGAAACGTCAATATAATCAGAACGTGTGTTAATGCTGTCCAAGTCAACTTCTCATGCTGAAAAGAATGAGAGACATGGAAACAAAGAAATGAAGTTAAAAAAGGTGCTGTTGAAAGTTTCACTTGTCCTGTTACCAATGAATAAAAAGTACGTTAAGTACATCTCAGAGTTTTTTGTTTTGTTTTCTTCTTCTTCACTAAACCCTTTCTTTAACAGTTATTTTGACGCGTCTGAAGATCCGATCAAATCATAAATCCGAAGAATTCCAATCCAAATTAGTTCGTGTTATCGAAGTTCTGATGTATATTCAAATGAACCAGTGCAACAGTAATTATGTATGTCAAGCTGACAACAGAAAGGGTTCTAAAGACATTTAATTAAATATACATGTAAGAACATTGAAACTATAGTGTAATAAAAAAAAAAAATGAATTGAAAATACGGTACGAACAAAAATTAGTTCACAAGAAATCTCTCTAACAATTTCTTTCTGACAAATTCTGAAATATACGCACTGACATGAGACTTGATTTCCCTGTAGAGTTGATGATTTATGACATGTGTGTATCATGACCAAGACAAAGGAAGTTAATCGGAAGAAGTGGCAACAATACGGACTCCCATTGTTGTCCTGCCATCGAGTTTGACTGAGAAATTTGGACTTGAATATTTTAGGGTTTTGGCGCGGTTCTAGTGTAAGATGAACTGTCCCGAGAGCTTTCAGGATCCGTTCGGTGCACTAGATGAATTCCCTTTATGGGAATATCTTGTCCTTGCAATAGTGTCAGATTTAGGGTTAAATAAGTGAACGTGGTAGTTGTTAACTTTGCATGTTCCTAATACGGCACGTATAAAAAAAAAAAAAAAAAAAACAAAAAAAAACACACACACAATTATTGTTATGCATTTAGATTAGTTTTCACTTTTATTTTTTTCTTTACTGGTGTCGTTCGTTTGTCCCTGGTCGAAGACCTTGTGGTAGCAGCGTTGGTCATTTCTATGTCGTTTGTTCTAGTAAGACGTAAAAGTGAAGTTATACCCTTAGCAAATACTGCCGTACGAGAGTAAAGTGTTAGAGACTTCATGAGGTAGTTTTGACATGTTCACTTCCTTGCGGCCTTTACCTTCCCTAACAGCAGTGGTTAGAACGCTTGCCTCTTGTGGCAAAGTGTTCGGGTTCGAAACCTGGTAGCGTCACGCTCCAGTCTACCAAAGCTGTAAATGGGTACCTGACTCGGCTGTTCAGTTAGGGAATGCAAAAGGTAGCGAGGAAAGAAACTGATCACCCCTCTTCATTAAAATAAGCTGGACCTAGTATCGCGAAAGTCTCTAACACTTGACGTAGTGTCAGCAAAAAACGATTGCTACGGAAATGACCACTAGAAGAGCTTTTGAATGCTTGGCGCAGGCTTCCTGCAAGAATGACTAGCTGTAGTGGTGATTGCATGCTCCATAAGGAGCAACAAAGGAAAAACACATCTTTGTTTCTTTGTTTCTTCAGAGCCAAACCCCCCCCCCCCCCCTCCACCCCCCCCCCCCCCCCACCCCCCCCCCCCCCCCCACCCCCCCCCCCCCCCCCCCCCCCCCCCCACCCCCCCCCCCCCCCCCCCCCCCCCCCGCCCCCCCCCCCCCCCCCCCCCCCCCGAACTGTCTAGGTTCTAACACTGTATAACACTCTTTTTTTCTTCTTCTGCCGTCAAGCTTTTTTATGTGGATTTTATTACGCTGCCTTTTTTGTGGCTGTGTCACTGTCAAATGAAATTTTTGTTTTGTTAAGACGTTCGTTTTATTGCTTTCATATATCTTCTGTGGCGATTTCAAGTCCTAAATGTTCTTTAAAAGTTGTTCTCCATTTATTTATGTCTTTCATGAACTTTCTACTCTTAAACAAAAGGGGATAATCTGTTAAAAAAAATATCACCTAGAGAGTTCCGGGTCATTATTTACAACGAATATGACATTTTCACGCGACAATCCACACCATATTTCGCTATATTCGCTTGTCCTTTCAAGTTGTTACCATCTCACACGACATGGCTGGTGCTTAGGAGTACTAAAGAGACATTTTCTCAAGAGGTAAGGGAAAATACCTTGGCTTTGAATAGGACACACGCTGAGAAAACCTGCGGATAGCATTCAAGACAGTCCATTTTCTGGAATCTCCAAGGTAAAAAAAAAAAAAAAAAAAAAGTTGGAGATTTAAAAAAAAAATCCAGGAAAACAACATTAAAAAAACCTTCACACGCGGAGAAGGGAATTAACTTTTAAAAGAAAGAAAAAGAAGACATTGAAGAGATCTTGAGCTGATGGCAGAAGACAGGAAGGCTTGACGTATACTGACTAAAGGCCCATCTTCAGGCGCTGCCTTCCAGTGGTTACTCTCCCATTGTGGAATCACTTAAAATACAAGAGTTGCTGTTTTGTCTAGAGCTGGTAGTCAAAAACAGATCAATTAAGCCATCCTTAACGCAAGGCCAAAACCATCGTCCACAACCAGTGCAACTACCTATGGAAGAAAGAAAGCGATGTGGACAACAGATCCTACCAAATCTATAAGCTTCATTGGCACCAACACACCATCCTTTCCCGCCTGATAACTGGCCACTGCAGATTACTAGGCCGCTTCTATCGCCTTAGGATATATCCCACTAATGAATGTCCATATGGAACCGGAATCTAGACCTCTTAACGTAGTGTCCAAAACTGTCTGGCCTATAATGACCTAGGACATCAGACCTGACCAGAGATATATATATATATATATCTAGATATTCAATTTAATCAAACAAAAAGGACAAACTGTCCAAGCACATACTTTAAAATCGAATAATGATGTTACTAAACGTATATTAATTCTAATTTGTACTGGATGGCGGGTCGGGGTGTTCACATCATACCCGGTCTGTCTTCCTAAAGTTTCTTTTCTCTTTATACATGTTTATTGGTGGAAAAGTCTTTATTACTAATACAGTTCAGTTATTATCTGGTGGAATAGTTGATGAATTTTCCTTGGGCCAGGTTTGTTGTACTTATCTGGCCCTTGAAGATAGAAGATAGTTGTCTTTCCGGCCAACGGCCACTGTTGTACTTGTCCAAAAGTAATAGGGTAGACAGCGTGTACACCTATCACTACTGGAATACACAGTCTTCTCAAATTCTTCACTCAAAAATCTGGCACTGGGTTAGTGCCAGACAAAATCCCTGTAACATGAAACTATGTTCTGTCTTAACATAATATCTAATCCACCAATTTTACAAACACTAATATATAATATATTAAAAATAACAGACATGGGTCAGCTCTATCTGACCAACCCAGCTCATCCGCATAAATGATGTAACAAGTAGTACCAGTTTCACATTCCTCTCCCTTAATGGCTGCAACACCTCTGCCATTCTCAATGATCTTTTTCTATTAAATATGATAGGTGAGATGATCCATGGTGACAACCTATAAAATATTTTAGTTCCACATCTCTTGTAGCTTGTTATATGATGGATCAATCTCTAGGCCCTGCAGAAGTCGGTTAGGGACCTAGTCTATGTACTTACAGTCGTAATATTTGTCATATGGCAGTATCTCACACTCACATTTGTAAATAAAATATTAATAATTTCTGTCTTACCATAAATTCAATGAAAACACACAGGTACGTTGAATTGGCACAACTTCAGACGTGCCACTGGCTGGACTATGACGCCTTTTTATTTTACTGTAATATATATTTAATAAGGCAAGTCACACTTCACTTCCCAGACTTTCAATCGTCCTGTTCAATGGACAGTAATAATTCAAATGGCGTCGAGCCTTCAACTTTTTTTCTCAATATTAGCTAAGCTGGCCAATGGGATCGGACGATTCCCAATTCTGACTTCAATTTGAAAATAAAGCCAAAATTACAGCCCAATTTCGGGGTACCTCTGTCTGTCGGTCCGTCCCGATCTTGGCGTTAGTTAAAAATAGACTTGCTTTTTGGCCTAATACATTTGCCTCTCCCTCCTAAAGTTCCCCCTTTGGACTTTGACCCTCCCTCTTCTGCTTCTTTTCAACACCGCGTGCAAATAAATTGTCACCGATAGTGAATGCAAAAACGAGGGTCTGCTTGTCAGTCTGTACGAACCAATATAGTATTTTGTCAATATCTCTACTATTAATTGGGCGTTTTTGGAGAATAAAACATATTATTAATCAGAAGATCATATTCTATCAAACCAACTAAGTTTTATGGTCCTAATCCTAGTAATAAAGATTTCCATATATTTTCCATATTATTTGGCAATTTCTACTTTTATATAAATCCACCATCTTTCCCCCTCCTTTCCGTTGTTCAAACCGAAACAACAAGTTGGTTACGTCAGAAAATTACGCTACTTGGCAGACACATCGCTGTGTGTGTGGTTATATATGTCCAACGGCGTGACTATCAAACGAACAAATATTGGCTTTTCGTTGTATTTTTAAATCTGCCGCTAGCGATATCGCTTGCTCGCTGACAATTTTGTGGTTCAAACCATCACGTGCCAAAAAGTATCATTATTCCGTCTCTCTCTCTCTCTCGCATTCCTTCTGGACGAATAAACCTTTCGTCTCAAAATGTTATAAATAGTTTTCCAAGGCATTAGAAAACGATAGTACTTTTTATTGTACAAGGCGGCCTGCTAAAATCCATACGATTGCTGGCGTGGGCGAAGAAGAAGCGTCACAACTCTACTATTTTTATTTCTACATTATTTTATCGTTATAAACAAAAGGTATTATTACTATTTGATCGGTGTATCAATGTAAATCACCACACATCTCCCCACTTAAGAACATGCTTCTGATGCAAGTTCAAGAACAGTGATACACATAGATCAAATTTGCTCCTTAGGCCTTGTGAATACTCTGATTTTCTTCAAAAGGATGCCTACTCAAGAAGTCTGCACCAATATTTTGCGACCCGGGAATGTATTAAATAGTGAATGAATAAGGCTGTATGAGCAACGACCATCGTAATAACCGAACATTTTCATGCTTGGCCTTTGACAAAAATACGAGGGGTTGATGATCTGTTTGGACCACAAATGGTCTACCATAGAGACAGATCTGGGACTTTTTTATAGCCCAGATCAAAGCTAAACATTCTTTTTCGCTTGTTGAATAGTTTTGTTCCGCTTTGTTCAACTTGCGGCTGGCATAAGCGACTGGGTTCAGTTCCCCATTTTGTGAAGAGGACCTTTGTAACAAAGTGGCTCCCAAGCCCACATTGCTAGCGTCCGTTCTTACCACGAATTCCTGAGTCAAATCAGGCAATTTAAAAATAGGCTTGCTAGTGAGTTTCTCCTTTAACACTTGGTATGCCAATTCACACTGTGCGGACCAAACAATTCTATCAGGTTGGCCCTTACGGGTTAAATCAGTCAGAGGAGCACATATAGAGTTAAAATTTTTAATGTACTTCTGGTAAAAACCACACAACGACACAAAAGATCTCACATCTTTTTTTGTTTGTAGCCTCGGTGCTCTCTGCAATTTCTCAAGGTTCTTGGGGTCAGGGGTCATGCTACCCTGATATACAGTGCGTCCCAAGAATTCCAACTCTTTACATCCAATACGACATTTTGTTGGTCTAGCAGTGAAGTTAGCCTCTCTGAGTCTATCAAACAACATAGTCAAAGAGTTAACGTGTTCCTCAAACGTTTCAGTAGCGATGAGGATATCATCCATAAAATTTGTGATGCATGGATTATTCAGTGGATCCAACAATTTTCGCATCATCCTTTAAAACATACTCGGAGCATTTTTCAACCCAAACGGCAACATGTTGAACTCATAATGTCCTTCCGAGGTGCTAAAAGCTAAATAAGGTCGAACCTCAGGCTTTACTGGAATTTGATAATAGCCTTTGCTAAGATCCACCTTCGAAAAATATTTTGCCCTGTTCAGCCTGGCAAATAGTTGAGTTGTATCAGGTAATTGATCCACCTGATTTTCTGTGACAGCATTCAGTTTCCTGTAATCTATGCACAGACGATGTTCTCCAGAGGGTTTTCTCAACAAAACCACACTAGAGCTATATGGAGATTCACTGTGAGAAATAATCCCTTCTTTCAACAGATAATCGATCTCCTCTTTCAAAGCTTTTTCCTTAGTGAAAGGAATAGAATAGGCTCTCATACAGATGGGTGTTGGGTCTATCAACTTCATATCGTATTCCAACAAATTGGTGTGCCCCGGCTTATCCGTTAACACGTCTGTATGTTCAAGTAGAACCTGTTGAACCCGCTCCCTCTGGTTTTTAGTCAGGTGCTTACTGACTTTCACCTGTGCCGGCGTTTCACATGGTTTTAGGGTGTACTCGTGAGAGGTGAGTGGTTCCTTTTTATCTCTGTTGCGATAGACAAGGTCAGTAAAGGTGTTCCTTCCTGGATTTGTCTGTCCAGGTACTTCACATGATAGATTTTCTCTGTCCCCTTCTTGTCAATTTTATAATATTTTCTAGATAACTTCTCTAGAACTGTATATGGACCTTGCCATCCAATTTGCAATTTGTTACTGCTGCCGGGTAGAAGGAGAAGCACCTTCTCTCCTACAGCTAGTTCCCTATCCTTCGCTTTCTTATTAAAATATGCAGCATGTTTTTTCCTGGCTTGTCTCAAATTATCATTAGCAAGTTTCCAGCCAGTTTTAAGACGAGTGGTCAGCTCGTTCACATATTGATATGATGAGGTAACAGTCTCTTCTGCCTTCTCATCTGTCCACGTCCTTAACAAGGCTTCCAATGGACCTTTAATTGGCCTCCCAAATAACAGGGTTGCCGGTGCCATACCGGTCGAATTATGTGGAACTTCCCGATACGCAAACAACGCAGCGGGCAAAAATTGGTCTCACGTATCAGGTTTTTCATGTGCCAGCTTTCTCAGGATCGAAATAAGGATCCCATTGAACCTCTCCACCTGGCCGTTCCCTTGGGGGTGATACGGACTACAATGAAAGTGCTTGGCCTAGAGGATCATGAAAACGTCTTCCGTTAGTTTCCTCTTGAACTGTGAGCCGTTGTCAGTCAAAATTCGATGCGGGAATCCTAATCTTGGGAATATTGTAAGTAATGCCTCTGCGACATGCTTCGAATCGATTGACAACAGGGCTACCTCCTCTCCCCACATAGAACAAGTGTCCACCAGAGTAAGGATGTAACTGTTCCTCCTCTTGGTACGAGTGAGAGGTCCCACAATATCCACTGCAACCCTCTCAAAAGGTGTTCCCACTATGGGCATTTCCCCTAGATTTGCAGGAGCAGTCCAATGCTTTGGAGCTACCCGTTGACATTCTGGACAGGATTTTACATATCTTTTTATATCTTCCGTTATCCCTGGCCAGAAATAATGACAAGCTATACGCTGTCCTGTGGCGCTGATCCCCATATGACCACTGAAGAGAATCGCATGCCCTAATTCCATCACTTTCTCCCTATATGAAGTTGGAAGTACCATCTGTCCATGACCATTTGTTCCTGTTCCAGTCTTCCTATATAACAATTTATTCTTCATATAGTACTCTCCCTTGCTTGGAGGTGTGTGACTTTTAGGCAATTTTTTAAAACATGGCTTGAGTGACCTGTCCTTAGCCTGCGCCTTCCTCATCTCCTCTGGATGAGTATTTATAGGATTATCCTCCTCCTTCTTTGACTGTGATCTGGTCTGCACTGCTGCCATAATCACAGGTCTCTTGGGATTCCCCAAGAAGACATAACGACATCCCAATATCAAAGGGTAGATGGGTTCGTCTATCACTGTTGCTCTGATTTCTCCTTCCACATAGCGAGTTTTCACAGTTATCCTTGCGATGGGAAGTGTCATGAGGGGTATGTCCTTAGTCGCCCCTTGTATCTCCACTGTTTCGGTGGTATACTGACCTGGGTTCACTAGGCTAGAACTCACGACAGAATCAAAATCCAAACCTGTATCATAAAGGCACCTCACGGTGACCCCATTGCATACAACATCCTCACAAACTGGGGGGTGATAAGGTTCCTGCTGTCCAGTAGGTTTGACCTTTAATCCTTGGTTCCCCGTTTTCATTGCAGCAAAGTTAGAAGGTTTCCTATTACAAACTTTGGTTCTTCTTGCACCACTTACACCATAACTTTCCTTGCTGGAAAGGTTTTCTCTCATTATATTTTTGGTCATTGAACTGTGGGTTTCTATCTCGATAATCGTTTCGTGGCCTATCAAAATTGTGCTTACCTTTGTTACCTTGATCTTTGTTATCAAATTTATTAGAGTTCTGTGGGGCCTTATAGCTATCTACATGCTTCTTTTTAGCGCCAGCTACCTCTGCCTCGGCCGCTTTATACCTCTCAGCGACATTAAGTACCTCACTCAACCTCTCTGCACCTTGTTCCATGAGAAACTTTCTCAGGTCTGGAGCCATGGACTCTCTTAATTGCTCTATCATGATCATCTCTTTCAGATCTTGGGTCTTCCCCAGAGCAGTCCATTTCTCCAAAATAGGTTTCCAATCTGGCAGAGAATTGGTGGTATGTCTCCCCAGACAAAAGCTTGGCATTCCTAAACTTCTTACGATAAAATTCTCCTTTCTTTTCATATCTTAACAACAAAGCCTGCTTTAGCATGTCATAATTGTCTTGGTCGTCTTTACTCATCTTTGCAAACACTTCATAAGATGTTCCCCTAAGACCCTGGGATAACTTTACACTCCACCTTTCTTTTTCCAACCCATAAGTAGTGGCTAATACTTCGAACCTACTTAAGAATGACTCAATGTCATCATCCCTCTCCACAAAATGGTCTAAATGGAACCCCATGGCGGAGGTTGAGGCTCCCTGACTAGCAGTGGCATCGGAGGTAGAGGGGCTGGCACCATTTTCGGGAGCATGACCTTGAAATTCCAACTCCCTTAGTCGTAACTCGTGCTCCCTCTGTAATCTCTTCTCCTCCTTTTCTGCTTCTCGCTCTGCAGCCAATCTCTTTTCTTCTCTTTCAGCAGCCAGTTTTCTTTCCTCTGCCTCCAATTTCTTTTCCTCAAATTAGAGCCTCTTAATTTCCGCCTCCTATTCGCCTCCAATGCCCTAGCCTCCTTGTCAGCCTCAATCTGTAACCTTTTAATTTCTTTTTCTACTTCTACTTGCATCTTCTTCTCTTCAGCTAACCTCTTATCCTCTCGAGCAATAAATTTATCAACTTCCTCTCCCTTAATGGCTGCAACACCTCTGCCATTCTCAATGATCTTTTTCTATTAAATATGATAGGTGAGATGATCCATGGTGACAACCTATAAAATATTTTAGTTCCACATCTCTTGTAGCTTGTTATATGATGGATCAATCTCTAGGCCCTGCAGAAGTCGGTTAGGGACCTAGTCTATGTACTTACAGTCGTAATATTTGTCATATGGCAGTATCTCACACTCACATTTGTAAATAAAATATTAATAATTTCTGTCTTACCATAAATTCAATGAAAACACACAGGTACGTTGAATTGGCACAACTTCAGACGTGCCACTGGCTGGACTATGACGCCTTTTTATTTTACTGTAATATATATTTAATAAGGCAAGTCACACTTCACTTCCCAGACTTTCAATCGTCCTGTTCAATGGACAGTAATAATTCAAATGGCGTCGAGCCTTCAACTTTTTTTCTCAATATTAGCTAAGCTGGCCAATGGGATCGGACGATTCCCAATTCTGACTTCAATTTGAAAATAAAGCCAAAATTACAGCCCAATTTCGGGGTACCTCTGTCTGTCGGTCCGTCCCGATCTTGGCGTTAGTTAAAAATAGACTTGCTTTTTGGCCTAATACATTTGCCTCTCCCTCCTAAAGTTCCCCTTTTGGACTTTGACCCTCCTTCTTCTGCTTCTTTTCAACACCGCGTGCAAATAAATTGTCACCGATAGTGAATGCAAAAATGAGGGTCTGCTTGTCAGTCTGTACGAACAATATAGTATTTTGTCAATATCTCTACTATTAATTGGGCGTTTTTGGAGAATAAAACATATTATTAATCAGAAGATCATATTCTATCAAACCAACTAAGTTTTATGGTCCTAATCCTAGTAATAAAGATTTCAATATATTTGGCAATTTCTACTTTTATATAAATCCACCATCTTTCCCCTTCCTTTCCGTTGTTCAAACCGAAACAACAAGTTGGTTACGTCAGAAAATTACGCTACTTGGCAGACACAGCGCTGTGTGTGTGGTTATATATGTCCAACGGCGTGACTATCAAACGAACAAATATTGGCTTTTCGTTGTATTTTTAAATCTGCCGCTAGCGATATCGCTCGCTCGCTGACAATTTTGTGGTTCAAACCAACACGTGCCAAAAGTATCATTATTCCGTCTCTCTCTCTCTCTCGCATTCCTTCTGGACGAATAAACCTTTCGTCTCAAAATGTTATAAATAGTTTTCCAAGGCATTAGAAAACGATAGTACTTTTTATTGTACAAGGCGGCCTGCTAAAATCCATACGATTGCTGGCGTGGGCGAAGAAGAAGCGTCACAACTCCACTATTTTTATTTCTACATTATTTTATCGTTATAAACAAAAGGTATTATTACTATTTGATCGGTGTATCAATGTAAATCACCACAGATGGTTTGTTATTTTGTGTTACTGTATGAATGAATAAATAATTTAAAATGTAGACTACGAAAGCCACGTATTCATTTATTCACATACATACCATACTTATACATATAACTTCATATCAGTGCATACTTTTATGCCATATCACTAGTTTAGAAAAATGTAGTCAGCGTCAGACTTCTAAAATGTGCTGGGTTCTTAGTCGGAAAATTGTTGGGCCGACTCCACAACCCTTGTTATAACTGAAGTTATTAGGCAGGAGTGGTGACTTTTTTCAGTGGGGGTTACAATGGAGGCAGGAGATGGTCTCTATGTAGTGGATGTATTTTGGAGCTCAGTTAATTGGATTATGTAGCATTGTGTTTTTAATTACTAAGTGTAAGGGCCTTCTACAACGCCTTTATTTCTCTGAGTCAGCAGTCTGTGAGCCTAAAGATTGGCTTGGTGGTACCAGTTGAGGGTACTATCTCTGGAACAAGTGAGGGTATAAGTGGCCTGAAGTCGACGCTAGATACCATCATTAGACGGGTCTCAGAGACGTGGGACCAGCTTTGCAGTTACTCCCTGACACTTCTTGGAACGTGCTACAACTATCAAACTTGACCAGGGACACGAGTGATCCAGTCATCTATCTGCAAAGACCCAAACATCAGCGGGAGCAGAAACAACTATTGGCAGCTAAGTAAAACTTCAGAGCTGCCAAGTGAACTTTCCATTTTTTCGGAAACCATAATATCACACTGTGATGAATACTTTTTCTAAACAATTATTCATTTTTTATAACTGTTAAAGATATTGATTATTAAATTTGTTACTTGTGTAAAGACAAATCTAAAGTTGATTTAAACATTTTGAATGTACTACATCCGTATGTCTCAGACCATTTCAGAAAACTTCAAATAGAAGAAAAAAAAACTGCTGCAGAAGAAAGGAAAGCTCTAGCTGAAGAAAAAAGATTAGAAAAAGAAGCTGATACTGCTGCTGAACTTAAGAAATTGCAGATGCAAGTGGAGGAAAGGAGATTTGATGCAGAACAGAAGAAATTAGAAGCTGATGCAGAACAGAAAAAATTAGAAGCTGCTGCAGAACAGAAAAAATTAGAAGCTGCTGCAGAACAGAAAAAAATTAGAAGTTGCTGCTGCTGCAGAACAGAAAAAATTAGAAGCTGCTGTAGAACAGAAAAAATTAGAAGTTGCTGCTGCTGCAGAACAGAAAAAATTAGAAGCTGCTGCAGAACAGAAAAAAATTAGAAGTTGCTGCTGCTGCAGAACAGAAAAAATTAGAAGCTGCTGCAGAACAGAGAAGATTAGATAGAGAAGCTGAAGAGAGAAAAGCAATAAGAGAACATGAGTTTGAATTAGAGAAATTAAAATTGACATGTATGAGTAATGTTAATCAGGCATCTGGTGGTAATGGTAAACCCTTTGTGTACAAGGTCAAGGTACCAGCGTTTAACCCTACCAGTGATGACATAACATTTTGGCTTTCTAGATTTGAACGGGCTTGTCGATCTCATAATGTTGACAAATCACAGTATGTGAATCAGTTGTCTGAAAATCTAAAAGGGGAGTCTCTGAGTAAGTTATATTTTGTTGAAGAGGCCGACAAAGATAATTATGATGCTGTTAGATATCAGCTGTCTGAAGAAGGTTATCGTCTTTTGTTTAAAACAATGAGACCTGAGGTAGGTGTAGAATTCTCAGATTTCATCTCAAAAGCACGAATTACACTTTCACGATGGATTGAATTATCCAAAACAGAGAAAACATTTGATGGTCTTACGGATTTATTGCTAAGAGACAAGGTCATGTCTTCTGTAAATAAATCATTCCTAGAGTTCTTACATGAGCGTAAACCTGGTACAATAAAGCAAATGGAAGAATATTGTGACCAGTATGCCACGGCACACCCTGACATGATTCTTAGTAACTCTAACATTAAAGAGAGTATGCCAGTTGCTTCGGCAACAGAATATAATCAGAATTACTCACACAAATTCCAAGGAGCTAAAAATAAATTTGATAAAAAGGTTAATTGGAATAAGTATCAAAACCAAGATAACCGCTCAAATCAGAGTTCTTCTTTGAAGAACTGGAATCGGGCTGATAGTCCTCGACACGCGAGGGGTACCCATAATGTTAGAAATTCTCGGAAAGGGAGTAGCTATAGGAACTACCCAAGTGCTTCATGGAGACAAAAGAAACAATATTACAGGGATACTCAATATAATGAGCATGATGATTATGATCATGAATATTATGATTCAAACCCAAATAGGGGTTATAACAGAGGCAATAATAATTATAGAGACAATTATAACCGAGGTAGATCACAACACAAAAGACATGGTAAATCGTATTACCAGGCTAACTCTGCACAACAGGAGTTCCACGACACCGATAATCAGAATAATGATAAAAAAGACTCCAACAGTGTAGCAAATTCCGCTTTCGATTTTGCTAGAGCATCTGAGTGTTCGCAATGCAAAACATTATTCGATCCAACCACAGTGTCTACTTTAAGCTGCGGTCACCCGCTTCCCGCTCTCCATGCGTCAATTGCGCATAATGGAAGGGGTGCTCTTGTCTTTAATAGGGGCCTAATAGATGGTACTCCGGTATCAATTCTTTTCGATTCGGGGTGCACTACCATTGGAGTGAGGCAATCACTCGTAAATCCTTCTCGAGCTACAGGCAATATAGTCAAATGTGTAACATTTGGTGGCACATTGGAGAAGTACTCCACTGCCATTATCAATATTGCTACGCCTTTCTTTACAGGAGAGGTGCAAGCATGTCTCTTGCCGAATCCGATCGCTGATCTTATCATCGGTCGCATTCACGGGGTGAAAGAATGCACTCCACAGCAAATTTCTAATTGGGAAAATGTTAATATGCAATCGGCTAATGCAGTAATCACTAGGGCTCAAGCTCTTAATATGCCACAATCTTCACATTCTGAAGATAATGATGCGCAGATCCAAGATGATCCCTTGGAGATTTCCCACGATTCCTTTATCAAACAGCAGGAAGATGATCCTACTCTAAAGAAATTCTTTACTCTGGCAACAAAAGGTGATCCGAATAAGGATACTAATCGTAAATCTTGGATTACGATGAAGAATGGCGTACTTGTACGTATGGTACAAGACTCCGCTAAGTCCATTCATTCTCAAATCCTTGTGCCTAAAAAATATGAGAGTTAAAATCTTACAGCACGCTCATGATTCGCAGTGTGCTGGACATATGGGTTTTTTCCCGTACTAAAGCTAGAGTTCTTCAATCTTTCTTTTGGCCTGCTGTGAATAAGGACATACGAATCTATTGTCGATCTTGTAAAGTATGTCAAGAGATTAAATCCAGAGGTCCACGCCATGATGCACCTATTCAGGCTGCAGACATTCCCATTCGGCCATTTCAAAAAATGGCGATAGACATCATTGGTCCATTTAAGATAAAGTCTGCTAGAGGACACCAATTTATTTTGACGTGTGTTGATATGTGCACACGTTGGCCGGAGGCTGTTCCTCTAAAGAGCATAACTACTGCTGATGTCGCAGATGCTCTTTGGTTAATATTTTCTCGTCTGGGGTTTCCAGCAGAAATATTATCCGACCATGGTACCCAACTCATATCGGATACCATGTCTCAAGTAATGTCGACTCTGAAGATAGAGAGATCGCTGAGTAGTATTTATCATCCTATGTCCAATGGGATGGTGGAACGTTTGAATAGAACTCTGAAAAACCTACTAGGTAAGATAACGGAAGATCATCCTCAGGATTGGGATAGGGTTTTACCCGCGGCTCTCTTTGCATATAGAGAGGTCGCCAACGAACATACAGGATTTTCTCCCTTTGAACTTGTCTTTGGCGCGAAACCGCGAGGTCCTATGTCCTTACTTCATGATCTTATAACTGCTGATAATATTGTCGATGACACAAAATCCTCTTATGAATATGTCATCGCACTTAGACACAAGATTATTGAAGCATGCAAATTGGCAACTGCTTCTTCTGAATTTGCGAAACAGAAGGCAAGGGAATTTGCCAATAAAAAGAGATGTTTGCGTCAACTTTGTCCAGGTGACAAAGCATTTGTCTTGCTACCTTGTAGGGAAAATAGACTTCTCATTTCTTGGAAAGGTCCGTACGATATAATATCAAAAGTTTCCGATGTTGACTATATCGTCGATATTGACGGGAAGCGTAAAACCTTCCACATCAACATGCTCACGGAATTCCATGAACGTCCTGATTATTTACAACCTGTTTTCCAGGCAACGGACGATTTTCCAGTCCAACATGGACAGTACTCATCTCTGTCAGTAATACAGGATGAGGAAACGAGTTTCTCGGATGTAAATTTACCTTTTCCAATGATTCCTCTTCACTCTAATGAATCATGGAAAGATGTTGCAATTTCTCCAGAATTATCTCTGATAATATTGTCGATGACACAAAATCCTCTTATGAATATGTCATCGCACTTAGACACAAGATTATTGAAGCATGCAAATTGGCAACTGCTTCTTCTGAATTTGCGAAACAGAAGGCAAGGGAATTTGCCAATAAAAAGAGATGTTTGCGTCAACTTTGTCCAGGTGACAAAGCATTTGTCTTGCTACCTTGTAGGGAAAATAGACTTCTCATTTCTTGGAAAGGTCCGTACGATATAATATCAAAAGTTTCCGATGTTGACTATATCGTCGATATTGACGGGAAGCGTAAAACCTTCCACATCAACATGCTCACGGAATTCCATGAACGTCCTGATTATTTACAACCTGTTTTCCAGGCAACGGACGATTTTCCAGTCCAACATGGACAGTACTCATCTCTGTCAGTAATACAGGATGAGGAAACGAGTTTCTCGGATGTAAATTTACCTTTTCCAATGATTCCTCTTCACTCTAATGAATCATGGAAAGATGTTGCAATTTCTCCAGAATTATCTCCAGGAGAGCAGAAACAAGTTTCTACTATGTTAGAACAATTTCAGGATGTCCTTACTGACATTCCTGGTCAAACTGATGTCATTCAACATGACATTATTCTTACTGACCATAGTCCTATAAGAGTCAGACCGTATCCTATCCCGATACATTTTCAAGCACAGGTAGAGAAAGAGTTAGATGAGATGATAGAGTTAAAAAATTATTGAACCATCCACATCAGCATATTCTTCGCCGATGGTTATAGTACGGAAAAAAGACAATAACATACGTCTTTGCGTGGATTATCGCAAATTGAATCAAGTGACTAAATTCGATGCTGAACCTATGCCTTTACTAGAAGAGCTACTTACGAGACTATCGAATTCTCACTTCTTTACTAAACTCGATTTGTCTAAGGGATATTGGCAAGTTCCACTATCCGAACACGCCAAACCGTTTACTGCTTTTTCGACGCCTAGGGGTCTATTCCAATGGAATTTCATGCCTTTCGGTCTTATGAACGCCCCTGCAACATTTGTACGCATGATGCGTCGAATCCTATCTCATCGCTCAGATGTCATTGCGTATCTTGATGACATCTGTCTTTTCAGTGATACTTGGAACGATCACTATAATGGTATAAATGAACTATTGTCTATCTTACGCGAGCATAACCTGACAGCGAAACCATCGAAAGCATGTATTGGTTTTAGCGAAATATCTTTCTTAGGACACCGTGTTGGTCATGGGTTCCTAAAAACAGAAGACCATAATACAAGTAAGATACTTAACATTTCTATTCCTAAGACTAAAAAGCAAGTACGAAGTCTCTTAGGTCTAATACAATTTTATGGACGATTCATCCCGAATCTGTCCTCCATTATGTCACCTCTTTCTTCCTTGCTAAAGAAAGGGTCTCCTAATGTAGTCCATTGGACTCAAGAATGTCAATCCTCTTTGGATAAGGTTAAAACTATGTTTTCTACTTCACCTATCCTAGTATTGCCTTCTAAGGATAAGACATTTATTCTTCGTAGTGACGCTTCATCCACCGGGATTGGAGCTGCACTAATGCAAGAGTACTCTGGAACTCTGCATCCTGTGATGTATATTTTCTCGGAAATTAAATGCCGCAGAGAAGAATTACTCGGTCCTAGACCGTGAATTATTGGCTATGGTTTGGTCAATCCTTAAACTGCAAAGATTTTCTTCTGGGCGCGCATTTCATTGTGGAAACTGACCAGAAAGCTCTTACGGCTATTCAGAGTAAAAATCTGAAGAGCGCGAGATCAACGCGATACGCGATTGCTCTACAGCCATTTCATTTTTCGGTGCGAGCTATCCGTGGGTCAGAAAATGTGATGGCAGATATTTTGTCTAGATGCCCACATGATTCATAACTGTTATACAACTTTGATACAGTTGTTTCTATGTTGAAATGTGTACACATATGTAATATATCATATATTGATTGTAACACTACTTAGCGGTTCATTGATATTTATTCACCGCTGATCTTTCAATGTTTTTCGTCTTTGATGATCATGATGTTAAGATATCTTAGATGAAATTTATGTATAAACTAATGTGGAAATTGTGTCATTGCTAATATTGTAGTATGCGTTGGTGACACCTCTCTGGAAATATTTATACTTAGAGAAGTACTTTCTCTAAGGTCATAAAACTTATGCTTATCATCTGCGCATTGTATTGGTGCGTTGTGAGCCTATTGTATGTTGCTCCTAGATGTATTTCAAAAAAAAAAAAGTACCATTTTTTTTTTTCCCGAGGGGGTGTGGTAATCTGTTGCGTGCATATTTTGACGCACATATTACAAAAATCGATATGGCTATTTAATATGGGAAAAATATAGACATTCATTCATTTGTGTATGAAAATGCTGTCTATGGTAAAAGCGAGAGAATCCATGTTTGATTCACACTTTTGATTATAGGAGTAATCGTTCTGGATATTGATCCGGCGCAAGGATATTGCGGTTACGTTTGTACTTATTTTTTAGGGCCAGAAAATATATTAATTTGCTTATTGTGTTTATGGCCTGAATTCATATGTATTACATATTATTAGTACAAGTAGAATCAGTCCTATATTGTATATTTTGGATGGGTAGGAGGGACTAGATTCTTGTTATTCCGGTCTAGCGGAAGTATGAGTTGTCTTGACAAGTCGTGATGAGTTCCGATGTACCGTGATAATGGCGGGTACGCACTTTTCAAAGGGCTGGTAGATTCTTAAGGAAATATGATTCATGAAGTGGTTTTCTTCTAAAGGAGATGGTATCTCTACTATAGTTTATGTTAGAGACTCTCCTAAGGTACGGTACAATGTATAATTCGGACTCCATGTATTGCCAGACCCTATTTTGATGATCTCATGTCGATTCGACCTAGATGGAACATTGTGCTTCGTATCGCTAGGGTCGTGTTTTGTATCGACGAAGATGACAGACTTTCCTGCAGCGGTTATGGCTACGTGAATTAACCTGATCACCGTAGAGCTGTATGGAAACATTTATGAAATCATTTATATACCCATTATAAATTAACTCTGGCTTATATTCTCCTTCCTATGAATGAGTGAACGACAACTCAGGGAGGCAGCCATGTTAGATTTCGGTCATCATATGTTTTGATCACTGCCAAGAGAACAGATTAATTATCCTATTATCGGACAGTGACAGGGAGATCTCAATCTTGCTAGAAACCCCCCTTTCGTGGTTTCATAATATATACTACAAACTATGGACGTCAAGTAACTTTAGTTATTTACCGATCTGCCTTCACTGACGCGTTTAGTCAGATAGGGGGATGCGGCCATAATATATCATGACATTGAACTTTTGATGTACTGCCCATTATTTCTGAATGTGTCATGACTTCAGATCTGCTATGTATACCTACAAATTGATATGTCAACATACCATGATGTACTCGTATGTCCCAGTGTGTACGTCTGAATAAATTGAGTAAACAAAGATTCCAGCAGTCTGCATTGGTGCCTTGTAGACACAAGTGTATGAGTGGTTATATTGGTCAGCACACGAACAGTACACCATTCGCGGTAATCACACTCTACACTTCTACTTCATACATACACCATCCTGCGTCGGTTGAAGTGACCAAGTTTAGGGCCTGCTTCCCCTGGAGCCTTTGCCTTCCCTAACTCAGGACTAGGGTGAGTTACCCATTTACAGCTGGGTAGACTGGAGCATGCCTGATCTCAACAACACACCACTCTTCCTTACAGAGCATACAGACTGACACTTTACAGAGTGGAAAGAAGAAAAGAAACTTTACAGATGGCACATCCTCAGAGATTGACGATAATGCTAAAGAAATTAACGAAATTACTTCACCAGGTCGAAGAAGTACCTCAGATTCTGCCACACAAGTAGAAGAAGAAGGTCAAGATATGCTTGACATGAGAGTAGAACAAGCGAAAGATGCAGAAATTGTTAAGCTGCTCACATACGTGAAGGAAAACCCAACAAAAAGTAAAGATTTTACAGTACACCCAACGGATGGAGCTCTATACTATATTGATAGTAAACAAGAAGGGACACTAAGAAAAGTCATTCCAGCACATCTAGTCCCAGAAGTATTGCTACAGTTTCATGATAACAACGGGCACATGGGAAGAGACAAAACAATTGATGTCATAAAGAAAAGGTATTATTGGCAAACTTTCTACAAAGACATTATAGAATATGTAGCCACCTGTAGAACATGTAAATTGAGAAACATGAAGCCACATTTAATTCCCCTTCAAGAAATGCAACCTTCCCATTATCCCATGCAAACAGTAAGCATTGACTTATCAGGTCCTTACCCACTCACCCAATCAGGCAACAAATACCTCCTGCATATAGTTGACCAATACTCTGTTTGGCCAGAAAGTTACCCACTCAGTGATGCCACATCGCAGTCTATCACGCAAATTTTTTTACAAGAATTCATTCCCAGGCATGGCTGTCCAAAACGAATCATTTCGGACAACGGTAAACAGTTTATCGGTAACCCATTTAAAGCCACCTTACACCAGCTGAATATCGAGCATACTACTACTACAAGTTATTATTGCCCAAATGCAAATGGCAGAAATGAGCGCATGCATGCCACCCTACATGATATTATTAGCAAATATATCAAGGGGAACCACCAATACTGGGACCTATACATTAACCAAGCTCTTGAAGCCATCCGAGTAAACGCGAACGATACCACAGGCATGTCACCATTTTTCATGCTATACGGAAGAGAACCAAATTTTCCGTTAGACAACCTACTTCGCCCACAACGAAAATACATGGGAGAAGACCCCATCGAAATAATCCTTCAAGAAAAGTACAAAGCTCACCAGATTGCACAACGAAATACGCAGAAGGCATTTCACAAGAAACAGAAACAACATGATAAATCAGCCAAGCTACCAACGTACAAAATAGGAGACAGAGTATACTACAAGAAACATGTACGCAGTTCAAAATTCGATGACCGATGGTTAGATGGCTACAAAATCATGAAACAAACTACGCCTGTAAACTTCATTATCTGGAATGAAGAGAAACAACACCAAACAAAAGCTCACGTAAAACAAATCAAAATTGATAATCACCGGCCCATTCCGCCTCTGACGACAAATACAAGACCAGTCAGAAAGGCCACCCTAAATTATAATCCATCCAGTACAGATCCGTCTGACATATCAGAGTCAGAGACGACAGACTCTGAATTTTACCAAGACGACCGCATACCCAGACCACCCACCGATGCACTACATCGAGCAAGACAACAACGAGACTCGTCCGAAAGCGAAGAAGATATCCCACCACTTGAATTGCGTAATCGACTCCAAGACAGAGACCTGCGCATTAGAAATGAAGAAATAATGCCTCAGACGTCACACGATGACAACAACAAAACAACCTATATTCACACTCAAACTTACTCCCGCGGTGATAAATCGTCAGCTGATACCTATCACACCCCCAGTTCAGGCAGTTCCAGTTGGAATACCAGCGAAGGACAAACACTGCTATACCACAAGAACAAGATTGCTCGTTCAGAACAATCAGATCCTGAAGAAACTATACCCAAGCAGATTGTTGAACCATATACCAGCAATCTTTATGAAGACGAAACGCAACAAGAAATGAGAAACTACAGTGTCAACCCCGGCACAGCTTTGTCATACCCCAACGAACAAAATGACAGAGACATAGTGGAACTGTACGAACAAGAAACAGACATTGATACAGCCAGTTCTATTGAAACCAGTGATGCAGATAGCACCTTATTGGTATCAGACTCCAATGTACATGATGACGACACAATGTCCTTTGTATCAGACTCAGATAGCGGTATCGAGTCAATATTCAGCATCCCACCAGTACAGGTTCACACCACAGTTGAATCGTTTTTTCCTGAGCCTCACGAATCGCCTCCTGTGGCCACATTTGTAGAACTGCCACAACCGCCAGTCATGTCACCTCTAGCCACACATTCCCAGGCTACATTGCCATCATCACTGATTTCCTCTGCGCCCCAACAATCAGTCAATGTCGTGTCACCTTTACCTACAGTACAACCATTGACGTTTTCTTCAGTCGCCCATCAACCTCTCAACGTCAAGAAAACCAAATCCAGTACTGTACCTACTGTGCCCACTGTCAACAAAACCATCTCCAGTACTGTGCCCACTGTCAACAACGCCATACCCAGTATTGCAACCACCACCAAAATGGACGATCCCAATTCGGCCTTCCTTATGGCACTGCTGGAATTGGAGAAACAAATCAACAAGCGGGCAGAGACTATGAGAAATATAGTTATAACTCCCTGGTACTGAAACTGTTCTGAGAAACATGCCCCTCGAGTCTTCAATGTACATGCCATCCCATGTACGGTCAACGCATATGTGAAAAAACCTTTTTAACAATGTACTAACTTTCACATGTACTTTCGTTTCAGACTATGTTCAGATTGACAGTTATAGATGACTTTATGCCAGAAAGTTTTTCCCAGCGATACCACTACTGATGCCAGAAAAAAATCAAGACCAGCACACGGAGGATTTTCATTGGACATATTATAGTGTTGTGAAATAAAAATGACAAAACAATTGATAACACACGGTGTTACGAGTTTACAGACACCCTTATTAGTCAGACAGTTTTTAATATTTAGAATGTTACACAACCTTACCTATAACACATGTGTCACACTATGCTGTTGTAACATTGATCTCTACTTTTGAAACTGATCATATTCCACGCTTCATTCACCAGACTTCTTGTCCTTGCAGATCCAGAGTCCTGTACTTTCGCATCTTAGTGCATTTTCATGCAGACACTTTACACCAGTAGTTTTTTTTTCTTACCTCATACTAATATTTCTGTGATCTCATTTATGCTAAACTCCTTTATTCTATCACCTTGATCAATCATACTGTTCCTACTATGACATCTCTTAACAGCATATAACTCATACCCAAAACTAGTATTGCATGTTATGCTATTTTTCTCCACAGGATTATTTATTTTCAAATGTACATTATTATTTTAGACCCAGATGTATATTGGTACTGTCAAGAATTTTAAACATTCTCCTAAAGAGATTCCATATCCCAACCTTGACTCTCTATAATAAGATTTTCTTCACCCCACTGTTACAACATCTTTAACTTACTATTTTTTCCATTCCACTATATTGAGACGACATTCTAGACTTGTGATCTTTTCAATCCCAATCATATTCATTCCTTGGAATTACAATCATGTTGTAATCAGGAGATCCTTGATGTACCCTTTCCTCGCCACTTATGGACAACAGATACTGCTACAACATTCATTCTATTCTAACCTAAACTATTACTTGCAGCCCTATTGGTTAGGATTTACTATTAGAAATGTTGATAGTATATCTAGTGTTTAGTGAATTGATTTTTATCATTCTTTAGTACTTGTGATACAAACAGAAAAGAAATCACAAGAAAAGAAGAGAGAAAATATGCAAAACAGAAAAGAAATGGAAAAGAGAAATGAAAAAAAAAAAGAAATGAAAAAGAAAAAAATGAAAAGAGACAAAACATAACAGAAAAATGAGAAGAGAAAACATTATTTATATGCCACCCTCACACATTTTGATGATGATTAGCCAATATTGTAAAACATTGACTGCCCTGAGGTTAGCAGCCGACATAAAAGAAAAGAAAAAGAGAAAATAAATCACCCTATACCAGTCATACACCCCACCAGCATGATCTCTGATACTCCAACAATATTTTGTTGATACTGCCTATCACAAGTACCCCAATGACATTTGCGCATGTTGATTTTCTGCAAATGAAGAATCCCTTGAGAGCATTAGTATATGCTAACCCCAGATTGAACAAATTGTACCTATTTGTTGATGATGCCTTTTGCCCATGTTAAAGAAATAGCATTTGCACATGCTGACCTAGCAAATAAAATACCCCTTTACAGCATTTGTATATGCTGAACCCACATTGAACACCCATTACCGGATGATAACCACTAATGACACATGAGATGAAGAAGCAACTGGTTATGTATGATGAAAATGCCATTTTATATTAAGGTGAAACTTTATGTTGTCACAGCTGAGACTTTGTTGAAATGTTTATACACAAAATCCCCCACATTAACATTGGAGGAACAATAATCTTAGTCTTTCGTGGATACGAGCAAAGACAAGGAGATAATGGAATATTTTATGAATACCATGGACATGGAACAAATCAGAGCAGATGATTGTTACACATATGAGGACCATATTTGAAGTCATTATTGAAGGATTGTCAGTAGACAAGAGACAAATAGATTATGATAATCTCATGGAACCACAGGTACTAAGGACACAAAATGGAGATTAAATAATGGAGAAAAAATTATGATGACTGAATAATTACTACGCCCAGAGGTAGGAAATAGAGATACATCCGCATTTTCGGAGAAGATATCTCTTTGATTTTTTGCTCATTGCCTTTGTAATATGAACATGGTTGTATAACAAATGACTATTCCTTATCACGAATTACAGAATGTTGTAAGATAGTTGAAATAAATTGACGATTTAATATACTCATAACATACCCAGAATTACAGGAGAAAAAAAAAATACATGATTGATGAAATTGGACGTACTGAGATTTGCTCACCCCGAAGGTATATGAAAAAATAATAATAATGTTATCCCAAGGACAGACATGTCACAGATATATCATGGAGATATTATGACATAAGAAAAGAATACCTAGATTGGAAATGCTGCAAACTTTGTCAACGACACCATGAAATAGACCCCGCCCCACACTTAAGATAACTGACGGACGAGATTTTTGAATTATAAGTACCATAAGTCACCCATCTGGCTGTAGTCAGCGGATGTTACAGGCACCACATAACTCTGACTAACCCTCGACCAGCGAAGGCAGAGTTGGTGTCGAAATTTTGCACATATGTAAAAAGACATGTTTTTGTTCATGTTTTGGTAAAGTCTAGAAATTTGTATAAATGGTTCCATAAATGATTAGTTGATATATTGTTGATAAATATTCGCAGATATAGTACATGGACAATTAATAAGGATGTATTTCCAGTACAGAATAAGAGGAATAGGAAGGATCCACCTTGTAAATATTGGAGCACCATGAGCGATGAATTGGACTTATAAAGAAAATGGAAATGGTACACTGTATGCAAGGATAACCAGAAATAAAATGGATAAATAGTAGTCAGAGTACCAGGAACTTTGTCTTATAAGGATATTGTAGATTCCTCACGATCAATTGAATATTTTTTCTTCCTCTCTATGTCACATTTTTGAGTGATGACCCCAAAATTTTTTTTCATCTCATATTGTCAAAAGTTCTTACATCTCAGTTGATTGTTACATAAATAATTGTTTGATGTGTTTTTGAAAAATGTATTGCTAGATAATAGAGAGCAGTGGAGGACCCTGTCTGTTGATGCTTCCACCATGGCACCCCTACGACCCATGACGGGTTATGGGTTGAGATGATGATGATGATTGCTAGATAAGGTACATAGGGAGTTACTAAGGATGAATTCTCAAGATAACAGGAGGACTAGAATGGATACAATGATATTGGAAAACCATAAATGATACATTGGTATTATACAAAAAAAAAAAAAAAAAGGAGACAAATATAAACGGTATACAAGGATGCCTTGAGAGTGACAACATGGATACGTATTGTCAAGAGTATAAGCAGTTGTCTTAACAGAGAAAATAAAGTAATACAGAACCCAATGTCGAAAATTCATGATGATTTGAAACTATATTTTCCTTTTCCCTTATATTTCATAATATGATAGTAACACATTCGTCTGTTGGTTGCTGAATAATTAGATGTTTGAAAATTGATGTATGGCAAGTCAAAGAAGACCTTTGAAAAAAAAAATAAAATATATATATATATATATATATATATATATATAAAATAATATTTCTAGGAAAGAGTTCACAGAAAAAAAAAATACTGTGTTGACAGAAAAGAAGGAATGATTAGAAATAACTGACTAATGGATAGGATCACCACCAGACGTACGGATATTAGAGACAAACATCACATAGTTTGAAAAAAAAAAAAAAAAAGGAATGTAATATAGAACATTTTTTCTACAGTGACGGACTTAGAACGAATTTATACACTTACCATTTGGAAAATGTCAATAACAAGGAAACATACAAATAAATAAATAAGGATAAGCCATGAGGTTTTAATGCTTTTATTGTGAAAAATGATTACTTATAAAAATGGTGCTAGTTATATTATCGTCTGATAATTATGTCTAGAGATGTTTTCTACATGTAATAATGAGCAAGTGGCTCATGCACTAAAAAAAAAAAAAAAGGAAATGATGAGTACCCATGAAAACATTGGCTATTTTATGAAAGTGGATTGCCATTACCATAGGAATTGGAGATCCTGGACATTACTAAGGATATTGCAGAGTACTTGGAAAATAAAATAAATAAGTACGCCAGGAAGAAAAAAAAAGATTTTTTAAGTCTTGCAGACTTATATATGGAGCAAATAACAGGAACAGAAAAGAGATAACACCCCCCCCCCCCCCCCCCCACCATATCTAAGAGAATGTAATCAACTATATTTTTGAATGAAATGTAATAGATTATGATAATGCAGCCAAGTTCTGCAAATAAGATATTTTATTGTTCATTTCCCAGTGTTGCCACTCGTCACATTTTTTGGTGATGACCTTATGATTGTTTTTAGGATTCTGTTGGTCAGTGTGGCCAATTTGTAAATTTGGTTGAAATATGTATTGATGTGAAAGATAGTTTGCAATTTTTTGGAGATGATGTCCATCTATAAGGCCCCTTTATAGACGACAGTCCCATATAGACATAGGAGCCCAGATGTAGGAATTTCGTTAAATTTTCTGAAATATTTTTGGACTTAGAAAAATTTTTGAACTTTAAATTTTTCAGAAAATTTTTTTGAACTTAGAAATTTTTGGGGATGAATTTTTGTTATTGATAGTACTCAAATGTCTCCCTACGGGATACATTTGCGGAGCCCCGGGATCTATATGTAGCCGTGTACATAGCTGTTCCTTTGGAAACAGGCTATAAAAGAACCAGATTAGCATATAAATTTCTACTTTCCGAGAAACAGATTAAATGTTAATTAGGATAGAGTCGCGTTACATGTCAAAATTAGTCACGTGATTTTTATCCAATCGTGAGCTCAGAAAAATTTAGAAGGGACGCGAATTTCCCCAACAGCCTAGTTAGTTGAAAAGGACGCGTCTAGCTAGTGAGACAAGCAAGTTTGTGCTGATAACGCAGTGATTTTACTGCATGAAAGTTATTCAAGTTGAAGAATTAGAAATTCCAGGAATGATGGCATGTTCTCTTCAAAGTGCATTTTTGTGTATTTAAACTCTATATTCGAAGTCTGTAAGTAGGAACTAATTACTATACAATTATTGACATGTAGAAATTCAACGATTGTTGCAGATTTAGACAAGAATTTATGGCTGCAAGTTGCACCTATGAGTAAAATGCAGAGATGATGAAATTTGCCCTGTATAAGTACCAATTGACAAATTGCAGAGCATGAGCATATAACGTAACCCATTGAGAACAATGCATTAATCTGGCCGAAGTAAAACAGCTTATATGTAATTGGATCAACGCAAACTGGTATTTGGAAAGAAAAAGTAGACAGGAGTTGAATAAGCCTGATTCATACAAGTGTCGATTCCCCATGCTAGATCATTGAGAGCGACTTGCATTTTATATTATGAATGAAAAATGCATGTTTATAACTTCACGCCATCATGTACATATTATGATTATTAAACAAAACGTTGACATAAAAAAGAGGTCGTAAATTGATTGCTAAGCCTTAACCATGAATGGAAGGAGGGAATGTCTGTTGAGAAACTTATAAATTCTTACTAACTGCTCACAAACCACAACACCTTAGAGGATTATCCCCGAACCTGGTTAAGTCCTGTAAGTCTGTAGAGAGCAATCATCACCTCTAGCAGGCTAGCTAGTCATCAAAATCTAATACTCTCGATTTAAACAGCAACCCCCACTACCCTACCCGGCCACAAAATGATGCCCGTACTCTTTGCAATGTGGCATTTGCAGTGGCCCGAAATCGGCCCCGTGTGTGGTATTATTCACACAAACTGCCTGGTATGATTTCCAATATCTCTTGTAGTCACTTCAGCAACTCTTAAACAGGCATTTCAGCTTGCATATCCCAAAAATATTTCCCTGTTATTTATTTACCGACTTAATGTCTGTTCTGTAAACCCGGTAATTTAATGACCGAAATACAGCTGTTGCCATCAGTTCAGGGCATCTGTTTATCATACACAAATACATTTTGTGAGGCCTGAACAATACTGTTAATGTAAAGAAAGGTTGGGGGTCTGTTAGTGTAATCATAACCTTGGGTTTATCGTTGGACACGGCAGAGTTTTCAACTAGTCACCCGATTCAATGACTATTCACTTTTCAAAACATCAGTTCCGGGAAGTTGTCTTGCGATGATTGGTTTGTTTCTTAAGTATTTTCAACCAGTATAAATCTTTCCTAAGAGGGTGTCCACGTTAAATCTCGCCATCTTTGATTCTCACACGAGTGGTTTTTGTAAATATTTGATCAGCTACCATTTTTAATGAGCTCTTGTCGTCTGCCACGAAGACCAGGTTAGAGATTACAAGAGGTCACGACGTGACCTCACCACAGAAACCGGTGTAAGGTCAGAAAATCTGTTTGCGGACACCTCGTATCGCCATCTGCCAAGTTTTACGATTCATTTTGACGAAACGCATAGCGTACCGCAAACTTTAACATTCTCTTAAAATGCTGAAGGCTCAAGAAATCGACTGAGTTATACGTTGTAAAAATTATTGACTGTATATGTCGTAATTCATTGAGAAGACATGTTGATAGCACTACAACGCAGTTCTTGTTCTGTTCTACAGGTTACGAAATGCAGACGAGAATCGGAACAGAAATGAAAGAGATAAAGAAAACGTCAAAAGACTTTAAGCGGATGGCACAGTCCAAGATGAATGTCAATGAACGATTTGAAAGCCTATGCTCCTATGTGAGCTAAAGGGTAATGATGGCAATGATAATGTTATGTCCATATAGTTATTTATATGTGTTGTGTAAATTGACTGTAGCTTCTACTAAAGACTATTCAAGGGATAATATGACGGTGGTTTCCACTTGACTACCGTCGATTTATGTACATGAATTTCTCATAGTCTTACTAACTTAGTCGTTCCTCTTCTAGCGTGAGGTGTAGAGGTTTGGAAGAAGGAGCGCCACACTATCCCATCGGCCGTCCCCCTCCCGCCCGGCCCCACTCCAGCGCCCGGTCCCTCTGACTAAAAAGTCTAAGCCACAAGGCGATGGATAGGCGAGACGTTTGGACGCCTACATCTTACCTGCTGTCACATCATACACCTTTGGATATGTTTTATACAAATAGATGTTTCCCATAGCTATTCAACCTCGCTCTCAGCAACAACCACCTGTTTTGCTCTGTGGCTGCGTTTTTCAGCTTTAACAGATATCCTCTATTTCTAGAGGCCGTTTAGCCATTAAAAACAAAATACAGTAGAAATGGTCATCTCAAAGCAAATGACTTCTTCAGAAAGCTACTTCAATGGGAACGTTTTGAGATTAGTCAATAGATTCAAATAAACATACATGTTAATAACATCAGATGGTGGATGCATCTCAGGTGTACAATGGCAAAAGTAGCATTCCACAGAATAAAATAAAGCATTTTATGTGACAATTCTTTGTCAGTGGAAGTAAAAGAATTATTCAGTGTTATGTAGAGACAATACTGAATGATGGAAGTGAGTTATGGTCAGTCAGTAGGTACCACAGGGATTTGGTTTTTCAAAGTAATGTTAAATATACAATGGGAGGTTAAAGAAAGAGAAATGAGTGTCCTAAATGAAGGAGTGCGCAAACGAGGCTTCTTACTCATAATAGTGGGAGCCATCTGTCGTAGATTTTTTGATAGGAAATTAAGACTTTGGTTGGTCCCTTCTGAATAGATAGAATCAGTGATAGCTGCAGTGAGAGTTAATACAGAAATAGATCTTTCCACGAGTGCAGTGGTAGCGAATCAATAGAACGGTCCCCTGGAAAAAGACAAGATTCTTCTCTCTCTCTCAGGCCTATCTTCTACGACACTTATGTAAGAGTCGGACAGACTATTGACAACATATGTTAATATGTAATGAACATACCACTCACGTGCACACACACCAGTGACAACAGGTAGACACACAGACGTGGGAAGACTATCAAAATGATTACATATATATATTCTGAACGAGCTGACCAACACGCTGCTTTTAGTTTCAAAGGGAAGTTTTTATTTATCAGCTAAAAATTTCCTCACAACACATAAAATTCATCAAGAAAAGAAATTAAACATATACACGTGGTCAAAACAATAATCAATGAAATTGCTACAAGAAATGATAGACCCCAATATGATCTCATCCCCTCAAGGTAAGCCCACAGTCCCGTTATGAGTAAAGTGAAAGCCAGGAGATTCAATGATACATATGAGTTTGTCTAATAATTTTTCTTTCTTTCCTCGTAAACAAATATGAACCGACTTAGATGTAGTAGGTTTTAACCTGAGGGAAGTCAAAAAATATTCTTACATTGACAACAAGTTTCATAAATGGAATTACAAACATGGGTGAAATTCACATACCTCACACCGTCTACTTTCACTCGGTTCTTTCATCAGGGCCCTGTACTAATTACATACGTGATGTAGCTTGCCGTCTGGCGCAACCTTGGTAACATTCACACCCTTTGTCTGTTCTGTCGTTCACTGAAGCGGATCCCAGCTCTACAGAGTGGTTTGCTGGTTTTGGTTTTTTCTCAGAAATTTCTCCGGGGAGCATCAGCTTCAGGCGTCAGCTATTTCAGACTAAAGTTAGTGTATCTTGACTCACGAAGTAAGAATTATGGTTAAGCGAGCACACAATGTCAGAACACGAGGTTTCCCTAAATTAGGAAAATGACCGGTGGACAGCTTCTCTCAACAGATAATCAGGGTTCACCACACATTTGGTCAAAAAGATGTCGGAAAGTTTTAATGCTATGAATAATGTTACTTGCCACAAGGGCTGTACTTTAGAATATCGTTTCTGGAAGGACTAATTCAGGCACCCTGGGCCCGTTATTTCAGTTCACGTTAAAGTTCTTGAAAAGCTTACGATTAAGTCTTTAAGGGAAAAGTTTTTTTTTTTAGTCTTCACAGGATAGGTTCATCAGTACGTAACGCTGGTATAGTTAGGTTACCACAGAAATCTCTGTATAAAGAAACATATATATGAAATATTTATACATCCTATGTTTAAGGGTATACTTATATTTTAACTGCGGGCGTAAACCTTAACTTATCATTTAACACCTCCCGTGAAATAAGTTATAGTCATAAATTAATCATCATGAATTAGAGATATATATAAATATATTCTCGTCACGACTCATGAGACATCTAGTCTAGCAGTTATAAGTTAGTTTGAAAATTATGTTCTCGTCTGATTATTTAGCAGTTAAATTAAATTTAGTAATAGCCGACTGAATTTAAGCTGGAAATATAATTTATCCTGCTTTCCACTGAGACACGTCACTAGAAATTAATACAGACTTATAAATTATTCGCTCTGCACCAGATTTACCTAGAGAAATAAATAGCGATTTAGCACTTTTAAACACTACACAAAATACTAGATATACTAGATAATAATATATGATACCTCAAACACAGAATTCCTAAGGACTAAACCACTTCGATCAAACTAAAGGCCATCTCTTTTAACAGAGATTTTTAGAAATCGAACGAGGCTTGTTCTAGTCTTGACTGCGAAGTTACTGAGTGATAATGAAATCTAGCTCATTCTAGCATATATGAAAACCCAGACAAAGAGATGAACGTTTATTTCGCAAAAACGAAATAATCTCCCCTTTCTCATAACAACTACGTAACTAGAAGAGGCTGTCGTAAACTGCCACTTTCTGCGTGTCAGTTGCGAAATCTCAGACAACCTTTCTCCAATGCAGGGCAGTTTTCACACTACATCTGACCATGGCCCACAGTGAGCGCCGTGTCAGTTTGGGATTTTTCAGACAAATGTCTGAATACTGACCGGTGCAGATGTAAAGTATCACACCTCACCGGGACTTATGCCGAGAAGAAGCTCGCGCGCTCGGTGAGAATGTAGACGATTGTCTACGTCCTATGTTCAGCGAACCGACTTATCACGCCTTCTGACGCCCTGCAGCCCTGACATCTACGTAATATCGTCCTAGCGCGATTCTCAGTTTTGAGAAAGAAACAGGTAAAGTTTAAAAGTACTGAAGAAAATATTTTTCGCATACGAGTGATGCGAAAAATACAGGAAAAACAAGTATGGAAAGAATATAAATGAAAGGATTAGGGTGAGAGAATAGGAAAAAGATGTAGGTAATTTAATGACATAAAGACCTACGTGACACCATCCACGTTTTAAGTGCATGTTTTGTGCAGGAAAAAGTTGGAATATTTTGTGACAAGAGTATAGACTGAAGAAAAAGTTGGAATATTTTGTGACAAGAGGATGGACTGAAGAAAAAGGAGGCTGAGGACAACAAAAATAATGAAGATACTGAGCAGGTTAAAATTGTGGTATAGAAAAAAATAAACAAATTGATGTCGCGAGAGAGTAGTTGTTATAGAAAATATAAGATATCCTGGACACAAAGTTGTATCAGGTGATACCAGGATAGTGCCAGAGTCTTATAAGCAATAACCCCTTCTCTGAAAAGAATAAGGGTGTATGGACATCAAAGGTAGGATCAAGCTGTATAAGTTCCTAGGGAAGATGGTAATATATTACCCTAAGTTCCTACTTGCTCCTCTCCAGATTCTCCTCTGTGTATATATTAAACTCTGCTAGGGGTATTAACTAAACTATCTACCAACAAGAACTGTACCTTAACTTAAATAATTTAAGTAAGTCTGCTGGTAAATATTTACAATTTGTTTGTACAAGTTGTCTTTTCTATTTGAACATATTTCAAGAAACTCAAAATTTGGTTACAACATTAAATAAAAACACTTGAGAACTGTCCATAATTATGTACAGTCTTTTAAAATCAAAGGAATGTTCTCCGCTCTTGGCTGAAATCACGCTAGTTGTAGAATGTTTGTAGGTTAAGCTTAATTTTATTCACAGTTCCAGAATTTTTGTTAATTACTGACCAGGAAGTTTGCCTAGCTAAAAGCACTCGAACTTCATCATGTTAGTGTATTATACTGTACTGTGGTGAACTTGGACTAAACTGAACAGTAGCCTTGTATGGCTACTCATCTGCAATTCTTGATTTATTCTGTTCCACCTTGGGTCTGACAAGAAAACTGTGTCTCCTCCAGGCCTTAGGATTTGGGTAACTGTCCCTCTAACAATCAAAGGGCGCTCGTACCACTAGATCCTATAGTAGAGTCTGGCTCCTTAATGTGGAAGTTAATTGCAGGATGCAACCTGAAATATATTTAATTTCACCACTATATTGCCTATCTCTATCTCTTTATCACAGAAGTAGGAGATGAGAGATAGTTTCAGACAACAGAGTGCACATAGACGCACAGGTTATATCACATCAGCAATAACATAATTCAGTTCACTGTGAATATATCTTACTCCAATTCCTTGGTTATATCTATCTGTCCATGATTCGCATCCATACATTTATTAGGTCGTGTGTAACAATACTAAGTAATATATCAATCAATACAGTAAAGTAATTCCTTTCATCCTTTCCTTCGTTCCTGGTGTGTGGTCCATTCCATCAAGAAATAATTCTTTAAATGCTTTTCTAAAACTATAGACACACTTTCGCTACCATTCTCAATTTATTTGAATATACATTGACTTGGGTTTTGCCTCCAGAATTACACAATAGCTTCATAACACATCTACACACTGCCTAACGCACAATTTAATTAATTAATTAGAAATATATATTTATATGCATTCTTTCTTACCGTCAAGTACATACAGTCGAGCTGTTAATGGGTATCGATTAATCTGCTCTCAGATACAAAAGGCAAAGGCAATCTGCATTAACACGCTGATGCTCACTGTATTTTGAAATTCTTATTGCTTGCTTTTCTAATTAGGGCACGTCCTATATATAGCCCAAGGCCGAACGACAGAGGGAGCTTACTGCTAAAGTGTGTATGCCTTCCGAAACTGTATGCAAAATCTGACTAGGAGTACAAATCTGGAAAACTGAGATTTCATTTATCTTCGTTATTCCTGAACCGATCTCCTTCATCTTAGGCTTAAAATACGCTCTGTATTATTCTTTTCCTTTCTAACTAATTGTCTTTTACTTTCCTAAGTCCATTTTATTCTATGCGTAACCTAAACAGCAAAATTATGGACCAACCTGATGTCTCGATGCATTCTACTCGAGATTTCTCCATTACTATATAACTATTCGTGGAAGTCTTTGTACTAACGGGTAGAGCAACTTTCCTAGTATTTCCTTGGTGACCTCTTCCAGGTGGTACTTCGCTCATATTGCTGTAGTTTAATGCCATCCTCCACTGGTTTGCACATACTGAGATCGCCATGTTAGGCTAGTAAGTTTTTGTAAACACTGCATGAAGGTACCATCCGATTGGTCCGTGTATCATACAGTTTTCACAAAGTATGGCGCGCTGTTTGGTCAGAGTTGCTCAGAATAACGTGTTGTGAATCCGACTTCACGACAGTTGATGAAAAGTACTAGGGGCATGAAGTTGTTACATGATCATCTTCCCCAACTGATTTTATACTTGAAGAAGTAGAAGAAAAAAAAACAGAAGAAGAAGAAGAAGGCGACAACTACTGTGCGACAGTTATGTTGGATATCCTAAACACTATGTTGGATATCCTAAACACTATGTTGGACATCCTAAACACTATGTTGGATATCCTAAGCACTATGTTGCGTGTAAAATTATATCTCGTAAAATAATAGTGTGCATATAGTAAAAGAAACCCGTGGATGTAAAACGTGCATGCTGAGTGTAAAGTCGCGTAGGTTATGTATATTTTAGACATTGTTTTTGAAGGCGGTGAAAAGGCGTTGTGTTGCAATTTGACATTAGTCTGCATCGTTGCAACATTAGCTTTTCTTGCTAATATGTACTGCATCATTTCCCCAGTGACAAGTGATAGACGGGACAGTGCGTGTTCGTAGTTTATTGATTCCATTGTACATTATTGTTGTGTATATATATATATATATATATATATATATATATATATATATATATATATATATATATATATATATATATATATATATATATATATATATAGAGAGAGAGAGAGAGAGAGAGAGAGAGAGAGAGAGAGAGAGAGAGAGAGAAAACGACGAGTATTAACCATGACAAAGTGGGAAGACAAACATAAATCGTAAATAGAAGTGGTAAAAAACAGGAGAAGGAGGAAGAAGTAGTATTAGTAGAAGCAGCAGTTGTAGTAGTTGTAATAGCGGTAGTGATAGCACAATAAGCAGCAGTAATACTGGTAGCAGCAGCACCAGCAGGAGTAGCCGCAGTAGTAGCCGTGGTATTAGTAGCATCAATAGCAGTAGTACAAGCAGCAGTAATAAAAACATCAACAGTAGTAGCATTAGTATCTGTAGTAGTAGTGTTAATAACAGTAGCAGTAGAGGTAGTAGCAGTAGTAGTAATAGTAACAATAATAGTAGTAACAGTAGTAGTAGTAGCCGTAGTAGCAGTAACAGTAGTAGTAGTAGTAATAACAATAACACCGGTAGTAGTAGTAGTAACAGTAGCAGTTGTAGCCGCAGTAGCAGTAACGGTAGTAGCAGCAGTAGTAATAACAGTAGTATTAGTAGCAGTAACAGTAGTAGTAGTAGCAGCAGCAGTAGTAGTAACAGTAGTAGTAGCAGCTATCATAGAGTCTGAGGGGTCCTTATCATGTATTTCTGAAGATGCCCACGAAGGAACATAACAACTATGAAATGTTGAAGAAAGCTTTGCTCTAGCGTTTTTAACTTAACACGGAGATATTTTGCAGCAAGTTTCTTGAGGCTAAACGGCAGATACACGATTCATTTAGGCAACTCAATACCAGGCTGGAAACGTACCTGAAGAAATGGGGATCCCTCAGCACCTTTGATGAATTTTATGAATGGCTGCAGGAGATGATTATGGTGGAGCAGTTCAAGGACTCGCTCACTCCTGACATGAGACGGTACCTGGCGAAGCACAGGGCCGAAAATCTTGAGCAGATGGTAGCCTTCGCAGAAAGGTACCACGACGGAAGTTAACTTTGCCAAGAAGCGCGGCCACGATAATAGCCCCCACCAAACTGACTGCACATTCGCGGATAAGCAAACTACAAATAACACAACACCCAAAACGACACAAGAACTACAGGATAACACTAGCCAGAAACAGAGCAATCAAGCACAGGGTACTGGAAGACGATGGCATAGAACACGCAAAACTGTTACACACTTCACATCGGACTGTAAGAGGCCTAAAACTGGCTCTTATAATGTTGCATGCCGGCTAACGAAGTCGATAGAGAATCATGACCTCCCGACACGCCAACAAAATCACAGTCATCCCCTCACCAAAGAGCACGTAACAGTTGGTAGCCAAACAGTATATTTCCTTTATGACACCGGGCTTGAGTTCGAAGCTCTAATCTCGAAATCTTCAGTGAAGGCCCACCAGTATACCGGTGAAAATATAGAAATACAGCGGCCCTTGAAGTATATTACTACCATGATTCTTCTCGGTGCGGAAATTGAAGTTTCAACATGGTTTTTGCGAGGAAAAATTAAAAGCCTTAGTTTTCGATGATTTAGTGTATCCTCTGATCCTAGGGAGGAAATATGTCTTCCTTGGGGATCCCTCACAGGACCCCAGGTCGACACGATAGTAGTAGCAGCAGAGGCAGCAATAACGGAGGTGTTGTAGCAGTAGTATTATTAACAGTAGTGGGGGAAGCAACAGTAGTAATAATCGTAGAAGGAGTAGTACAAGTAGCACCGACAGCAGCAGTAGTAGCAGCAGCAGAAGTAGTAATAATATAGTAGCAGTAGTTGTAGTACTTACACTTAGTCGTTTCCCTTCTACCATGAGGTGTAGAGGTTTGAGAGAAAGCGCGCCAGACTATCATATCGGCTGTCTTCCTCCTGGCCTGGTTCCATTCTAGTCCTCGGTCCTTCAAAGATTGTCTAATGTTGTCTTCCCAGCGGACTCTGGGTCGTCCTGGGGGTCTGGATCCCTGGCTCTTTGTTTCCCATGCTTGTCGTGGTAGCCGATCTTCTCCCATTCTGCAGACATGGCCAAACCATCTTAGTTGGGACTGTTCTACTTGGGTCTGCAGGGGGTGGGATTTTAGGCCTTGACGTATCGTCTGGTTGCGGACCATGTCTCTTCTTGTTACTTCAACCACCTTCCTCAGATACCTCATTTCTGAAGTTTGAATCTGGCTTTTGTGGGTTGTGGTCATTGCCCATGACTCGCATCCATATGTCAAGACTGGGACAAAGGTGGAGCGGTATACAGCCATCTTTGTTTTCTTACCAACCTCTCTCTTGCTGAGGAATCCTCGATTTATGGCCTGAAAAAGTCTCCCAGCTGCAGCTTTTCAAGTGGCCAACTCTTCTTTGATGCCTCCCTTTCGGTCTATAATAGCTCCAAGGTATTTAAAGTAGTAGTAGTAGTAAAAGTAGTATTAGTATATTATAAAAACGAAGGGAGAAATTAAGAAATTAAAAAAAAAGAAGAAAAAAAAGAAGACCACTAATGAAAGAACGTAAAGACGAGTGAAGCAGTAAAAGAAAAAAAAATCGTTGTCACATATTTTGTGAAATTTAAGAGCTATCGTCAATTTACCTTTTTGCCCTTGAAAGACATTGAGGAGTTAGGTGACCGAAGGTTAAATATTCAGGAACAATTAAAAAATATATGTAATAGTAAATTTACATAACGTGTTGTTTCACGTTACTTTATTTGACGGAGAAGAGAGGATTAACAAGAAAACATAATTATCGTTTGAGAAATAGCAGATGAAAACTACAACTAGAGATTTAGAGATATAGAGGAAGATGAGACGCAGACACGAGGAAGATGCGGAAGGGAAAGAAGGAAGTTGAATGGAAAGAAGACTAACGAATAAGAGGAAAATTAACAATAGCAAAAATGGCGAAAATGAGAAGAAAGTAAAGAGTGTGAATTAGAACATGAAGTGAGAAATAATTACATGAAGTAAGCAAGTTTTTTTTTTTTTTTCCTCCTATAGTGAAGAGCATTCCTCTGAAGTAATCAATTACATTTAGTGACAAGTAGAATGTAAAGGTAGGACCATAGCAGATACTGCATTAGGGCAGTGAAGCGTTAGAGACTTCATTCTATACTGTTCAAAAAAAGAAACGCAACATTATTGCAGTGGTAATGGACACCAAATTTCAAACTTGTACCAAAATTTTATTTTATGGAATTAATGTTTCAATCTTGGCATGAAGAAACTTTCAGACTTTAACAATGAAATGATGTTTATTAAATTTGGTTTGGACTTTTATTCTTTGCGACTGAGGCCTCCGTTTCAGTAAGGTGTATGGCCTCCTCTGGCCTCTATCAGAGAACGACATCTCCTTGACATGGATCCGATTAGCCGTTGGATCTGTTGTTGTGGGATGGCTGCCCACTCTTTCCGCAGTGCAAGAGACAACTGTCGGAGATTGACTGGAGCCACGTCTCGCTGGCGGAGTCGTCTGTCGAGTTCATCCCATAAGTGTTCTATGGGGTTCATGTCTGATGACATGGCTGGCCACGGAATGGTCTGGACGTTGTTGTCAGCGAGGAACTGGGTGGTGAGTTGTGCCACATGAGGTCGAGCGTTATCCTGCTGAAAAATCGACCCTCGTGCAGCCAGAAGTGGAAGGACGTGAGGACGAAGAATTTCAGCGACGTATCGTTGGGCATTCAGGTGTCCTTCAATTTGCACCAGGTCACTTCTTCCCATGAAGTTGATCGCCCCCCACATCAGTACACCTCCACCACCATGTGCAGGAGCCTCATCAACGCTGTTCTGGGCGTAGCGCTCATGGACTCTGCGGTAAACTCTTCACCGTCTATCGTGTCGCTGGAGCACAAAAAATGATTCATCACTAAACCAAACCCGTCTCCAGTCATTCCCAACGGTCCATTGACGATGCTGGTTTGCCCGCTGCAGTCGGTTCTGGCGATGCCGGTCCGTAAGAACAGGACCTCTGTAGGGTCTTCTAGCCCAAAGACCAGAGTCATGCAGCCGGTTCCTGACCATTTGATCTGAAATTCGACGCGCTGCTGACATTGACTGGACTGTGGAGGACGCAGATGCAAGTCGATTCCTGAGGTGACGCAGCCGTATGAAGCGGTCTTCGGCAGGAATTGTGACTCTGGGTCTTCCACTGCGCGGCCGGTCTGCCACTGAGCCAGTTTCTTGAAATCGCCACCAAAGGCGACTAATGGTGCTTCTAACCACATTAAATTGTCTGGCCACTACACTTTGTGACTGTCCAGTCTGTAAACGTCCAATGATGATGAGTCGTTGTTCTGTAGTGAGATGAGCCATACTTGCGCATTGAATTTTCAACTGAATTTATTCGAGGAGCGTCAATCTTTTATAGGCATTCAATAATATGGTCAGAGAGTTTTGTGTTCAGTAAGTTTCACGAGATTCTCATGAACCTGTCACGAGTTATTGTCAAAAATGTTGTTTTGAACTTGACCTCTTTCATGACCTCACGAATCATGAGGTGAGTACAATTCAGGTAACCACGAGAAGTTAATGACACGGTGGACACAGTCGATAGGTTGACTGATGTCCAATCAGCGAATATCTTTTATAAAAGTAACACCAAAAAAGTTGCGTTTCTTTTTTTGAACAGTATATATACTAGGTCTCAGCTTTTTTCTCTGACATGGGGGATGACCACTTCCCTTCCTCGGTGCCTTTGCCTTTCCTAACTCAAAATCAGAGTCAGGTACCCATTAACAGCAGGACAGACGTGAGCGTGACGCTATGTGGTTTAGAGCTCGGAACTCTGCCTCGAGAAACAAGTACTGCATGCAACGAATCTGCCTCTGGACACTTAGACCGTGAAAACTAATGTCCTCACATTATTTGAACATAAAACTTTAACCAATATGAAGAGTTTGTTGTAAAGACAGAGTAATAGAAACAGAAAGCTAAGACCAACAGAAATTAAGGACACAAACCTGGATAATAAACGACGGAAATGGACATGGACTGGTCACATACTACGCACTAAGAATTTAAACCACGAAGACAAGCTATGAGCTATATTCTACAGGGGCGTTATAATCTTCTTCATCATCATCATTACCCTTAGCTCCACATTGAACGTAGCCTTCAAGAAATACTTTCCAACTACTCGTGGCATGTGCCATCTGCTTCACGTCGTTACATGTCTTCTTCATTCATCGAATCTCTAGTGACGTGTTACGACAGGCCGTGTAGATTCTTCTTCTTTTTTCACCTTTCAACTCTCAAGAAGCATAGGCTTTCAACAAACTTATGCTAAATCTTCTTGCCCCATGTCAGTAGGTCAAGGTCGTTCTATGTCGTCTTCATCCCTTTAATGTCTGTAGCCAGTTCTCTTTTTCACGTAGTTTTTAATCTTCCACTACCTCTCTGACCCTGGGGATTCAAGAACAGGAATTGTCAGGTAAGGCTATCAACAGATTATCTCAGTGTGTGTCCTATCCATCTCCAGGGTCTACTTCTCATTACTTGTTCCACTAGCACTTGTCTAGTTCTTGTCATTAGTGTTGTATATCTTCAATCCTTCTGTTCCACGCAAATCTGTAACTTTTTAGTTGCTTTTTTTTTTTTTTGTTCTCCATGTTTCAGAGTCATCTAGTAGGACTTAATTGATATTTAAATAGAAAATTCTGATTTTGGTGTTGGACCTGATTTATTTTGATTTCCATATGTTTCCCAATACAATGAAAGCTCCACTAGCCTTTTGTATTCGTGTCTTGATATCATTGTCTGTCCCTCCAACAGTGTCTATATTGCTGCCAAAGTATATATATATATATATATATATACATCTTGTAGGGGTGATCCTGTATTTATTCTCATTATCTTAATTTTCTCCCTGTTTATTGCCTGGTAGATTACAGTGTTACTATTCTAATACTTCCCTTTGGCTAGGAAGATGAGGGGAACTACGGTAAGACGTGGAGCAGTCCTCTGCCAAGTTGTTTTTGGTCGGCCTCTCTTTCGTTTTCCCTCAGGGGTCCACAGCATAGCTGCTCTTGTAATGGCATCGGGGTATCTTCTGAGGACATGGCAAACCCAACTCCAGCGTCTGCCAGCTATGATGGTGTGCATGTCCTCTTGCTTGCTCCGAGTAAGCAGATCTTGGTTGGTGATGGTATTCGGCCAAAAGATTCGGAGTATTTTTCTTAGGCAGGTTGTGTGGCAAGAGGACAATTTCGACATTTCCTTCTCTGTCACTCTCCAGCATTCCGCGCCATAGAGAAGCACAGAAAGCACACAGCTCTGATATAATCTTAATTTTGTGCTTGTGCTGTACTGAGAGGACTTCCAGATGTTGTTTAGAATAAAGAAGGCTGTTCTTGCTTTGTTCATTCTGTTGTTGATGTCTTTGCTTGCTCCGCCATCTGGTGTTACTATGCATCCTAGGTATGTGAAGGTGTCTGTCTGTTCCAGTTGTTGATTCCTTACTGTTATGGGCTCGGGGTTGCTCACATTGAGTGTCATGACCTCTGTCTTCTTTAGATTTATGTTCAGGCCCACCTGCTAACTATACTTATTAAGTCTATCCGTTTTTTCCTGGGTGTATTGATGTGAATGTGCTAGCAATGCAATGTCATCTGCATATTCCAGATCTTCCAATGTAGAAAACGTAGTCCATCTTATTCCTCTTGGACTGCCCTCTGTTGTCTGTCGCATCACCCAGTCTATGACTGTTAAAAATAGAGTGGTTGATAAGGGGCATCCCTGTCGTACTCCTGTCTTCACCTCAAAGGTTAGACTGCTCTGCCCTACGCTACACGCAAAGTTAGCATAGAGGCTTTTTATGATTGACACTATGCAGCTTGGAATTCCATAAGCCCTCATGGAAAATACTGAGGATTCATAGGGCTTATGGCTAACACATTAGCCGCATTTATTCTCACAATCTTTGTCTTTCTATATATATTTTCAGGTCCAGTTGATAAGACTTCTTATTAAGTATTCTTCTTTTGTCTTGCATCTGAGTAAAGTAATGAGATAAACTGGATGACTGAGTTAAATTGCTTACTTTAAAAGACTTGCTCATGTTTTTTGGGTGGCGTTTAGCTCGTACGAGCGTTCGATTGGCAGAGTGGTTACAGCGCTGGCAGAGATGCCAAGTTCGGAACACGGTTGCTTCACGCGCCAGTTTACACAGCTGTATATGGGTACTTGACTTTACCCTTATGTTAGGGAAGGAAAAGGCAGCGAGGAAGGGTTACCCCACTTCACGATGCTGGACATAGTATAGTGATATATGTAACACTCACTCCTCTACGGCAGTATCTGCTGTGGGACTACCTTTGTTTTTAGCTTGTATAGAATGTGCTTTACTACCTCAACACCAATCTTCCTTAGTTGCCTTTTACGACAGATCAGGTATGTTACAGTGTTACTATTCTCTACTCGGACCATATGAACACACGGCCTTGGATAGCGTGCCAGCAAATATTGAACTGTCTTCAGGCGTTGTCACGCCCGACAGTCCACAATGAAGATCCGTTCCTTCAGGACGCACATTCTCAAATGACAACTTCGGAGCTCAATGAATACTTTAACATTAATGCATCGCGTGTGTGGACAGTGTCGATTTTCAAACGTTTTGATGAAAACAAACATGACTTGGTGTTTCCTGCCTTCATTCTTCGACTTTCCGGGAGCCTTACCTTCATGCGGGCGAGAACTAATCAAGACGCTGGGTCGGCAAGTCATGCTTTCATCTGGTTTCAAATTCTGAAGAAATTCTTGTGTTGAAAACGTGTCACAATCGGGGGTTGACTGTCAACAGCTGCGTGTGAGATAGTCCCGGTAAAAAGGTAAATGACAGAGGGTTGACTGTCAACAGCTGCGTGTGAGATAGTCCCGGTAAAAAGGTAAATGACAGTCCCATAGCTGGATACTGTCGTAGGGGAGTAAAGTGTCAGAGGCTTTACTCTAATATATTTCAGCTTTATGTGGTGGGGGTGACAGGTACGCTTCCTTGCTGCCTTTGTCTTCCTTAACTCAAGAGCAGATTAAGGTACACATTTACAGCTTGTTAGACTTGAGCGCGATCCTACCATGTTTCGAAACCTATAACTTTGCTTAGGGCCGGCCTTGGCCGATGCAATTGATTAGACCCAACCGGGCCCCACGTCTACTGGGGGGGGGGGGGGGGAGGGGGGGCGATTCATGTTGCTATCTCCAACTATGAACAACAATAAATAAGCGACACACAGTGTATGTTGTACTGGAAGATATTATTCAAGATCAATCACCGAGATAAAATTGATTCATTCCTTCTTAACCTTCACTGACGTATGATTAATCTCACGGTCGAGAGAGAGAGAGAGAGAGAGAGAGAGAGAGAGAGAGAGAGAGAGAGATAAGAGAAGAGAGAGAGAGAGAGTATAGTACGAAAATCCAGGAAAACGTATTTGTTAAGTCTATAAAATCAGCATACTTAGATGGTCATATGCTGGTCGAGAAAATGGAATCACTGAAGACAAATCTTCCTTCTTCATACCTTGCAAAGCCTTTGAAAATCCTGACATTCCTTGCTTTAAATAGATAGCTACTGGATTTCCAAATATTGTTGTGCGCATATTTTTGACTATCCCAGTGCCATCAGTGTAGCGTGATGAAACACAATGTCTAACATTCATCGTATAGTAATATATCGTCCAATCAAATCCAAGCATCCTCTTGTGTGTGTGTGTGTGTGTGTGTGGTGCAGATTTGCAAATGGCGTAATAGCAGAAGGAAATTTTGTGTTACCGATACCATGGATTTATATAAATTGCAAACGGATGAAGTAAAGACAAGTAATATAATTTAGTGCATTTTATGGAGGAGAAGGCCATGCTGTTAAATTCGAAATGAATAAGTGCTGTGTGTTTTAATTTCGGAGATATGCGAGGTAACGCATATTAGAAGATAGTGTGAAAACGGTCTTTCCAAATTTACTACAAATCGTAGACAAAACGAATTAAGGAAAACCATGGATTTAAAGGAAGCTAAGGATCGTCCCAGTAAAAGTATATATAGATGAAGGTAGTACATGCCAGGGTTGAGGAGAACGAAGATGTTGTCTGGACCTAACAAACACACTTGCTCGAATCTGCACACAAAAACGCAGGACTAAACAGTTTGGGAAACTGTGACACCGCTTTGCTCTCCGGCACGGCTGCTCTCTTACTATAAAAAGGCAAGCAGCGCAAATTTCAAACTTCACACACACACACAGCAGAAGACAGATAGACGGACGGAGGGAGACGATTGTGAAGGCTAAAACGTTGCCATCTGTTGCCGAGCAGCTCTACCATCACCAAACCAAGTCTATTCTGTGCTTTACATTGATTCTAGAGGGTTGATCTGTGTCATACATCAATGGTCTAGAATCCTAGGTCGATAGTTGCCTTCCTGAACAACACAGGAGCATCAAATATTGTCATCTAGAATTCAGCCCGGGGCCCCATCAGTGCTTGCTGGTCCAGCGCAGACCTTCAACTGATACTGCTGTGTATACTCATAGAGGACAGTCACAGAACTTTAATATAAGAATTCTATGTGACCAAATTCCTGCAGCCATTGTGAGAAGTCAAAAGAATCAAAGCTTATTAACTTTGTTTAGGGATTAGAAAACAGTTCTGAAACATTAGACCAGACAAGATATACTTAAGTAATAAAGGAACATTTGGAGGAACATTTTATGCTATTCAGAAGATTCCAGAAAGGACGTCTTATTTAGTTCTTTAGTGTAACTCAACTATAAAGCAATTTTGTAATTAATTTTTATTCATTCAAATTTCATCATTTTTCATCATTCACTTTTGCACAAGGAAAAAAGATAGATGTACATATATAATGGATTCAGTAATTGTAATCAGCTGACTTATTAATTTTATATTGTTGAAATGAGTTTTGCTGAATTTGTTTGATTATCATAGGTTAGTTACATAGCAAAGGTGGCAACTTAGGCTCTATCTTTAACCTGAATACTATCTGAAGTAGAGACCTTCACAGCCGTGACTATCCTGTGATATCAGTGCTCGTCTCTGACACTGGGACTATATTCTTGTCATACTGAATTCTTCTTCAATTATTTCAGTAACTACAACTGACTACTACACTCATAAAAACCTTACGCTACAATCAGGGAAAATGAGCTTTTCTAAATCAAATGTGATGAAATCGTAACCAAGGTCCAACATGCTTCAAGATAGACTACAACTTTGCAATATTATCAATGGAATGTGGTGAAGCAGAAAAAAAACTTTAACTTCGAGACAATTTTAAAGCAGTTTGTGGAACAGTGTGGCCGTATGACCTACCACCATCAGCATTTATTCATGCTGGAAGCTGGTTATAACGAGAATAAAACTATCATTAGTCATTATAGAAAAGCAAACAAAATTTTTAACAAATATAAAAATACCCCAGACAGCTGAGAGCAGGGTAGAGCAAGGTGTAGCTAACTACGTAAATTTTGGGTAACAAGCCACGTGACAAATTCGGCGGCAGTTGGCATAGAAATGCAATGACGCAAGTAGAGACAGCTGCATCACGCTTTGAGAACATGATGTTTGACCAATAATTTATCAAATAGAATAAGCTCCCAACCAATGAGAACATCTGCCATCAATGGTACCTATACCTTGTAGCGGTATGGCGGCTTGTGTACCCTGACAATCCCCAGAGCTATGCCAGTGGGAGATTTACTCCTGTTAGGTTCAACCAAGCTGGACTGGTCTGCGTGGGTAGGGGTCAGACAAAAGCTTGTACTCTGGTCCTCCAGGTTAGGGGTTTTAGCACAGGGCTGACACCCCTGTCTATGTAAAAAAATCGCACGTTACGGAAACAACAATAAATGGAAAAACGTTGCTGCGGGACGGACATCCGGAGTCTCAGGCTCGTATGACTGACAGTGGTGAAAGCCGAAAGGAAGCCACTGGCATGAAAATGGATGCCCCGATCACAAAACACGAAACCAGAATTGGTTTTTGGAACGTCAGAACTATGAATGAGGCAGGAAAGCTGAGACAAATCACAGCAGAGATGAGGAACTACAAGATACATATCCTGGGAATAAGCGAGAGCAGATGGACAGGTAAGGAGAGAATAAAAACAGCTACAGGGGAAACAGTACTTTATTCTGGCAGAGAGGATGGTCAGCACAACGAAGGTGTAGCCATTATCCCGAAGAAAGGAATGGAAAGGTCTTTACTGGAATGGAAACCCATCAATAACAGACTGATAAGAGCAAGACTGAGAGGGAGGTTCACCAACACCACAATTATACAATGCTATGCACCAACAAATGACAGCGATGAAGAGATCAAGGACGAGTTCTATCAACAGGTACAAAAAGAAATGGAAACTACACCCAGGTACGATCTCATTATAGTAATGGGAGACCTAAATGCGAAAGTGGGAGCACACAATAATTATAACGAAAGAGTAATGGGGAAATGCGGCAGTGGAACAGCAAATGAGAATGGGGACAAATTAATAAGCTTCTGCAGTATTAGCAACCTGGTCATTGGAGGAACACTTTTTCCACACAAGGAAGTGCACAAGTTAACATGGGAATCACCAAACGGACGAGACAGAAACCAGATAGATCACATAATGATCAATGGCAGATGGAGACATGCACTACAAGACGTGAAAGTAAGAAGAGGCGCAGATGTGGGAAGTGATCATCACCTAGTAGTAGCAAGACTGAAAGTGAAACTCAGAGCTGCTGGACCAGTTGCAGTCAAACAGAAAAGATACAACATCACGAAACTGAAGGATCCCCTCACCAGAAAAGTTTTCGTGGTCGACGTAAAGAGAAGATATGAGATTATCAAAAGCCAGGAAAGAACAGAGACCGATGATGTTGACCAGAGATTCAACACCATCTCAACAATATACAAGGAAAGCAGCAAGTCATGCTTTGGATTCCAGGAAAGAAAGAGCCAAGACTGGATAACACCAGATACGCTAAATACAACAGCGAAGAGAAAAGAAATGAAAAGAAAGAAACAGAAGCTAAGTCTCCCAGGTTAAAGGCAATATATAGGGAACAGTACAGTCAGCTGGACAAGGAAGTTAAACGTCAAACCCGTGCTAACAAAAGGACATTTCTGAATGACCTTGCAAGACAGGCAGAAGAGGCAGCACTGAGAAATGAACAAAGCACAGCATACAAAATAACTAAAATCATCAGTGGAAAACGAGGTGCAAACAATATTACATTAGTAAGAGATAAGCACGGAAATCTCGTCACGACAGTAGAGGGACAGGAAACAAGATGGGCAGAGCATTTCAGAGAAACTCTGAATAAGGAACCACCAGAGACACAATTGAATGTTCCTGAGGCTGAAAATGATCTAGATGTTAATACAGACATCCCACGAAAAGAAGAAATCATCACAGCAATCAAAGGGTTAAAGAATGGAAAAGCGCCTGGTCATGATAACTTAAATGCAGAGCTATTTAAGACAGACCCAGCGCTAGCAGCAGAACTATTAGAACCCCTATTTGCACAAGTCTGGAAAACAGGGACAACACCAACAGAGTGGAGAAAAGGAATAATTGTCAAATTGCCCAAGAAGGGAGATCTTGCAGACTGCAATAATTGGAGAGGAATAACTCTTCTCTCAGTTCCCAGCAAAATACTAGGCAGGATAATTATACAGAGAATCTCAAAAGCAGTAGACCACAAACTGAGGAAAGAACAAGCAGGATTTAGAAAGAACAGAAGATGTGTAGATCATATATTTACCCTCAGGAACATTATAGAGCAGTTCTCAGAATGGCAAAGACAGCTGTACATTAATTTCGTTGATTTTGAAAAGGCTTTTGACAGTATACATAGGGACAGTTTATGGAAAATACTGAGGGCTTATGGAATCCCAAGCTGCATAGTATCAATCATAAAAAGCCTTTATGCCAACTTTACGTGCAGCATTGGGCAGAGCAACCTAACCTTTGAAGTGAAGACAGGAGTACGACAGGGATGCCCCTTATCAACCATTCTATTTTTAACAGTCATAGACTGGGTGATGCGCCAGACAACAGAGGGCAATCCAAGAGGAATAAGATGGACTACATTTTCTACATTGGAAGATCTGGAATATGCAGATGACATTGCACTGCTAGCACATTCACATCAACACATCCAGGAAAAAACGGATAGACTTAATAAGTATAGCCAGCAGGTGGGCTTGAACATCAACCTAAAGAAGGCAGAGGGCATGACGCTCAATGTGAGCAACCCTGAGCCCATATCAGTAAGGAATCAGCAACTGGAACAGACAGATGCCTTCACATACCTAGGATGCATAGTAACACCAGACGGCGGAGCAAGCAGAGACATCAACAACAGAATGAACAAAGCAAGAACAGCCTTTTTTAGTTTAAACAACATCTGGAAGTCCTCTCAGTACAGCACAAGCACAAAATTAGGATTATATAAGAGCTGTGTGCTTTCTGTGCTTCTCTATGGCGCGGAGAGCTGGAGAGTTACAGAGAAGGAAATTTCGAAATTGTCCTCTTTTCACACAACATGCCTAAGAAAAATTCTCCGAATCTTTTGGCTAAATACCATCACCAACCAAGATCTGCTTACTCGGAGCAAGCAAGAGGACATGCACACCATCATAGCTGGCAGACGCTGGAGCTGGGTTGGCCATGTCCTCAGAAGAGACCCCGATGCCATCACAAGAACAGCTATGCTTTGGACCCCTGAAGGAAAACGAAAGAGAGGCCGACCAAAAACAACTTGGCGGAGGACTGTGGAGGCTGAGATGCAAAGAATGAACCAGAGTTGGGGCACTGTACGAAGGATGGCCGCCGACCGAGCAAAGTGGAATTAATTTGTTGTTGCCCTACAAGACGCCACCAGGCGTAATGGTCACTGACTGTTTTGACGGCCGGCGGCTAAGGATCAAAGAAGAAGAAGAATGAGAACGTAGCCAGCTCAAGCCACTACGAAATTGTCGGCAAGAAATTATTAACCCGGCAGTCTTCTAAAATTGAACCACGTAGAATGACGTTCAATGTCTATCCAGCTCCCAGTTGAGGTTTTCAACAAATGATGATCAACATTCATCTATGTGTGTTTGCACACACGAAACAGTTTATTTCAGTTACTTAGCCAAGTAAGTAGTACGATCGCCTATCGTTTTGTATTTCAGCATACTTTTCTAATGAAAACATAATAGCACAAGAGAAATAGAAAAATGGAGGATTTGATACTGAAAATAGACAAGATGGCTATCAAGCTACTTACGCAGAAAGAAAGCAAATGCGTAGATATGATTATCCAGGATATGGAAAAGATTGATGTTGGGGAAGAATTTTATGAAGCATCTTGGATTGAAGTGTCAAGAGGAAAATACATTCTTCACGGACAGAAAAATAACTAAGATTTATCTGATGCGCAAAATGTATAAATTGATGTACATTAGTTGTCACTTTTTAACCAGTTTTGCTGTTGAAAAAAATTCATCTTTAAGGACCAGGCTGTTGAAAATTTATTAATGGTTGGATAACGTAGATGTCATTGTCAGAGTTCACATTAAATAACCACTAATGCTCTCCATCGCCCAACACCTGTTGAAGGAAGGAACGAACCAATCACACAGACAGGGTCTAAGAAATAACCAGCTCTGGCGAGCTTTAAGCCAGTACAACAATCACACTTAGACATGGACTAAAACAAATATAAAGGAGAAAGGAAATTATTATAAACGAAGTAAATATACCACCAAGTAACATAATACCTAATTGGTGCCTTAGGACCAGTCGCCCCGCTACATAATGCATAATTAATGCCCGTGACCAGTCTTTTTACGGAGAGCGGACACCAGAAACGATCACTGTGAACCACTGACAAAGATAATCACTAAACATGGATCAGCTGACAGTGCACCTGCAACAACCAAATATGCAAGGCCAGGAGCAGCAGCAAATACAGGAACTATATATGCAGTCCAACCAATACAGCCGCAGTTTTAGCTCTGCCATCGCCAGGAAAATGCACAACAAATATACCCCGCGCCACCCGTCTGATTTTGACAAGGTGAATGAAACTTTTCTGCCAGGAGGTTATCCTACAACACAGAAATCTAATACATGTCCCGCTGCACAGGAAGAATTTTTGTATAACTCTGCTACAGGAGGTTATTACGCCATAGGAAAATGAACAGACGGAACGCCACTCCTCCATCCAGAGGGATGAGGCAACCCTACATTCTCCCAGGAGGATATGATGAAAATTGTTTTACAAATGATGGTAACGTAACATACGCGGACATGCGCAGTTACAATGTTGAAAATAGGAGGAATTTGCATAAACATAACAACGGTCCTCGGTATGAAAAGGATAGACACATGATTGATTTGATGACGCACGAGAAACCACGTAGAACGTGGCAGAGACAACAGTACACAACCCAGACCGTACCCAGTTCCAATTCCGGCAGAGTCCACTCATATGTACCACTGAGAAACTTACCACATTATTGCCGTAGGAGAACGGAGGGCACTCCACGTACACTATCGCCGATCAAGTATTACGGCAACAAAACAAGTCGCATGACCGCAGTTGGCAGACACTGGGACACACTAAATAAAAGGCGACATAGAATGGCAGTAAGAAATTTCATTGCTGAGATAAAAGCCAGAAAGATATGGGAATTTAACAACGTAACATTAGAGAACAGACGAGGGTGTCTCCTAACGACAGAAGATGGATGGTGTGCACACATAGGTCAAATAAAATCAGGGAAGAAAGATCACATATATCAAGACATACATTTAGTGATTATGGATAAGACAACATCTACTAGACCAGTCAGGAAGGCCACATTAAACTACCAACCCTCAAGTCACACCTCTTCAAAAACGACGGACTCTGAATTCGACCAATATGATCCTACACCCGCGCCACCCACTGATGCAATACAGCAACTTGTACGTGAAAGAGATTCCTCTGAAAGTGAAAATAACATTCCACTGACCGAACTACGACAACGTCTTCAATACCGAGACTCACGTCTACATAATGATGCAAACATTCTGCCGACAACACAGGCAGAAGATACTACATCTGCCTTTATACGTACACAGGAGTATTCGCGCAGCGAACATACATCGGCCAATCGACATACCTCCAGCTCCGAATGGGATAGCGACGAAATCAAACCGTTAATACACTACCAGAATACAGCTGTTCCACACAATCAGACAGGTCCGGATCATAATACTCATGGACACACAGAGACGAGTTTCCACACTGATCCAGTATCAAATGATTACCCACATGAAACAAACGGAGAAACAGCAACCAACCTGTATCAACAACAATCTGACATTGATACCCTCGACCCAGATAGTGGCGAAGAATCTATTGATGACATTCCAGCCCCCGAAATACGCACCGCAGTCAAACGACCTTATTTCCCCACCTCTGACGATTCACCTCCAGTCACTAAGCTCGTGAAATTGCCACAAGAACATGTAAGAAACAAAATACGAACGAAACGTCGACAAGTTCACAGACAGAAAGATGACTCGCCAGTCAACCCTCCCTTAGCTCGATTGCAGTCATCTCGTATTTCTCCAGCATGCTGACAATCAGTCAACGCCACGTCACTTGCTGTGCAACATTCACAGTACGATTCCAGATTGTCTAACCGAGAGATTGCAATGCTGGAAATGGCAGAAAAACTAAAGGACCTAGCAAAATTTTTATAGGCACCCAGTTGTGTCCTATGTACTTGTTAATACAAGTACAATCAACGCTGCAGTTTTATTTTTCTTTTTACAAACGATTATTTTTTTTTTTTTTTTGGCAGAACAACACGTTTCGACTTTATTATATTTTTTTTTTTGGTGACGAAAACGTCTCGTTTTTATTATTATTATTTTTTTTGGTGCCTAATCACGTCTCTCGATTTTATATTTTTTTGGGGCCGAAAAACGTCCCTCGAAACTTTTTTTCAGCTCACGTGAAGATGACATATTAGCTGATGATCCACTTCCTGATTGAGATGTCACAGCCACACCTGGTACCAATTTCTTCCCCGATGAGGTAACCGCTGATGATCAGATCACCTCCAGAGCAACCGGCATATTTGTCATATTGTTTTTAGGAATTTGTTTGGTACTGACACGTGTTCACTTAACACATTACCATATTTTATGTTACACTGTATACCATTTTATTATATTGTATTAAAATAAAAAATGGACAATTTACCATGACGGTTAAAGATAAAAAATGGACATTTTACCATGACGGCTTAACAAAAATGCTCTTAACTGTTTATTACCGAATTTCTAAATTGTAAATGATTTGTAAATCTTTAAAACAATGCAATGACAAAGAGACAGTCTATCCATGAATTTTTTGTCCTTCTTCAAGTACTGGATCGACTGGGTTAGGTTATCATGCCTTTCAACAACTTCCGGTCCCTTGTGCTGTTCATAATTTATATTGATTGTCTTAAGTTAGGTGTCGGTCAAGGATAGACCCGCGGTCAGAAGAGACCCTGGATATTATGTAAGTATGCTTTTAATTTCCTGTGTTTCCGTCTTTAAACGTCATAGCGTGTCCCAGTTTCTGGTGTCGAAAATGAGAGCTATTAAGAAGACAAGGAAAGACCTTGACCTGATGGCTTAGGACAAAAAGACCTGGCATAAGTTTGTTGAAGGCCTGTGGTCTCTAGCGAGGTCAAGGATAATGATGGTGATGAAGTAAGTAGCTATTGGGCCCATTATATAAAACGGGCCCCACTTAATGTGTGACCAGGGCCCCTAACACTGTAGTTACGCCACTGTGTCTTACGTCGTAGCCGCACTTCATGTCTATTTTCAAGTAAATTTGCCTGCTTTCACCAATGTATTTCCATTCTCATTAAATGTTTTTTTTAAAAAAGTGAACTATCTATTTCTGAAGATCGTAATAAAGTTCCTTTGAGAACTGGTCTCCTTCAGGACATGATCGTTAATCTCGATAAGTTGCCATGGTATTTTTAATAATCTTCAGTTACCGACACACAAAAAAAAAAAAAAAAAAAAAAAATTCCGTGGCCTCAAGTAACTTTCTTGTTCGGGAACTGCCGTCTGTTATTAGCTTCACAATATAACGTTCATAAAGTTATATGTACATTTGGAGAACTCTGTCTTATTGTCATTGATACAGATTATTTGCATTTGAGGCTTTTCAGTGTATAAATGCTTTTTAGAGGGGCGCGTTTCCTTTAGTTCTGTCGTCTTCTAAGAACTCATAACTTTATGTTTGCCTCATCTGTAAATATACAGTATTTTTAAGCACAGTATTGTGATCATGAATTATCAAACGGGACCCATAGATGCAGCAATAGAGAATGCAGTCAGCGACCCATAGCTTGACTGCTTGCGTCAGGGTCAGCGAACCAGAGCTGACCAAGACCCTACTCCACCTCCACGTGGTGGTCCTGGAAACAGGCTACATCACTGCAGTCTGGCTGAGAGAGCAGGGATCGAAGAGGGAAGGCAAACCCGGTCCCCAAAAATGCCGTGCTGAAGTCAGATGTGTCGGCCGAAAGGCGCAGATATCGCAGCTCCGGTGTAAACAGACACAACGCAACCAACGTCCTTTTCAGGACAAACGAGGAAGAAGAAGAAGAAGAATTATTAAACACTCTGAAACTAAAAGCTTCCAGAAATAAATAGGTAACTAAAGTATTTAGTATATCAAAGAGCTGCGTAATTTCTCTACTTCGGTGCGGTGCAGAATGCTGGATAGGACGAGAAAATAGAAATGTCCAAATTGTCCGCTTTCCACATAACCTGCCTAACGAAAATTCTTCGAATATTCTGGCTGAACACCATCACTGACCAAGAAGTGCAAACTCGGAGCCCCCAAGAATACAGTCGCACCATCATAGCGGATAGACGCTGGAAATAGGTTGGCCACATCCTCAGAAGAGACCCTGATACCATCGCCAGAAGAGACCCTGACACCATCACCAGAAGAGATCCTGACACCATCACCAGAAGAGACCCTGATACCATCACCAGAAGATACACTGACACCATCACCAGAAGAGACACTGACACCATCACCATAAGAGACACTGACACCATCACCAGAAGATACACTGACACCATCACCAGAAGAGACCCTGACACCATCACCAGAAGAGACACTGACACCATCACCAGAAGAGACCCTGACACCATCACCAGAAGAGACACTGACACCATCACCAGAAGAGACCCTGACACCATCACCAGAAGAGACCCTGACACCATCACCAGAAGAGACACTGACACCATCACCAGAAGAGACACTGACACCATCACCAGAAGAGACCCTGACACCATCACCAGAAGAGACCCTGACACCATCACCAGAAGAGACCCTGACACCATCACCAGAAGAGACCCTGACACCATCACCAGAAGAGACCCTGACACCATCACCAGAAGAGACCCTGACACCATCACCAGAAGATACACTGACACCATCACCAGAAGAGACCCTGACACCATCACCAGAACATACATTGACACCATCACCAGAAGAGATCCTGACACCATCACCACAAGATACACTGACACCATCACCAGAAGAGACCCTGACACCATCACCAGAAGATACACTGACACCATCACCAGAAGAGACCCTGACACCATCACCAGAAGAGACACTGACACCATCACCAGAAGAGACACTGACACCATCACCAGAAGAGACACTGACACCATCACCAGAAGATACACTGACACCATCACCAGAAGAGACCCTGACACCATCACCAGAAGATACACTGACACCATCACCAGAAGATACACTGACACCATCACCAGAAGAGACCCTGACACCATCACCAGAAGAGATCCTGACACCATCACCAGAAGAGACCCTGACACCATCACCAGAAGATACACTGACACCATCACCAGAAGAGACCCTGACACCATCACCAGAAGAGACACTGACACCATCACCAGAAGAGACCCTGACACCATCACCAGAAGATACACTGACACTGACACCATCACCAGAAGAGACACTGACACCATCACCAGAAGAGACACTGACACCATCACCAGAAGAGACACTGACACCATCAACAGAAGACACCCTGACACCATCACCAGAAGATACACTGACAGATCCTGACACCATCACCAGAAGATACACTGACACTCACCAGAAGAGACACCATCACCAGAAGAGACACTGACACCATCACCAGAGAGACAGACACTGACACCATCACCAGACCCTGACACCATCACCCCTGACACCATCACTGACACCATCACCAGAAGAGACCCTGACACCATCACCAGAAGAGACACTGACACCATCACCAGAAGAGACCCTGACACCATCACCAGAAGAGACACTGACACCATCACCAGAAGAGACCCTGACACCATCACCAGAAGAGACCCTGACACCATCACCAAGAAGAGATCCTGACACCATCACCAGAAGATACACTGACACCATCACCAGAAGAGAGACCTGACACATCATACACTGACACCATCACCAGAAGATACACTGACACCATCACCAGAAGAGACCCTGACACCATCACCAGAAGAGACACTGACACCATCACCAGAAGATACACTGACACCATCACCAGAAGAGACCCTGACACCATCACCAGAAGAGACCCTGACACCATCACCAGAAGAGACCCTGACACCATCACCAGAAGATACACTGACACCATCACCAGAAGATACCCTGACACCATCACCAGAAGAGACCCTGACACCATCACCAGAAGAGACACTGACACCATCACCAGAAGAGACACTGACACCATCACCAGAAGAGACACTGACACCATCACCAGAAGAAGAGATCCTAACATCATCACCAGAAGAGATGCTGACACCATCACCAGAAGAGATCCTGACACCATCACCAGAAGAGACCCTGACACCATCACCAGAAGAGACACTGACACCATCACCAGAAGAGACCCTGACACCATCACCAGAAGAGACCCTGACACCATCACCAGAAGAGACACTGACACCATCACCAGAAGAGACACTGACACCATCACCAGAAGAGACACTGACACCATCACCAGAAGAGACACTGACACCATCACCAGAAGAGTCCCTGACACCATCACCAGAAGAAACCCTGACACCATCACCAGAAGATACACTGACACCATCACCAGAAGAGACCCTGACACCATCACCAGAAGAGACACTGACACCATCACCAGAAGATACACTGACACCATCACAAGAAGAGACCCTGATACCATCACCAGAAGAGACCCTGACACCATCACCAGAAGATACACTGACACCATCACCAGAAGAGACCCTGCCACCATCACCAGAAGAGACACTGACACCATCACCAGAAGATACACTGACACCATCACCAGAAGAGACCCTGACACCATCACCAGAAAATACACTGACACCATCACCAGGAGAGACCCTGACACCATCACCAGAAGAGACACTGACACCATCACCAGAAGATACACTGACACCATCACCAGAAGATACCCTGACACCATCACCAGAAGAGACCCTGACACCATCACCAGAAGAGACACTGACACCATCACCAGAAGATACACTGACACCATCACAGAAGAGATCCTGACACCATCACCAGAAGAGACACTGACATCATCACCATAAGATACACTGACACCATCACCGGAAGAGACCCTGACACCATCACCAGAAGAGACACTGACACCATCACCGGAAGAGACACTGACACCATCACCAGAAGATACACTGACACCATCACCAGAAGAGATCCTGACACCATCACCAGAAGATACACTGACACCATCACCAGAAGAGATCCTGACACCATTACCAGAAGAGACACTGACATCATCACCAGCAGATACACTGACACCATCACCAGAAGAGACCCTGACACCATCACCAGAAGAGACACTGACACCATCACCAGAAGAGACACTGGCACCATCACCAGAAGATACACTGACACCATCACAAGAAGAGATCCTGACATCATCACCAGAAGAGACCCTGACACCATCACCAGAAGAGACACTGACACCATCACCAGAAGATACACTGACACCATCACCAGAAGAGACCCTGACACCATCACCAGAAGAGACCCTGACACCATCACCAGAAGAGACACTGACACCATCACCAGAAGAGACCCTGACACCATCACCAGAAGAGACACTGACACCATCACCAGAAGAGACACTGACACCATCACCAGAAGATACACTGACACCATCACCAGAAGATACACTGACACCATCACCAGAAGAGACCCTGACACCATCACCAGAAGAGACACTGACACCATCACCAGAAGAGATCCTGACATCATCACCAGAAGAGACCCTGACACCATCACCAGAAGAGACACTGACACCATCACCAGAAGATACACTGACACCATCACCAGAGGAGACCCTGACACCATCACCAGAAGAGACACTGACATCATCACCAGAAGATACACTGACACCATCACCAGAAGAGACCCTGACACCATCACCAGAAGAGACACTGACACCATCACCAGAAGAGACACTGACACCATCACCAGAAGAGACCCTGACACCATCACCAGAAGATACACTGACACCATCACCAGAAGAGACCCTGACACCATCACCAGAAGATACACTGACACCATCACCAGAAGAGACCCTGACACCATCACCAGAAGAGACCCTGACACCATCACCAGAACTATCATGCTATTGAATCCAGAAGGAAAGTGAAAGCAAGATCTGCCAAAACTACCTGGCGGAGAACTGTGGAAACAGATGCATAGCATGAACCAGAGCTAGGGCACCACATGAAGGATGGCTGCCGACTAAGCAAAGTGGAGGCATTGTGTACAAGAAGCCACCAGGCGTGATGATCGCTGATTGCTCTGCCAGTCAGTGGCCAAGGACCAAAGAAAAATGAAATTATTTAGGCAAATCAAGAAGCTGTAAGCCCCGCGTAGTTCCTGGTAGTCTCTGAGAAGACAACGAGAAAATACGACTACTGCTTCTTCAGGCATGTCGCCTCAGGCATTAAAATGAAGTTATGCTTGGGGCTTGCAAGTTCATCGTTTAAAATGAAGTTATGCGTGGGGCTTGCAAGTTCATCGTATAAAACAAATTGTTACAGAAATCAGGGCTGAAAAATTACATTCATGTTTTTAGTGTTCGCATCTCGCAAGGAGACCAGCTACAGTGGTAGCAATATGCTTCACGTGGAACTGAAAGGGAAATAAATAAATGAACAAACTGTAACCAGCAACTTTAAATACAAATTTTAAATTTATTAAACTCTCATCTGTTGCTCGTTTTAAAAAAAAGGACACAAAAAATAAAGAAAGAGAGAAAGAAGAATAGCTTAGCCAATGTCTTAGATCGGCCTGACACAAGCATAACTTTCTAAGAGGAAAAGGGTTTTATCAGAATCAGATACAGAAACAAATGTGATGCAGAGAGAGCATCCAGGATACGCACACAAATGATGAATATTACCAGCTCAGCAGAAGAGAACAAGCGATATTCTTAAGACTCCGCACGGGCCACAACAGATTGGGATATCATGTTTTCAACAAGCTAAAGATAGGAACTGCCGATGGGTGTAAATGTGGCACTGATAAAATGACTGCTGAAAATCTACTTCAAAGATGCCCAACATATGAGGTACAGAGAAAGCACATATTATCTCCTAGATCATTTTCAGCCTCAGGAACATTCAATTGTGTCTCTGGTGGTTCCTTATTCAGAGTTTCTCGGAAATGCTCTGCCCATCTTGTTTCCTGTCCCTCTACTGTCATGATGAGATTTCCGTGCTTATCTCTTACTAATGTAATGTTGTTTGCACCTCGTTTTCCACTGATGATTTTAGTTATTTTGTATACTGTGCTTTGTTCATTTCTCAGTGCCGCCTCTTCTGCCTGTCTTGCAAGGTCATCCAGAAATGGTCTTTTGTTAGCACGGGTTTGACGTTTAACTTCCTTGTCCAGCTGACTGTACTGTTCACTATATATTGCCTTTAACCTGGGAGAAACATGTCCCATAACAAGACAATAAACAGTACCGTGTCTGTAACTACCTGCCAGTGCCAATATCCGTTACAAGGTTCTCGAAAGTTACCTTGAAGATTCAGCATGGTACACGAACGCACAGAACTTGTTAAATATACCCTTTATTTCGGCATGTACACGGATATGAAAGTGCACCTGTCATAATCGTTGATAGATTTCAGTAATAATTTAGGAGATGAGCGAAGTTAAAAAAAAATGTCCCCAGCTACTGACACTTTCACGACAGTCCTTGTAATTGTTTTATCTTACAGTTCACATAGGTCAGTGTTTCTAAAATTATGTTAGAAGAGGCCTGTGCTCGTTGAATAAGCCGCCAACTTTGCACTCTGTCCCAATTTTTTTCTTCGAAATAAGGAGTTTGGCGAGGCGCACCTTGTTCAACCTAGAAAGAAGCTCCGTCGGTTACATTAGGGGGCATATTCAAATATAAGAGATCTTGTAAAGTGCGTTATGGAGTTCAGAGTTGGTATCTGTCATGTACCCTTGCAACGTTTTTATGTAGCAATTTGTTTATACATGATGACATTGCCAGTTTCATGCACAGTGCCCTAGTAGTCTTCTCTGATACGACACGCCTGAGAAAGCAGTTCACGTATTCTTTCTTTGTCTACGCAGGGTTCTCTGGGAACTACAAGGCAGAAAGTGTGTTAGCAGTGGGATTTGAACTCACGTCAACCAGAGTGGACTGTAACATGAAGGCAACATTATACACTTTTTTAATCAGAGCTTCTAGAAGGGTCCTAGATGAACGCCTGTCTGTTGCCTTCAGCCCACGTGTTTCCAAACAGAGACCTAGACTTGCTAACATACTGTTATGTATTCTTGCGTCTGTGGGTCCTCGGCTATTTCGGCTGCCAAAAGAGGTTTATCATATCGCAATATACAATATGTGACAGTCTCCGGACATCAGCAGAACATACACCTTTATTTATTCATTTATTTTATAGATTAAAAAATAGCGGAATAGCCTCAGTTGATCTTCACTTGCCTCCGCATATCCGTCATCTTGGTCTACCCTGTTCAACCTAATTGTTGGTTATAGCACTCCCCCCCATCCCAGCCTACATCATCTAGTTGTATTTGTGACCACTGCGCCAATAAAATATAGATTAACGTACATACTATAATGTATAGAGCCGGCAACCTCATCATGTAAACATAATTGTTACATAAACCATCACCGCAATATGACATGCATGTTACAATGCAGGCTTCCTGTAAGGGGACCCGGTGTAGTGGTGGATCCATGCTCCAGTGGAAGCGAGATGGGAAATGATGATACATAATATATCCTATGTCGTTTACAGAAGTCTGATAAAACGAAGAAAGAATTGAACCACTGATCGCTCAGACTTGTCTTAAAAGGCGACAAGTGTAAGGTTGTGCATGGTGGTGGTTATCTCGTCATGTAAAAGAAATTGCAATAGAAACTACCACTACAAGACCACCGGAAGATATTTGGCTCATTTTCTCTGCAATGGAGATGCTTGCTGCCGCTGAAGGAGCGTAAGCGAAGAATGATGATTGTGAATGCGCACGGGCCTTCTGCGATGTCGTTCGTTACTCGTTGCTTGTCGGCTGATTTTCTAACAGTTGTTTGGCAGGACAACCCTAGACTTCTTAACATAATCGCTCCCGCCGTGACCAGGTCTCTTTAACTCCTTCCTTATTTTGTTTGTACAGTGAAATTCGTCAATCACCATTCGTGGTAGAAACGATCCTTGTACCAGTTCAGTATCCCCTAACCACAATCGTCTTTATTAAAGTTTGATTTATTTGTGACTGCGTCAGTGTATTATTGGCAGAGTAGTTATTGTACTAGAATCCCGAGGATAAGATACGAAGAGTGACGCCGAAAAACAAACGGAGACGAGAGCAGCAGACAGAAATGAAATGGATCTTTTTCTTCTGCGTTCGTCCTGAAAAGGATGTTGGTTACGTTGTGTCGCCGTTTATAGCGAAGCTGCGATATTTGCGCCTTTCGGCCCGACACATCCGTTTTCAGCATGGCATTTTTGGGACCGGGTTTGCCTTCCCTCTTCTATCCCTACTCTCTCGGCCAGACTGCAGTGATGCAGCCTGTTTCTAGGATCACCACTTGGAAGTGAAGTAGGGTCTTGGTCAGCTCTGGTTCGCTGAACCTGACGCAAGCAGTCAAGCTATGAGTCGCTGGATGCATTCATCTCGTTTGCTGCGTCTTCAGACATGGGTATACCTTGAGCGGGTGGCACAGGACAGGCGGACTCCTTAGATGAGCTAAGGGTAATGACGATGATGATTGGCATGTTGATTAGAGCGTGTGCTTGTCGAAGCTAAGGGACCGGGTTCAAAACCAGGTCGCGTCACAACCTAGTCTACCCAGTTCTAAAAATGGGTACATGACTCTGCTCTTGAGATACAGAAGGCGAAGGTTGGAAGAAAGGAGACGGGTCATCATACCAAATAAAACTGAGATCTTTTAGGGTTAAGTCTGTAACATTTCACTCTTTTAAAGCAGGATCTGCTATGGGTTACCTTTGCCTTTACGTTTGTAGTATAGACTACAAGCAAAGGCTATTTGTTGTTATTGGACTAGAGCTTCTGTGCTTCTCGCTCTTTTGTAGCCAATACCAAGTTGAGAACTCCTTGTTATGATCTACGCTACAGATGTAGGCTTTTCCTGTAACTTCTCTACCATTCCGAAACTTGACGAGTTGAAGTCATGAGCTCCAGTTTTTCCATCTTGGCTTACATGAAAAGGATCATCACATTAGGAAGAATCATTTGGCATACTTGCATTACCCGCCATCTTTTTGATGAGGCGCGCTCCATTCAACCTAGCCTCAGGGTTCCGTCGGATATCTAGATATAAAAAAACCACGCGGTCTGGTTATTCTGATTAACCAACGACTGCTTTACGGGGCCCTGATGCTGGCTTCCTGAAAGGGGGCAAGCTTAAGCGACGGCTCTTTGCTCTGTAAGGAGCCTAAAGCTGAATGAGTGATTTTATCTCTTTGACTCTGCTTATAATCATCATTGAGATCACCTGGTCAAAGTTGAGAAACATTCACCCAGAAAATGGCCTTACAGAAGTGAACAAAAAAAAAAAAAAAAAAAAAAAAAATGGCTAGTAGTGATGTAGAGGAAATGTAGACAACCCGGGCAGAATTTCTGATAGGGTCGGGAAAAAGAGGTTGACAGAAACGTCTAAAAGTGGATTAATGTCAGTTGAAGGTTGAAACATTTAATTGTCATTACTTTTGTAATTATATAACCAAGGAGTAGTTAAATGTGACATAAAGGCACTATAATTTATAATCTACTTGAATGGCATTGTTGAACTTTATGTCTTCACCTGAAATAAGACAAATAGGCACAGTGGCGGCTTTTATGCTTCTTGGCTGGTGGGGATATCTATTCATAATTTTGTAGTTACACATAAATGGGTCCTTGCGTAGAACATAAGGATTGCCGTTGTACGACAAGAGAGCAAAACGCACTGGCATACTATGACCATTTTATTATTATTATATTATTATTATCATTATATTACTCGTATTATTATACGATGACAAGAGCACACACAGCAAAAAACAGTACAGGGTTATTGTTTCATTACGATTAAAATAGCAAGACAAAATATTTCATTGTTGTACGCTGCTGAATCTTCCTCTCAGTCTTGTTCATATCAGTCTGTTGTTGATGGGTTTCCATTCCAGTAATGACCTTTTTATACCTTTATTTAGGATAATGGCTATGCCTTCATTGTGCTGTCCATCCTGTCTTCCAAAGTAAAGTACTATTTCTTCGGTTACTGTTTTTATTCTCCATGTCCAGGCTCATCAGCTCTCGTTTATTCCCATGATATGTAATCTGTAGTTCCTTATTTCTGTTGTGATCTGCCTCAGTTTTTCTGCCTCATTCTTAGTTATGACGTTCCAGAATCCAATTTATTTGCGATCAGGGCATCCGTTGTCATGCCAATGGCTTCCTTTTGACCTTATTACTCCTAAGGGTCCAACTGGCAGCTTGGTGCAACAAGACCATACCAAACGATTGGAAGATTGCCATAATAACACCGATTTTTAAAAAGGGTGACAACCGGAAATGTGGAAATCATTGAGGCATATACCTTCTCAGTGTCCCTGGTAAAATCTACTCTAGAATCATGGAGCAGAGACTCAGACGCCTAGCTGAGCCACAAATGGATGAGGTCCAGTGTGGCTTCCGAGCAAATCAAAGTACTCAAGACCTAATCTTCACACTCAGACAGTTGAGTGAAAAGGCTCTTGAGAGTAAGAGTGAGATCCATCTTTGCTTCTTAGATCTGGAAAAGGCATTTGACAAGGTATCCTGGAACAAACTCTGGGACTGTTTGGCAAGGAAGAACATTCCATCACCTCTGATTCATGCTATACAGAGCTTCTACGGGTCTTGCAGAAATTATGCGAGGACGGCAAGCCATAAGTCAGAAGAGTTCAGGACCACCACTGGTGTAAGACAAGGTGATATCCTGTCACCTTATCTTTTCATACTCCACATGGACGATGTCATCAAGGCATGTAAGGAGAGAACAAGAAAGTATTCAGTGGTGTACTGGAAGATGAGACAGGTCTGTATTGCAGAGCTGGCATTTGCTGATGATGTTGCCCTGATTGCTAAATCAGAGGCACATCTTCAATCCAACCTGCAAGTCTGGAAGGAAGAGCTGGAGAAGAGAGGGATGATCATAAGCAGCTCGAAAACAAAAACCATGGTGATATTACGAGAGGAAAGACATCAGATTAAGCTGAGAAAACAGGTCCTGGAGCAGGTCGACCACTTTAAATACCTTGGAGCTGTCATAGACCGGAAAAGAGGCATCAAAGAAGAGTTGGCTACCCGAAGAGCAGCAGCTGGGAGACTTTTTCAAGCCATAAATCGAGGATTCCTCAGCAAAAGAGAAGTTGGTAAGAAGACGAAGATGGCTGTATACCGCTCCACCTATGTCCCAGTCTTGACGTATGGATACGAGCCATGGGCAATGACTACAACCCACAAAAGCCAGATCGAAACCTCAGAAATGAGGTATCTGAGGAAGATGGTTGAAGTAACAAGAAGAGACATGGTCCGCAACCAGACGATGGCCTAAAAACCCAACCCCTGCAGACCCAAGTAGAACAGTCCCAACTGAGATGGTTTGGCCATGTCTGCAGAATGGGAGAAGATCGGCTACCACGACAAGCATGGGAAACTAAGAGCCAGAGATCCAGACCTCCAGGATGACCAAAAGTCCGCTAGGAGGACAACATTAGACAATCTTTGAAGGACCGAGGACTTGACTGGAACCAAGCCAGGAGGAAGACAGCCGATAGAATAGTATGGCGCTGTCTCTTACAAACCTCTACACCTCACGGTAGAAGAGGAACGAATAACTAAGTAAGGCTTCATTTTGGCTTTCAACACTGTCAGTCTTACGAGCCTCAGACTCTACATGTTCGTTCTACATCAAAGCTTTATCATTTGTTGCTGTTTCCGTTAGGTGATTGTTTTTTTTTTTAACATAGACAGAGGTGTCATCTCTGTGCTAAAACCGCCAACCTGGAGGACCTCATGGACTTTGTTGCCTAAATGAGGATTATGATCAATCGTGGCCCATCATCATCGGAGGATTGACTTGATGGTAGGAAACAGATACGATAATCTGTGCATATGCTTCAGGTTCTTATCCGAGAGAGTCACAACAAAAGCTTCTGATGAGAAGCATAAAAGTCTGCAGTGAGTGCTTCAAGGACCACGTCTGCAAATTCGCCAGATAATAAGTAGCATTGTGGCTACCTGTCCAGATGGAACAAGTATCTTGACATCAGCACCTGATGTATGACGACGAGAAGGGATAATTAACGAGCTGCATTTCACATCAACTACTAATAGAGACACCATTGGAGCATAGGGTTGTTCTAGGGAAAAGGTGACTTACTGCACAACTACTCTCTTCTACAGCTATCATCTAAAACTGTGCAGTTAAATACCTGACATGTCCTGTGCCACCACTACACCAGTTCTCTTCTCAATTTCTGGGAACTATATTATTTTCTATCCAACATCCATCTCGACACAATCATCACCATCATAATCATCATCATCACTGTCATCATCATCTTCATCACCATTATCTACATCATCATCATTATTGCTAACATAAAAATTATATTGGAAACGACCGTCTGTTACAGCGTTGTCATAATCACTACTGCCATTGTTATCGCCCCCACCATCACCACTATTGTTATCAAGATAACAACATTCATCTTGATCGTCATTTTTATCATAATCATCATTACTATCATTATCACCACAGATTTTTTTCATCATCATCATCATAACTACTATAAGTAATCTCACCATTACCATTGCCAACATTTAACTAAAACTATATTCCCTTTCTCTTCTTTGTTTATTGTGACCGTGTGCTGATGGTGTAACGTATAGTGTAAGCTCGATCACTGTCATGTCAGTGGGTGGTTGCAAATGATGGTGATGCTATACAAACGAGTACATACAGTTTCACGACACAGATGCTGGATGATTTTTTTTAACTCGTGGTAAACAGACTTCACTATAACAGAAGTGAAACAGGAAAAATTGCGTAGTTTATTTACATCTTCCATATTCAGAAAAAAACAAATCACGTGGAAGGGGATTCATCTGTCCGACCTTGACACTGCATGTATACATCCGTTATACAGTCATTTTATTTCATGTTGCTTACAAATAAAGATAGTCCTTGCATTCTTCTTCATTCGTTCCTGTTCTCTGTCTCTGCTGTTATTCTCTTCTTCTCAAATACGTATATATTGCCTCTACTGTCTTTGCCTATAACTGGCTTGAGAAACCGTTGAAAACTTCTTATTTCTGTCACTAAGCTTTTCTCACTCTATGTTCTAGGTTTTCTTCCATCTTTGACATAAGGTCTATTTTTCTATAACGACTGTTTGAGCGCTTTGGTTATCTTGTACTAAGACTGGCCTATACCGCCAGGGATGACTATTTCTACCAAACTGTCAATGCTACACACTTAGATCAGCTACCAAAGTTTATGCATACCTGCTGGTCTTGAAACTTGGACAAACATATCTTGCACGCTGTCCTTGAAAACATACGTAAAACTATTTCTAATTTGCATCAAGCGGCACATTTGCTATAAAGATGGCATTTTGAGCTCACAGAGAGCTAGACAACAGTAGATCTCTTGTGAACACAAGAACAACAAAACTGTGGCATGTTGTCTTGATCACTCCCCGTAAATTGCTCACCATTCTGTACTTTAACACATGGGAGAAAAACACATTCCCAACCTACGCCTATCGCGTTTAAATCTCAACTCACTACTTATTTTCTCCGATTTACCATTATTACAATTCTTAAAACCCTACCACTCAAGCTTTGTCACGAATCGTTCACTCCAAAACCCGCGCTTCATGCTCTGTTCACATTAATTTAGACAAAAACAACTCACTCAATATTCCTAAGGGACATAATAATAATTCGTCTCCCTTCGCTGAATAAGTCTAATATATTCTTATTCCCCTTTAAGTAATCATATAGCTTATGCAAATTTCCAAAACCATTATTTTACCACATGCCACTTTCTATACACTAAATTCAGGGCCTATTTTAGGGGTCTTAACTTAAAAAATTGCCTCCCTTAGTTCCAAAACACAACCCACAGTGCTCTAATATTTTACGGAGATAACCAAACGAAATAACAAAAAGTAATACGTCTTACTAAGAGAAAGAACAAGGAAACCTACGTTGCGGCCACAAGGCCCTCGTCAGGGACAGAAAAACCAAAGACAGAAGGGAAAGAAAGTGAGAATTAAGTGGAGAACATGAAACTATAGGAATAAGAGACAAATAATCCCTGATAGTGTCACATGTTGGAGCGAAAATGGCCGCTACTGAACCGGAAACCGGAAGTAAATAGTACATTGAAACTATAACTAAAAAATGATGAAAACAAGGACTGGAAAACCCTGTGGGGGAAAAAGTAATGCATATTGAGGGAAAAAAAAAAAAAAAAATCAGATATAAAAAAAATTTAAAATAAATAAATAAAATAAAATAAAATTTAAAAAAAAATAAATAAATAAAATAAAAAGGCTAGATAGAGAAAGACGCCTCAAACAAAAGCATGCTGGGTGTTCAAACCATTGGGTTTGAGGCAACCCATAAGATGGATCAGGTGTTGTTCCAGGCGGAACAGTCTGTTGGTATCCGATGAACATGATCTGATGGCTGTCACCTGGATGTCAGTGGCACCGTGGTGGCCAGGGCCATTGGTGTTGATTTCAGCTGCGAGATGTCGTAGGGGTGTTTGCAGAATCGGTCACCCAGTCGTGTGCCCATTTGCCGATGTAAGTAATATTGCAACGTTTGCATATAATAGCATAAATGACATTACGTGACTCGCATGTGAAGCCCTGGGTGATGGTGAACTTGGCCGTAGGGAATCTCGCTGAGCGTGTTTGGATTACATACTGACATGTCTTGCTTCGTGTCCGGTTACATGGCTGGGTACGAAAATGGCCATCGTCGACAGTTTTCAAACGGCGGTTGACTAGGAGGTCCCTCAAATTTTTATTCCGTCTATATGCCAGCAAAGGTGGCTCACTAAACACTTCTCGTGCCACTGGGTCAGCTTGGATGAGAGGTAGGTGGCGATACAGGATCCTTTTAACAGCAGCGCTGTGAGGGTGATAGGTCAATATTAACTTGACTCTATCCAAGGAGGTTTTGTGGCGGGGGCTGAGGACCTCTAGACGTGAGATAGGGAGAACACGCTCTAAGGCAGAGGTAAGAACATCCTCTGGATTCTGTCTCCTGCGGAAGAAGTCCAACATTTCCTGGGCTCGGCATAAAAAGTCATCATCGTCATGGCATAACCGACGGAGGCGGAGAAGTTGTGAGAAAGGCAAGGAGTCACGACAAGCATGAGGATGAGAGGAAGTGTACAAGAGGTAACTGTGTGCATCGGTGGGTTTGTAGTACACCGAAGTGTTAAGGTGGGGGAGCGATAGTGACAACAATGTCAAGGAAATTATCAGAGACAGTGGAGATGTGAGAGGTGAATTTGATCGCAGGGTGGAAGTTGTTGATGAAGTGTATGAACCTAAATAGGTCATTCCTCTGGCATATCAGTAAGACCTATGCTATCATCGTTGTATCTATGATACATAAATGGAAAAGGTCCAGGATACTGCTGCCACACCTGATACTCCAGGTAGCCCATGAAGAGGCAGGCATTGCTGGGACCCATCTTGGTGCTCATAGCGACTCCACTGACTTAGTCAAAGAACTGTCCGTTGAACTGAAAGGAATTGAGTCGAAGGACCAGTTCTGCAAGACTGAGAAGAGTCTCTGTAGCGATAGAGTGGTGGGTGCGCTGGTCTTAGAAAAACCGGAGAGCTCGGAGACCGTCAGAGTGAGGAATAGAAGTGTAAAGCGAGCAGACATCTAACAGAAATAAACGGTAGGTACAGTCTAGGGAAAGCTGGATAGAGGAAAAAGTAGTAAGGGCATGGTTGGTGTCCTTTAAGAAGGAAGGAAGCTGCTCTACGATAGGCTGGAAGACGCTGTCTAGGAAGTCAGATATATGTTCGGTAGGGCAAGCACAAGCCGAAACGATGGGTCCCTCAGGGTTGGAGGGTTTATGAATTTTGGGAAGCATATAAAACACAGGCTTGCCCAGACAACTATCATGGATACGGAGATGAGAGGCGCTAGAAGGTAAGGACTTGTTAGCGATAAGACTTTTGATGGTGTCATGGACCAGGCGATTGTTGAGGACTGTCGCATCATTGTCACGTCGCTGGTGGAAGGAGCAAACTTCGGAACCCATATTTTCACACTCAGTCTGTCTAGTCACCCCTGACTTCAAACCTCTGGTTACATTATGATCTTTGACTTCTTGTTCTCTTATATTCTTTTCTTTTCCGTTTATTCCAGTGTTTCTCAGCATTTTTGTGTTCACGGCATACTTTTCAATTTTCTAAAAATTTGCGGCACACCTTTTTAACCCCGCGCCTGAATAAAAAATTACAGTGATATATTCTAAATTAAATACACTAATTTGTGGGTACTTTAGAATAATAAAAAAAAAAGGTAAAGGAACCCGTTACACGCCCATTGAGGCATATTAGGAATATGGTGTTAGGCCCATATTATCTTGACCGTCGGCACACGAGGGGTGATGTGGTCGGCATCACTTTCTTTTAATTGTTAAAAATAACTTTGATTTATATCTATTTTTGTTCAAAGAAGTTAAAAGCTTTAATTATTATTGAATGAATTCAAGCTGTAAGATCATTTTTATATTACGAGTACATGATCACTAAAAATATACTTAATGTAGTAAATTTACAAAATCTTTGCGACACACTTTGATAGGCGCGGAGCACACCGCTTGAGAAACACTGGTTTATTCCTTCATTTTGACTTACTCTTCTCTTATTTTCTTTTCGTCGCTCTTCGAACCCATATTTATTACCTCATCTAGTTGACTTACTGGTTACATTTTGATCTTTGACTTCTTGTTCTCTTATTTTCTTTTCGTCTCCGTTTATTACCTCATTTTTTGACTTACTCAATTTTCTCTTATTTTCTTTTTTTCGCGCCGTAAAAAATTATTATATTCTTAAATACATTTTGTGGGACTTACTCTTCTCATATTAGGAATTATTATTTTCGTCTCCGTTTATTACCTCTTTTAATTTTGACTTACTCTTCTTTATATTTTTTTTTCGTCTCCGTTTATTCAAGCCTCATTTTGACTTACTCTTCTCTTATTTTCTTTCGTCTCCGTTTATTACCTCATTTTGACTTACTCTTCTCTTATTTTCTTTTCGTCTCCGTTTATTACCTCATTTTGACTTACTCTTCTCTTATTTTCTTTTCGTCTCCGTTTATTACCTCATTTTGACTTACTCTTCTCTTATTTTCTTTTCGTCTCCGTTTATTACCTCATTTTGACTTACTCTTCTCTTATTTTCTTTTCGTCTCCGTTTATTACCTCATTTTGACTTACTCTTCTCTTATTTTCTTTTCGTCTCCGTTTATTACCTATTTTTTTGACTTTACTCTTCTCTTATTTTCTTTTCGTCTCCGTTTATTACCTCATTTTGACTTACTCTTCTCTTATTTTCTTTTCGTCTCCGTTTATTACCTCATTTTGACTTACTCTTCTCTTATTTTCTTTTCGTCTCCGTTTATTACCTCATTTTGACTTACTCTTCTCTTAGGTTCTTTTCGTGTCCGTTTATTAGCTCATTTTGACGTACGCTTCTCTTATTTTCTTTTCGTCTCCTATATTTTCTTTTTTATTACCTCATTTTGACTTACTCTTCTCTTATTTTCTTTTTCTCCGTTTATTTCATTTGACTCGTCTCCGTTTTTTTTTCTCTCCGTTTTTGACTTACTTACTCTTCTCTTATTTTCTTTTCGTCTCCGTTTATTACCTCATTTTGACTTACTCTTCTCTTATTTTCTTTTCGTCTCCGTTTATTACCTCATTTTGACTTACTCTTCTCTTATTTTCTTTTCGTCTCCGTTTATTACCTCATTTTGACTTACTCTTCTCTTATTTTCTTTTCGTCTCCGTTTATTACCTCATTTTGACTTACTCTTCTCTTATTTTCTTTTCGTCTCCGTTTATTACCTCATTTTGACTTACTCTTCTCTTATTTTCTTTTCGTCTCCGTTTATTACCTCATTTTGACTTACTCTTCTCACCATCTTCTGTTTCTAGTAGAGATTTGATCCGTTAAAAATGCATTTTCTTGTTCCCTGCACATGTTTCTCCTCCATCACATACTCTCTCTCTCTCTCTCTCTCTCTCTCTCTCTCTCTCTCTGTGGAAGTACGTGTGTTTGAAAGCGTAAGTGTTTGTGCATAACAACAGAATTCGATGATAATACTGATTACTTATTGTTGAAATTAATAATGTTTTAATTTGAAAAGACTTTTAGAATTGTAAAATTGCAGGGCAGACTAATAAAATGGTAATAATTCCTATTTCTTTACCCTGATGAAATAAAGATTTCGTTCGTTCGTTCGTTCTCTGTCTCTGTGTCTGTCTCTCTGTGTCTGTCTCTCTCTCTCCAAAAATGAATGCATGAAAATCAGAAAAGTTAATGATAAAAGCATGTTATTCATTGTATCAGGAACACATTTCCTTGTAATATTTAAAAAAAAAAAAAAATGCAGCTTACCACACTTTCATATCAATTTTTATTTGTACAATTTTTATTACATAATTTACATATATTCCAGTGCACTTTATGACCTGCATATTGATTTAAGCACATAAATTTCTCTTCTAAGTCAGGCAAGAATAAAAATTGAAATTTGTAATCGATGATTAATTTCAGTCTTTGAAGGACCGAGGACTAGAATGGAACCAGGCCAGGAGGAAGACAGCCGATAGAATAGTCTGGCGCTCTCTCTTCCAAACCTCTACACCTCACGGCAGAAGGGGAACGACTAAGTAAGTAAGAACAGGTCTGGTAAAAAAGAAAACATAATATTCCTCTTGATTAATTACTATACAAGGTACATGGTTGCCCTAATAAGCAGCCGGTGTTTAAAAAAAAAATTGAAGTTTTTTTCTTAAAATAAAATAAAATAATAATTAGCGAGGACACTTGTCAATAAAGCATGCCGTGAATACGTTTAAAACAAAAGACAAAAAAAAAAAAAAAAAAAAAAAATTGTTTCGTGACAGCCTTGGCTATACCAGGAACCGAAGACATTTAAACCAAAGGTCACACATTTTACATCTTTTAAGCAAAAAAAAAAAAAAAAAAAACAGAAAAAGAGACAGAACAAATTGTGCACATTACCACCAGACTGTATTGAAAGTTTTCTAATGTGGCTAGGCGCAAGAAATGATGAGAAAAGCGAGAAAAACACCGGTATTTTATAATTCATTCAGTCGTCACAATTGAATCATAAACATGCATAATACAAAGACAATTATTACAAACAATTTCTCATTCATTTTGTTCAACATTTCGTTGACGCTTACACTTAACAGATTCGTAACGTTCTGTATTTCTTCTTACGCCTCTTCAGTTATGCGTAGGCATATGAGAGTTGCACAACATTAGTTAATACTTAATTGTGTTCCGGGTAGTCACAGCACGTACCAGAATGCATAAAAGAATTCAACGTAATGTTATTATTCTATGCGAAGTATTAACTGACGTGGTACATATATAGTTGAAAAACGCGTCGTATATTACATACTTAACATTACAGTTATGAATCTCTCTCTCTCTCTCTCTCTCTCTCTCTCTCTCTCTCTCTCTCTCTCTCTCTCTCTCTCTCTCTCTCCCAATGACCTGAAAAACACGCACAGTCCCTACTCATATAATCGTATCCTGTTCAAATACTTTATGAGTGCTGATTATATGCCACCCTAACTGATTATGTTTTATTTTTAACTAATATACTGTATGGAGGCTCTGATGATCTAGTTTTTCATTACAATATACTTATTCTTAATTTTGTGATCATGTACTATTAATGTATGCTGTTATTGGTGTTATACTACCTTTTAATGTTGCATTTCCTTTAAATTAATACTTTAAGTATGCTGGAGAATGTTTGAGTAACAGTTATGAAAGATGAGCAAGAGGAAGGAAGAATGCAAGAGGGGACTGGGTGCCCGATTTTCAACCGTTGGAAAAATTAATTTCTTTCGTATATGTCTATCTAACTATCTACCTAGTCTGTCTAACTATCTATCTAGTCTATCTAACTATCTACCTAGTCTGTCTAACTATCTATCTAGTCTATCTATCTACCTAGTCTGATTCTGCTCTTGAGTTCGGGAAGGCAAAAACAGCGGGGAAAGTAACTGGTCACCCCACCTCATGATGATGGACTTAGTATTGTGAAGGCATAAAAATTCACTCATTGCAGCAGTATCTGCTTTGGGACTCAAAGCTGCTCACCTTTCGCATACGCTGGAAAACACACCGAGTCCCTAGTCATTCAGTAGCAGACTGATAAAATCTTTCACAAGTTCTTATAACACACCATCTAATTATGTCTCGAATCACTGTCTAATTTACTGTATGAGGAATTCGATTTTTATCAGTCTTGTTGTTTGTTTGTTTTGTTTTTGTTTGTTTGTTTATTTAATTTTTCTTTTAATTTGATGATTATTGCAAATATATGATGTTATATTACTTTTATAATGATAAATGCCTAAATAATGCTTAAAGTAAATGTGACAGGATACGTGATGAGAGAGAGAGAGGAAGGGCAGAATGTCAGACGGGCTTGCGTGCCCAATTCTTAACCCTTTGAAAATAAAGTTCGTTCGTTCGTTCATTCGTTATCTCTCTCTCTCTCTCTCTCTCTCTCTCTCTCTCTCTCTCTCTCTCTCTCTCTCTCTCTCTCTCTTCCTAGATGAAGATGCACGAAAATTGTTCTATATATCTCACATACAAACAAACCTTGACTATTGCTCCACAATCTGGGATAGTTGTTCTATGTCCAACACAAAAAGACTCCATTCACGACAAAAGAGTGCAGTGCGTCTAGTTTCTGACAAATGCCAAACACAGTGTGTAGATCTATATAAAGATCTCAAAATACTGCCTCTAAGAAAGCACTTTCTGTTCAACAAAGCTAAATTTGTTCACAAAATCCTGTCACAGAATGCTCCAGCATATCTGTGGCCAATGTTCAAATACAATGAAAGACGCAGTCAACGCCTTAACAAAATGCAAGTGCCCAAGCCTAGGCTTGACTTATTCAAGAAAAGCTTAGCTTACTCTGCTGCTCATCTTTGGAACTATCTTCCACATTATCTAAAACATAACAACCTCAGTCCCTATTCATACAATCGTAAACTTTTCGAATACTTTATGAGTTCTGATTATCTGCCACCCTAATGTGATTATTTTTCCGAACAAATGATATAATATCGAATGTAGGTTTAATGATGATGTTTGTACCTTTCAACATATTTTATTTCATGTTTATAATTAGATACTGTGGATGTGAGTATGCTTTTATTTTACCTTTACAACGTTGAATCACTTTACATTGATGGGTAAAATGCATGTGAGAATAAATGAAATCAGTATAAAAGACGAGAGAAAGGAAGGGCAGAATGTCAGACGGGCCTGCGTGCCCAATTCTCAACCCTTTGAAAATAAAGTTCGTTCGTTCGTTCGTTCTCTCTCTCTCTCTCTCTCTCTCTCTCTCTCTCTCTCTCTCTCTCTCTCCTCTCTCCTTTTCTCGTCTTTACATAAACCAGTTAATTAAAAAGCCATTGACGTTTATTTCATTCATAATACGCGCTTTAGAACGGCAAAACACTTTTCTTTGTTGCACATCCACACATACATAGGTATATCTTCTTTGTTAATCGCTCTAATATAATCACATCCATTTTTCTCATAAACAAGGCGGCCTGTCTCAAGCTCCTCTCATTGCCCTACAGTTTCTGTTGGAATGGGGTTGGTGAAGACCTTCAAGTCAATCTGCTCCACCGGTGTTGCTTCGATCATTCGTGGTGGACATGTACTGGTTCTGTTCGTTTACCTTCCCCACACGAACACATGCCTGTTAATTTGTTAAGCTGATGGTATTTGAGTCTGCAGTGTCTTGTACTCAGTCTGAAAATTGCCACTTCATCTTTTCCTGGACAGGAACTGGCGGATCTAGGAATTGTCCAAGGGAGAGACGATACATCAGAATGATAAAACTTCCCCTTCCCCCCCCCCCCCCCCCCGCTCCTTATTTGAACATATTTTTAGACAATTAAAAAACAAATACCGAGTTTAAAAAAAAAAAAAAAAAAAAAGCATCCGACCTTACGATTACTTACATTTTAGTCCAAAGTGTAGGGGGAAATACAGGAGCGGTTGATATGACATAAAGGTTTTCAAAGTCTTAAGGGAGGGGAGATCGCTATATCTGAGTCTGTGTATTATCTATGCTGTTTTTTCTTTGAACTTATGTTTGATTATTGCCTTTTATTTCTTCTTCTGTTGTTTTGTCCTCAGTTTGAATTCTGCTATATACTACATTGGAAAGTCGGCCTTCTTATTTCCGTATATCTTTCGGTTGGCAGGAATCAACCGTACTTTATTTTTGTTGAATATATAGCAGCAGACCACTAGGTCTTTTATATTTTGAACACGCGCTCTATAATATAACCGATGGACCCTTCTCACGGGATTGCCTCCCCTTGCTTTGCAGTAGTGGTCGAGTAATGGTCACAACGCAAGCGTATCTAAATATCTAAAAGTGTAACAATAAGATACACATTACTTCCGTAGCAAATACTGCCATAGGGGAATGGCGTGTTAGAGACTTCACCATGCTATGTCCAGCATAGAGTAAAATAGTAAAAATAACGAATGAAAAGGCATGATTTATGCCAAATAAAAGCGATGAGTGAGAAAAATGAAGAAAAATAAAAGATACGGCCGGAGGGCTGAAGGTGTGAGAGATCACACAAAAGAGCATGTTCAGACGTTTTGTCCCAACCCTCCATCTAGGTTGACCAAGGAGCGACTCGTCAAAAGATTTTTTGTGAAATAAAAAAAGTATGAGAGGCTGTGAACTTTGTTGTTTTTACTGTTCCGTATGGCATTTATGGCGGAGAGAGAACGTGTAAGTAAAACTGTCTTGACTTTAAAAGTTTCAAAATGATTATTACAGCTGTTTTTATTGCTTCTACATCAGTAATGAAGTTGCGTGAATATTTTCAATTGGCCATTTAGTTATGGGTTTCAACCAACCATATATAAAATATATATATATATATATATATATATATATATATATATATATATATATATATATATATATATATATATATATATATATATATATATATATATATATATATATATATATATATATACACGCACAAGTACATACATACATACATACATAGGCGAGCCCTTTATTTATTTGGATACGTCTATTTTAATGTGTTCCAAAGCTAAATACATTATTTGTGCACGGAGGCTATAAATGATCCAGTATAGTATTTTACTATTAATAACTTTGCTCTGATATCTCAATTAAAGTAAATGATCTGCCTGGGTTGTGATTGTTTATACAGTTCTGCTGTTCTACTGATTAAGCGTAGATCGTCTAAGTCTAAACTGTGGATAATTCTTGCTGAGATATTATGATAGTTCATAATTTAAGTGTGTTTGCTTTACTACTGAGTAATCTAAGCATCAGTTGTTATAAATCTTTCCTCATATTAAACAAATATTTATAACTCTTTATTTGGTTTGGTTTTAAGGACTATATTCATTGTACACGGACAACTCCATTAATGTTCCGATCTCCTCATTTAGATCCCACAAGGAGGATCTCAGCACCGTGTACGAACTCTGTAGAACAGACGAGGATCGCAGTGTGTGTAAAAAGTAATCACACATTCTATAAATATTTTTATGGTGACTAGGTTTCTAATTTTTAAATTTTGCCAGGGCAACGGCCTTATTTCTTATTTACGATTTCCAACTGTAGTGGGATTTTTAATGTGCGCAGCTTGCACACGGGACCTGCTATTTTCTCGCCCTATCCGAGAAGGATAAGTAGCCATTTGTAGCTCTAATATCGTTAGAGTTGTTAAACAACATGATTTAAAAATAAAATAGTCTATATCATTTCGGAGACATTAAAACAATATTAGGCTTACTGTGCATTCGTAGTAGCTTTGTCTAGAATGTTGTAAATATATAGGCAGAATGTGACGTCAAATCAAATAGATTAGTAAGCTAGTGACCAGTGAATTATTTTACGAGCATCTTTAATCTCTCGTAATTAGAAAATGAGGCGGACTGCGTTAAGTCTAAGGTGATCAATCAATACAATTTAGCTCCACAAGAAGCATACTCCTTCAACAAACACATGCCGAATTCCTCATGAACCATGCCATCAACTCAAGGTCTTTTCATGCTTTCCTAATTATTTTCATGTTTGTGTCGAGCTCCTGTCCCCGTGCATGCCTCAGTCTGTTTCTCTAATCAGGGCATTCCAGAACTAGGGCAAACACGAGGTGCAAACAATATTACATTAGTAAGAGATAAGCAAGGAAATCTCATCTAAACAGCAGAGGGACAGGAAACAAGATGGGCAAAGCATTTCAGAGAAACTCTGAACAAGGATCCACCAGAGACACAATTGAATGTTCCTGAGGCTGAAAACGATCTAGATGTTAATACAGACATTCCACGAAAAGAAGAAATCATCACAGCAATCAAAGGGTTAAAAAATGGAAAAGCTCCTGGCCATGATAACTTAAATGCAGAGCTATTTAAGACAGACCCTGAGCTAGCAGCAGAACTATTAGAACCACTATTTGCACAAGTCTGGAAAACAGGGACAACACCAACGGAGTGGAACAAAGGAATAATTGTCAAATTGCCCAAGAAGGGAGATCTTGCAGACTGCAAACATTGGAGAGAAATAACTCTTCTCTCAGTTCCCAGCAAAATACTAGGCAGGATAATTATACAGAGAATTTCAAAAGCAGTAGACCACAAACTGAGGAAAAAACAAGCAGGATTTAGAAAGAACAGAAGATGTGTAGATCATATATTTACCCTCAGGAACATTACAGAACAGTGCTCAGAATGGCAAAGACAGCCGTACATTAATTTCGTTGATTTTGAAAAGGCTTTTGACATTCTACATAGGGACAGTTTATGGAAAATACTGAGGGCTTATGGAATTCTAAGCTGCATAGTGTCAATCATAAAAAGCCTCTATGCCAACTTTACGTGTAGCGTTGGACAGAGCAACCTAACCTTTGAGGTGAAGACAGGAGTACGACAGGGATTCCCCTTATCAACCACTCTATTTTTAACAGTCATAGACTGGGTGATGCGCCAGAGAACAGAGGGCAGTCCAAGAGAAATAAGATGGACTACATTTTCTACATTGGAAGATCTGGAATATGCAGATGACATTGCACTACTAGCACATTCACATCAACACATCCAGGAAAAAACGGATAGACTTAATAAGTATAGCCAGCAGGTGGGCTTGAACATCAATCTAATGAAGACAGAGGTCATGACGCTCAATGTGAGCAACCCTGAGCCCATATCAGTAAGGAATCAGCAACTGAACCAAAAAACAGACACCTTCACATACCTAGGATGCAGACAGCGGAGCAAGCAAAGATATCAACAACAGAATGAACAAAGCAAGAACAGCCTTTTTTAGTCTAAACAACATCTGGAAGTCCTCTCAGTACAGCACAAGCACAAAATTAAGATTATATCAGAGCTGTGTGCTTTCTGTGCTTCTCTATGGTGCGGAATGCTGGAGAGTTACAGAGAAGGAAATGTCGAAATTGTCCTCTTTTCACACAACATGCCTAAGAAAAATTCTCTGAATCTTTTGGCCGAATACCATCACCAACAAAGATCTGCTTACTTGGAGCAAGCAAGAGGACATGCACACCATCATAGCTGGCAGACGCTGGAGCTGGGTTGGTCATGTCCTCAGAAGAGACCCCGATGCCATCGCAAGAACAGCTATGCTATGGACCCCTGAAGGAAAACGAAAGAGAGGCCGACCAAATACAACTTGGCGGAGGACTGTGGAGGCTGAGATGCAAAGAATGAACCAGAGGTATGGCACTGTACGAAGGATGGCCACCGACCGAGCAAAGTGGAATCAATTTGTTGTTGCCCTACAAGATGCCACCAGGCGTGATGGCCACTGACTGCTTTGACGGTCGGCTCCTAAGGATTAAAGAAGATGAAAAATTTTGATCTCTTTGGAAACTCGGTTACAGTAACCGTTTCCATATATAGATCTAAAGGGGTGTGTTTTTCCATTTGATCGACTTTTATTGTTGTCTTGAAATATTTTGCATGCCCTGAATAAAGAGAGCGAACATACCAAAGAAAATATTAATATGTTCCAACTTTCTTATCCATTCGTCAGATTTTTAACATCTTTGTCCACCAAATTTGCAATCTTTGTCCTGGCGTATTTTTTGGGTGCGGGGAACTAAATTGCGCGCCTGTAGAAACGACGCGCATTTTGTACCCATTCTTAATAATGTCGGATGTTTGGACATAATTTCTTGAATTTTCCCCATTTTTAATTCGGGTGAACATGAATAAAGAACGAAATTCGTTATATTTGCAGTAACTCGGCCGATTTAGTCGCTCACTTCGATACTCCTTTAAATAATTATTTGGAGATGGACTTATAGAAAGTTTTATTTTGAATTGTCTGTGTATGCGTATGTGAGTGTGTTTTTTTTTAATACGTACCGAGGCAAGGTTTAACAAATATCTATACATTTACGAAACAAGTTGTGAGCTTAAAGCTTAACATAATTATTTCCTGCCATGTTTTGGCGGGTGACTTAATAGTAATTATCTATTAGCTAATCCGACACGTTTGAATGATCAGTTTACTGGAGAGCGACTACATCATTTTGCATTTACAGCTTGCGACTGCTTCGTTATGTTGAGTTGTGTTTTGTTAATTACATATGAGATGTGTAAGATAATATATATATATATATATATATATATATATATATATATATATTATATATATATATATATATATATATATATATATATATATATATATATATATATATATATATATATATATATATATATATATATATATATATATATATATATATATATAATCTGAGCCGTCACAGAATATCATCTCAATAAACTGCGTTGACGGTCCGACATCCTGTATTTAACATTGCTTTTAACACAAAATGAAATTCACAAACAGATCAGGCAAATGAATAATATCCACACACTGGTATCCACACACTGGTATCCACACACTGGTATCCACACACTGGTATCCACACACTGGTATCCACACACTGGTATCCACACACTGATTCCCAGCATTAACGTACTCTCATCCATTTCCTTTCAATTTTATTTATAACATTTTGACCAGTCAGGTTTGTTCTCACTTTCATGTTTCTAATGTTTTAATTCGTTGTCCCTGACGAAGAGTAAGTTGTCATTACGTAGGAATATTTCTTGTACTTAGTAGTTTTTTAACATCGACTTTAACTTTAGTGTCACGCATTATATAATCATTCTTAAATTTATCTTTACATGCAACACCACTTATTACCCAACCTTAATGTCGCTACTATATAGCTCTCCAATGTTTGGTATCTACGGTACCTCTTCTTGTCAAGTCATTCGCTTCTTATTTCTATCAGCAGCGGTGAACGGAGAAGCATATGGCAACAACCCACTTTTCTCCACGAAAAACTGGAGATGTCAGCAACCTTGAGCTGACTACATATACTGCCTTTATTAGAGTCATTAATGTGGAAGTCTGGGGGCAAACGAAGAAGAAGAAGAATTTATATCAGCCACTAGATTTATCTATTTATAATAACCCCCATATTTTTTCTTTCCCCCCCCCCTCCCCCCTCCCCATCGTGAGGTTTCACTTTAAACTTCTTGATAATTAAGGTAGCACTTTCTGAGAGAGTTCCCCAACATTTCCACTTTTGTTTGGATATGAAATTGTCAACAATAATGATAAATTTTGACATAAAAGTGATAGGTAAGCTGACAGATTTGTGAATTATTTATTCTCCATTTTCCTGTAAATTTTAACAAACAGTACCAAGCACCATAAATGAGTATTAAAATCGAAATGCATACATGAAGTTTATAGTACAGAGATTCAGAAGTTAAAAAAAAAAAAAAAAAAAAATAACAGCATTAGTTTTGTGTAAATTTGCCATTATCAAAGATGGCTGTTCAAACAACCACGTCCTTTCCCATGAATCCTTCAATAGTGACGTCCTCAGGGTTCATGACATAACTTCCCGACGTTGTTGTGCTGGCGTCATCGTCCATAGACACGGCTGAACCCTGCTGGGTATAAGACGTCGCCGAGGAAGGTCTCAGCAAATGCAAATTGTCTTTACTCGTGTTGTACATCATATTATGATTGGGCTGCCGCATCAGAGAGGGTGCACTAGTGGCAAACGTTGAAGGGGGCAGCTGGCGATGTCCGTTGTAGCTGCTCTTAATTTTAGATACGTCCTGACGTCCGGTGCTCGTTTCAACGAAACGTGAATGTTCAGGTTTTGATGGTTGTGTAGGGGTGTAAAAACGTAAAGTGCCGTGACCTTGAATGTTTTGGGCAGCTTGGATCTTGACTGCGTTATGTGCAGTAAAGTGGTCGAATGATCTGTCTCTGGTTATCAAATACTGCTCACCTGGACGCAAGGGACCTGCGAGAAAAGGTGAGAAAACTGTCAGGGCTTAATTAGTTACGGACCTCGGTGAATTAGGATAAAGACTGAAAGGAAAGAAAACAAAAAGAGAAGAATGTGACAAAAGGTAGGAAGAAAAACCGAAGAAAAAATATTAGCAGTGGCTGGATATATTTAGAAATGAAATGTTTGCTGTGCATGAGACGAAAATGCGATTAGCTGCAGAGATCTATATTTTAAAGGAGATTGCACATATACTGGAGAAACCAACTTTTTTCATAACCTATCATGCATCGTCATGGAGTGCGGGGGTGGGGGTGGGAGGGGGAGAGAGAGATGGTGGAGAAAATTAAGAAACATATGAAGGAGACATTACAACTGAATTGATAATAGGAGGATACACATGAGATAGAGGTGAAAGTAGCATACAGACTAGGTAGATGCCAGGTTGATATCATTGGCTAAATATCGAAGTCCTAAGCCATGTAGAAAGACATAACACCTTAACTATAATAACTATAATAGAAGGAAGCGTTCAAGACAAACGTACAAGAGGAAGATAGCGATGTAAGTGGGAATATGACAACATGAGACGGACAGGAAAGAGTCTACCACAGTGCACCATCAGTGCAAGAGACAGAAGACGTTGGAGATCTACTGCAGCCAACACATTCTTCGGTGTGGTGATGGCAGCTGATGAGAAGCGAGATAAGAACAGTGGTTTACTGACTGATTACATGTGCTAAGAAAATGTTAATGTTCAGCCATTTTATTGATTTAATAATTCTTTACTAAATACAGTATCAAGAGAGAAGCACTTGAGCGTATCGTAAGTACAGGAAAACATTGATAATGAAAGAGGTAACAGGAAAAAAAAAACAGGGAGAAAAACACAGAGACAAAGAGAGAGAGAGAGAGAAAAAAAAGAGAGAGACTAATAGACAGCGTGACATAATGATTAGGTAGGAAGTAAGCAGCAGATTAAAAAAAAAAACATTAAAATCTAGATAAAAGAGGCACCATTTTCTACGTAAATTTAAAAAAAAAAATAACATTTTGCCTCGTTTTGCGAGGCGCGATCCGTTCAGCCTAGACAATGGGTCCCTCGTTTATTTTAGAGCGCAATTCCAAATGTTAAAGACCGTGTGATCTGGTTATTCTATTCTAGATCCTGCGTAAATCGGTACATTGCATACTAATGATATGCTTATGCCATATCCTTTGACATCCTTTGGAAATACATTATTATAATACTAATCGAGTCAATGCACATTTAGTTCCTCTCACAGATGTAATTTATGTCTTCTACTACTTTCACCTTTCAACTCTCAAAGGAGCATAGGTCTTTTTCAAACGTATACCAAGTCTTCCTGTCCCGTGCCATCAGCATAAGGTCTTTCCATGTTCTCTTCATCCCCTTTATTTATGTTTCCAGTTCTCTTTTCCGTGTGTTTTTGATCTTCCACTTCCTTTCTTACCCTGGTAATTCCAGAATAGGGATTGTCTGGTATGGCTATTAAGCGGTTTTCTTAATGTGTGTCCGGCATTTTCTTCTCATTTCTTCTTCTACTAGCGCTTGTCTGGTTCTAGTCATCAGTTCCACACTAGTGGTCTTGTCATACTACCTCAATCCTTCAATTCTACTCAAGCGTTCACTTATAAAAGTCTGTAGCTTTTAGGTTGTTGTTTTCGTTTTCCGTGTTTCAGAGACAAACAATATGAATGACTTGACATTCAAATGTCAAATGTGATTTATGTAGCAATATGTAAACTTATGTTCAGTGTGTCACATTGATGTGTAGTAAAGTTAATTTTTCTTCGTGTAGCTCCCGCGTGTCTCTAACTGCGACACACACACACAAAACCAATAGAATCTCTGCTCCCACAAGGCGACTAAGGTGAAGCTGTGCACCACACTGGCCACCACACCATGTAAAATAGATTGCTACAGGAACACTACTAGAACAGCACATCAGTGCTTTGATGCAGACTTTCTGCACGGGGAGGGCGCTACTGCAAGGGTAGCTCCGGACTCCTTAGAGAGAGGAAAGAGAAGAAATCACGATTAACTTTGATAAAAATGTTGCCTTTTTTCCGGACTGTTTCTCCTAAACGACAACTGTTTTTCTGTTGAGACAAATGATGTATTCGAGGACTACACTAAACACTGAAGTCTCTTACCTCTGCCAGGGGAATGTTCAAATTTGATGTCCTCATCACTCGTGCCCCGGCCACTGTCGCACGTGCCCGACTCACCAGAGGCGTCACTGTTGATGTCATCTGGCTAAGGAATAGATAGGTAGATTTATCAGATATGAAAGTGTAAAGAGTTAGATTTGAAATAATATAGAAAGATTCACTAGTGGCTGGAGTAACAGTGGATGTTGTAGATAGTGTTCAATCAATCATTCAATACCCTTTATCTCCACAAAGAATATATATCTCGAACAAAAACATGTCAAGTCCTCCTGTCGCGTGCCATCAGCTCAAGGTCTTTCTATGTCGTCCTCGTCATTTTTATTCCTGCCTCTAGTTCTCGTCTCCGTGTGTTCTTCCGTCTGCCCATATTTCTTTTACCATTGAGATCCCAGAACAAGAACTGCATGATAATGCTATTAACAGGTTTTCTCATCGTGTGTCCAGTCCATCGACAGCGTCCTCATCTCACCTTTGTCCAATGAGCGCGAGTCTGCTTCTTGTCTTAAGTTCATTATTAGTGATCTTGTTATATCACATCAATCAGTATTTTCTACGTATACCCCATTTATGAAAGTCTATTAGACAGAGTGTTAACGGGTAGTTTTTGTAATTTTTTTCTGCACGTCACTTTTATAAAATTAAATATTCACACACATAGACACATATGTATGTAATTCGACTGCTGTTTTGTTCCTTGTGTTTGTGAGTATCTTTCGAGTAAATAAAATTATGGGGTCACTAATTATATTTTGACCATAAGAAGATCACAGAAAAAAAAATTCTAAACCGAAATTTATTCAATTTTCGCAGAAATAATTTTAGGTTTCAAGTTCTTCTTCTTCTTCTTTCGCCCTCAGACTTCTACAATAATGACTCAAATAAAGGCAGTAGTCAGCTCAAGGTTCCTGACATCTCCAAACAGCTTTAAACTTGAGAGAAGTGGGTTGTTGCCATATACCACTCCGTTCACAGCTGTAAGCTGGGCAGGACTGGAGCAGATGTTCGGCTATCATGGGGCTGGTGCCACAGGAGCAGAGATCTGTTGGACCAATCCAATACTTGTGATATAGATGGTACCTCAGCCTACTGTGGACCAATGCGAAAGTGGAAAATGATGACCTGGTCTCGCCTAGATAGCTGGTGATAGGCATCCTATTTTATGTAGCCTGTGTGTTCTCTGCCCCAATAGGGCTTGAATATGGGTTTTATACAAGGTAGTTGTATCAAATTGAGACCATTGCTTTAAAAAATAGCAGACGACTGCACAAAGTTGTTTTACAATGTGGGTCGCAGCTTAAATGCTGTTTTACTCGGGGCCTAAGTTGATGATGGGTTTACATAAATTTTATCTGAGTACGTATATGATCAAACTACATGACCTGCCAAATTTCATTCATTCATTCATGTCTCTTTTTGTTCCCTCCCCTCATTGCAGCTATTCACCTTGCAGGTAGCCTGCATAAAAGCAGTTATAATCTCTAGGAGTAGTAGTTAGTTATACATACTTTACGAGGTTGTCAGCCCATGCATATTGGTCACATCTAACCGCATACAAGTGGAAGCAGGTCATTAGGTCAGTATGAACACTGCCATTGCCATGAGACAGACTTACTAGATAATCTAAAAGTAGGATCGAGGAAGACAAAAAGAAACGACGGATTGGTGGAGTGATTATTGCTTTATTGCTATCCAGGTCACAAGATATTCCTAAGAAAAGACTATTGGAATCTCCAATCAAGCTTAGCTCAGGTGTGGAAGAATTAAAAGGACGATACAAGTATTAGTATATTGTTTTTTTAAACAGTGTGCGGTGGATAAATTATACAGCTGTATTTTCTCAAATGGCAGTTCTGTAAAATAAATGTAATTTTAAATGTAAATTTTACTCCTACAGTCTTAAGTAATTGAAGTTCCAGATGTACTGTTTTATTAGGTCAGACAACGACGCCACGTGAACTGCTTTCTTTCACGGAATAAAAAACACTCCCATTTCCTTAATTAAGCCTCAGGATGTCACAATTTAAGTACGCAACGGTGTAGACAAGTCAGATTTACAACTTTGTCTTGGACTTGGCAAAATTTGCATTTCCAAAATGGCTGAACAAGTTAACTGGTTCAGCAAAAACAGGGACTCCCAACCTGTGATGTATGTACCTCCATGGGATCCGAGAAGCTTATCAAGGGGGTACGGGAATATTGTATAAATAACTACATTATCCTATTTAAATATTCCAAATGTATTAGTATTGGTAGACAAATAGTTGTGGATTGGAGAGAGAACGACAAGTTCTGTTAATAATCAAATCTACAGCAAGCATCAAACTGGAGGTTGAACATGATATGCCGGTATCTCTATCAAAAACAGTACAAAGAATAAAACTGTTGGTTGACAAGAAAAAGAATCAAGGGTCTTAATAATCTATTTGACTGGTCTGATAAGCACTTAACAGTTTTATGATACCAAAAATTTTATTACTCGAATTAAGTATTTTTTGTGTAGCGGGTGGCCTAGTGGTTAGATTACCAGTCTCTGAAGTCCGGAGACACTTGTTCGAACCCCAGTAAGGTCTAAGATTTGTTTCTATCGGGGTTAAAAATAAAAACTTAGCCTGCGCACTGCGTGACGACATCAATGGGAAAGCGGTCTTTATTCTTCAGCCCTTTAAAATCCCCCCGGCAATGGGAATAATGCCGCAACGATAGATTTTTTTAATTTTTATGTTTTTTTTTCATGAAGCAATAATTAATCGGTTTATTTATTGTTTTATGTGTATATGTGTGGTAAACTCTATATAACTTATTTCCTGTCACACTGAATAGTCTGTACGGGAAAGTTTGCTAAAAGCCAAGTGGCGTACCGGGGAAGAAAAAACAGGTTGAGAAACACTGAACTAAAACTTGATGACGCAAAAAGCACACCGGTAACACGTGACAGTCCTCTTCCGACATCTTGCACCTGATGCGGGGGGGGGGGGGGGGGGGGGTGTGGGTGGGGGGATTGTGGAAGGGGAGGGGGGAGGGGGAGGGGGGAGGGGGGGGAGGAAATAACAGATGACTTCTGGAACGTTTAGCCTATATTTTAAAGAAAAAGATCATTTCTTTCTTTCTTTCTTCTCTTGCGTCCAGTTAATTCTATAGTTTAAGAATAGTTTTTATTATTTAAGTAAATTTGTTAAATCATTATCATCATCATCGTCACGATTATCATCATCATCGTCACCATTATCATCATCATCATCGTCACCACATCACCATCTCATTTTGCACTGCTTATAGAGAGCACCTTCGCAGCGGTGGTTTCCGTGGCAATTAGTTTTAAATGATGCGAGTGCCTGACACCATACCACCCCCAATGCATAACCTCACATGTCACCTTTTACCACATACTTGAAAGAGCAGTCCGTAAATTCTTTCTTTATCTATTGAGAGAAATGAGTCAAACTCAAAGAATATATTTAAATCATACGTTCTGTAACCTTTCTTTAGATCTTAAATAATAATTGCAAATGAAAATTAAATTTTTTTCTAGCACGAACCGATCTCTGCATTTAGGATATTAAAATATTTATTCACTCTTTTTCCTCTTCGCTCGTTGTGAAGTACATATCCACCATTGTCTCTGGTTCCTGGCAGGAAGTTGGTACCCAGCATGCATGTGCTCGAACAACTGGTTTCTGTAGCAATTTTGTTTTACAAGATGAGGCTGCTTGTCAGTCCCATGTACAGACTCATAATAGTCACCTCTTAAACGATGTGCCTGAGTGTCACATAACGGATTTGGGCGATCCCGTCTTCTCGATCTCTCTTTCACTACGGCATTACTCAGTTCATTTGTTGTACTGATTTAATTAAGTGCTTTTCAATAGTAGCACCATTTCTTTCTGCTGTGTAGCAGATATTTTCTCATTTTTAAATATTCTTACACTCCTCTCAGCGATAGTCTGTGTGTTTACCTGTCTATCTCTGCGGATAGAGTGGACGGTGATGCAAGGTTGACCGACAGAAATCCTATTGTACCACAAGGGTGCGACTGTTTTCGCACGTAAATGACCAAGCGAGTTTACTTAGCGCTGATATGGCTCGTATGACCGACTAATTATTGTCGTCATAAGACACAGCACAGATGGTCAAACAGGAGTTTGCATTTACACAAGGAGCGCCGGTCCAGTATCGACCTTGTAGGATGACAGACACACCTGAGCGGAAATTTTGTAATATTTCCGGGTAGATGTAAGACGTTATATGTAACCATTGACGAGAATATTTGAATGTCACGATTGCCACATATGGAAAACGTGACTGTCACATATGAAAAAGTGCAGCAAGTTTTCATTCACTCCACCCCAGTATATTTTTTGCTACAGGAACACCGGTTTCACAAGTGCAATAAACACGTGAGCTATTTGAGCAATAAGCACGGTGAAACAGAGAGCAGAGCGCGGAGCATGGCGTAATTGATTCTTTGATCAGGGGAACACACGGGATGAGTCCAGGCGTTTAATAGTTTCTTTGAAGAATCAAGGGGGCGATCAGTCTGAGACGGATATTGGAGTGTTACATTTTCAGTGTAATTAAACTTACGAGTTTGAGACGTGGCAGAGGTGGTAATATTTCCTTTCATACAAAAATCGAACGGCAAATTGGCCGGCGTCTGGCAGGAGATGTGACTTTTGCATTAAAGAGAGATAGATGGGAATCTATCAATATATACCATGTCTCTCCAATAGCCATTTATCAGTTGCTCTGATATCTATCCGAAACCACTAGCTCGAATATTCTAGTATTTTTCGTACAGAGTGAAAATTATTAGATTTTCGTGGAGTGTTTCATTTTTCTGATTGCGGTAATTTATATTTCTAGCCTTAAGTGATTTAGTGTGTTTAAAGTTTCATTATATTTCACTGAGATTTTCTGTGCTAATTAAATAACTTATAGCTAAATTTTCCAGCCGTAAAGTAAATTTAATTACTCGCTAATTTCCCAGTAAGAGATGGTTTAAATTGACTAGTACATACATTAAATAACTGTCTCCTGACGGCATATATTATTTACTGATATCCATTCTATGTATTTTATGAATGACTAGCGTTCATATCACGCGTTAAATAAACGACAGGTTAAGCTAGCCACGTGTGTTTTAAATCTAATTTATAACAGAGCGGTGAAGAGGTCCTATTTTAACACGTGTTAGATATGATATTGATAATTTGGTTACATGTTTATATATTCTTTCCTTTAATCTAGGCTGATCAAACCTGAGTACTAGCGGCTTTCTTATGGCCATATGAACTTACGATCACATGAACTTATAATATCATATAAGCATCCAGATATATTTAATGAGCTTCTTGCTGTGACGTGTGCGGTCCTTTTTCCTAATTTTTTCATGAGAGAAACCAGAATAGAAACATTAATTATAGTATTAACTGGACCAGAACTATTACCAGATTTATTTATTTCAATCTCATCAGCCAGCTGTGGCAAAATATATTGTCAGCATCATTTGTGTAACTTAACTTAGTGTATCAGCCAATTGAAGGTAGACACCTATGAACTATCTATGTTTTATTCATCCTACATCGGCGATCACCACGTATGAACCTTACTCCCACCAACTGAAGGCAGAGATAAGTTATTGTATCCAGGACAAATTAAATCACCGACTCTAGCGATTCCCGTGAAATTTGCAGTCAGCAATTACGGCGAATCTGGGGCTTGATTCGGCACAACTCAGTTTGAACAATACATAGTCTTATTACTTATTAGTGTATTTCCTTGGAATGCCTGCAACAACTACTGGGGTAAGCATAAATCTGAAAGTGGCCACTGAATGAATGTGAATTGGATGAACGGAGAAAGAAACTTACGTCTTTGATTACCATCAGTATACTTATATGGTTTCTTCTTTTTGTCTTACTAATCTGAGTAGTCACGGGATAACTTACATTTAGAACCTGTTCTTTTCCCATACTGACTATCTCATAACTTTTTGTTAACTTTTTGTGATCTTTTGGGTATATTAACCTCTGTTGGGATCTTCTTTCTTTTCCTTTACCAGAGGGGGAGAACCTATTTGATTAATTTTCATTTGTCTGTAAACCATGATCTATTTATGAATATGATTTATGTTGTTATTTTCTATTGATAATAAACTTTAATTAACCTTTAGTTACCATGTCGGTCAACCCCTATTCATTATATGTACGTTCGTGCGTATTTGTCACAGAACTGTGCGCATGTGAGTGCAGTGTAACTTGTGTTTCTTACAGGGAGAGAAAGTACGTCTGATTTAAAGTTAGTCGTCCAGATAGGCTGGATTAGATAAATTATTCTATCCAGAGACTGTCCTTTCTCTTACACGATCACCTAGTTATAAAACTATTTCTTACCCCTTACTTTCACATTGTCAACACTATCACCTCTGTTCAGACAGGGCTATAAACAGCTATTACCTATCTGATTAATTCACGACAGTGACCTTTACATTACGTTCAAAATTATCCCATGGCGGAATATTTTGAAATCGCCTAACCCCACATTTTTTGGGAAATTATTGGAATTTTTGCCTAGCTTCATAACAAACAGAGCGGGGGAAGACAGTTAATATAACCTGACGCTTCACTGAGTCAAATTTACTGTGAAGATCGCTTGCCAAAAAGACTACAATCAGACTTGTCAGAAATGAGAATTCAGAAATTCTATTTTATCAGGCCGTGCCTTTTATTGGAGAATCGTGACGGACTTACAAAAACAGCCCAGGAAATCTCTATCATTTTATTAAGGAAAGCCGCTGTCTGAGGAAACTGAAGAAAATACACAAAGTCAGAGAGGGAACTTATTAAATTAAGAACCCCAAGAACACGTGGAAGAGGCCTGATCCAGTGTCTTAACTTTATTCATCTGAGCAAAAACGTGTGTGAGCCAGGATTGGCTTATTGGTAGGACCAGCAGAAAGTGCTTTCTCTGGAACAAGAAGGGAACAGTGGCCTAAGCTTTAAGGCGAGGGACCAACTTTGTAGACTCTCCCTGACATCTCTGGGAAACGAGCTACACCAGACAACCTTGACCAGCGATGAGCATGAGCAGTGAAAAAGAACCAACCCATCAAAAGGAGCAGAACCGTCATTGGCAGCTAAGTTCAATATATAAGCTCCCAAAGTGAACTTTCTTCTTAAGAATTCTATCATCAATCAATGATGAATCCTTTCTGTTAAACTATTCAAATTATTTTCAAACTGTTAAAACGTAAGTGATTATTAAATTTTGTTATTTGTAATTTTACAAATTTAACTTCGATTTAATCCTTTTAAATGTACTGCATGTTTGTCTCAGTCAATTTACCACACACACTCTGAACAGAGGTATACCAGAATAATAAGAATTCCACTGGGTAAATCAGAGGTGGGGGGGCTTTACGAGCTAAAATTAATCATTTGCTTAATTCTTCACAAAAGTTGTCGGCAGATTCTAGAATTAACGTGCTCAGCCAAAGCAGCATTGTTTTCGCGTATCTGAATATCTTGTGAATAATAACTTGTGATAGAAGTGTCATTACCCTTCTATCTAAAAGAGTAATATTAGATACTCTTGAGTTTTGGCTACTGGTGGACCACTACTGCAAAGTAGGGGAGGCAATACCGTCTCACTGAGGGAGCTGTAGTTCTGTTCTTCCTTTGTCTGCCCAGAGACCCCCTCCCTATGAACTACAGAAGGGGGGGGGGGGGGCTGTTAAAATATTAAAAGATAAAGATAGTCCCATAGTAGATACTGCCGTAGAGGGGGTGGAGGGTGTTAGAGACTTCACTATACTAGGTCCAGCATCGAGAAGTGGGATGACGAGTTCCCTTCCTCGCTGCCTTTTATTTTTCTAACTCAAGACTAATGTCAGGTACCCATTTACAACTGGGTAGACTGGATCATGTCGATACAGTGAATCCAACCCGGTACCTTTGCCACTACAGACCAGCGCTCTAACCACTCTATCAACCGGACACTCGCACACTCGCCCACATCGTCATAATGTGTGCTGATTGTCTTTTTGTTTGTCTGTTTTTATTCATATTTTCTATACAACAAGAGAAATTAACGCAAACCACTGTTGAGCCGAATCTAAATCTTAATGACTTGATTGAAGATTTAATGCTTTACTTAAATGTCTGGGGGTCGGAGTGGCTAAGAAGTATGGCGTCCGCCTCTAGTTCTAGAGGTATCGGGTTCGATACCCAGTTGAAGGAATATAATTTATGGAAATATTTTTTTCACAGCCAGTGGTCATAATGATGTCATACTTCCCCCTGGTCTCCTGAGTAGTGAGATCGGATTCCAAGCCTTCTCGGATACGGGCGAAAAAATAGGAGGTCCTGTGTGCAAGTTGCGCACGTTAAAAATCCCACGGCAGTTGGAAATCGTAAAGAGTAGGCCATAAGGACGCTGCCCTGGCAAAATTTAAAAATTAGAAACCTCCCACAACAAAAATATTAATAGAATGTGTGATTCCTATATGAAAATATTGGGATTCTCGCCAGTGCTACGGAGTTCGTGCACTGTGCTGAGATCCTCCTTGTGTGATCTAAGAGAGGAGATCGGAGCACTGATGGAGTTGTCCGTGTGCATGAAGATAGTCCTTAAAACCAAATCAAATCAAATTAAAATGATTTTATCACCCTCTAAATACACTGCCCACTGATGTCCAAATGTGATGAACAGTTCGGATCTCAAGTTCAGCTATGATGATAATGTGATATAGCATTTAATTGTCTTTATTTCATATAAATTTTATGTAAAATATAAAATGTTTTAGCTGTGTAATTTTAATAGAAGTGAAAAAATAACAGTTTAAAAATAGGAAGTAGCGTTTCAATCGGCCTGTACTGTGGCAATAAGAGACAATATTTAAACTAGAGTTGTGGAATTGGAGTGGTGGAGTTGGTAGTTTTGTGCGGAGTCGAGGTTATAATCGGAGTCGGTTATAAGATCCCGGATTCCGAATCCAATCAACCCCTTTAGCTCCCTAAGGAGTATAGGAAAGAAGCCCACACCAATGCATGTATTTGCTGCTCCACTGGTGGTTTATGTAACAATTTGTTTTATATGTTGAGGTTGTGAGTCCCATGAACAATCTCGTATCAGTCACCTCCTACATCATGCCGGACTGCACTGGTGGATCTAGGAATCGTCCAAGAGATGGGCAATACATCAGAATGATAAGCCGCCCCATGATATTTACACATATTGTTCCACCAAGTAGAATTACTTGCAAACTCCGTTCGTAACATTATGAGTACTTACCTTTGTCCAGTACCATACATGTTTTAATTCGTCCCTCGTCCGACCTAATGATTACTTACATTTAAGTCCCAAGTGGGGGTAAAAATACTGGAGCGGGTGATGTGAAATACAGATTTTCGAAGTCCCAAGGGAGGGGCGATTTCCCAGTCGCCACCTCCTTATATCCGCCAATGAGCAGGAGGCAGTAGTGTTATTCTTTCTTTGTTTCCTTTTAGACGCAGGGAAACTACTTGCAGTAGTTAGTGCATGCTACACTAGATAATATGTAGTCAACCAAAGCGTTGGAATCCACACAATAACATGCAACAATATACATAGAACATAAAACCAAACTAATTAGACATCTCTGACTTCCCCAGATCTTTCTATAACAACGCAAGCATAACAAAATAAACACAGTCACAACTAACACATTTTCACTATTACATAACTTCCTTTATAATAAACAAAACAAAGAGACAAACATAACAAAACTTACGCTGTTAAATTTCTTCCAGAGAGAATTGGCATCAACACCTGGAGGAAGATTGTAACATAGCTGCTTTTCAGGCAGAAGAACTTGACCTTGGTCATGAAACTCATCCTGAAGACTGAAGCTGACCTTCTTCTGGACATCGTCATGTTTTTTGTTGAGGTTTCCCGGATTGAGAATCATACCGTGCGAGTCGCTGCCCAGTGATGAGCTACTCTGGGACTTTGTGGCATCCAGACTGTCAACATGTTTCTCTTCAGAGACATTCTGAACTGTGGTACCGCTGCAGAAATTATTCTTGAAGTAAGAGCCGTTTTTACCGATTCGTCTGTTTTTATCAGAGTGGAGTATGAAGAAGATGGCGCTAATGATAATAATAGACAACACGACAGTCGCACCGACAACTACTCCAACTATGATAATGTAATGCTCACGTGAACTTTCGTCCTGAATATAAGAACCAACTTCTGTGTTGTTTTCGAACTTGACTTCGATTCTTAGCTGCGTCGTAGCATTTCGTGGTTGCATAGATGCGTCTTCGACTTTGATCGCCAAGTAATACTCCTGCGGGTTTTTTAGGCGCTCAACACTTTGCAGTATAAGTTCTCCATTATTAAACCCAATGGAAAATGCCCCATCGTCATTTCCCTCGTAGATAAAATAACGCAACTCAGAAACGTCATCCTCGTCCACGTCATAGGCGATAATTCTTCCTAAGATCATTCCATTTTCAGGGGGGTTAGAGATGACGATTGTGTGATTGCTTGAAGTTGGAAACAGTATAACTGGATTATTGTCGTTTTCATCCAGTATTTTTATTTCTACAGGGACAGCGTTGGACTTGGGAACCTCCCCTCTGTCTCTCACAATGGCAGTGAAAGAGTAATGTGCCTTACTCTCCCTATCTAATAAACCTGTCACTTGTACGGAGCCATTTTTTAAAACAGTAAACGGTAGAGGCGAGTCACCTTTTGTCGAGCCGCCAAAGTAGAAATCGAATTGACCATTCAAGCCGATATCCAAGTCGTACGCTGTTAGAGCCCCGATAATGGTGTTGTTGATTGTTTGTTCTGAAATAAGGAATACAAATTTGGACTTGCTAAACTGGGGATTGTTATCATTTACATCTTTCACAGTAATTGAGATTTCAGCTACTCCAGTTCTTGGCTGGCTACCGCCATCTGCGGCATATACCTTGAAACGAAGTGTTGCGTTTTTTTCTCTGTCCAGGGAGGAACTCGTAGATATGACTCCGGTTCTAGAATTAATTCTGATGTACTCGTGAGCCTCTCTTTGAATAGAGTAGGTAATTTCAGCATTGATTCCTACGTCAGCATCCTGCGCCAGTACCTGGGCAACGTACTGTCCAGCTTCTCGGTTTTCATCGACAGAACCTGTGTACAAGTTCTTTAAGAACATTGGAGTATTGTCGTTGACATCTGTGATATTTACTGTCAAGTTTTTGGGGACTTCTATTTCCAGAGGGGGAGTACCTCCATCTCGGCAGCTGATTAAAATCTGGTAGGAATCTTTCTTCTCCCGGTCCACGGACGTGTTCAGCAACACAGTATAACCTTTATTTGGCACTGGGCTCAGTTTAAAGTCCGGGCCGGACAATATTTGGCACGTAACTTTTCCGCTATCACCCTCGTCGTTGTCTTCCACGTCCACAAATGCTACGAAGTGGTCAAGAACTGCTGACTCGGGAATGCTGAGCGTGGACACATCTCCTGCTGTTACAGTATTGACCATCACAAGTGGTGGATTGTTTCCAGAATTGATGATGTTCACAGAGATACAAGCTTGACTGGTCAGAGGGGGGTCTCCTCCATCCTTGGCGTCAACAAACATCAAGCACGGCGTGGAGACTCTTCTTATGGTCCTCACGTCAGTGAGTAGAGTTATCCACCCCGTGGATGAGTCAATGGCAAAGACTCCTTTGATGCTGTTTGAACTAAAGTTGTAGGTAATACGTCCGTAGTCTCCGATATCTTTATCCGTTGCTGTTACCTGAAAAACAAAATTATGACGGTGTGAAACAAGACATTAATGTTTTTTCTTCTAATGTTATCTGGCACAGATCAAAGATAGATTTGGTTAAAGAAATAGGAAGAAACAAAAGACAGATTTTTGCAGAAATAGTATATTTTCAATCAATCAGTTCTTTTAATTTTCCATGGAGGCACACAAGTCCTCAAAAACACGCGCAGCTTTCGTGCCTGTGCCGTCCATTCTAAATTTTTTCGTGTCTGCTTTACCCGTTCATGTCTGTCTTAAGCTTTCTTCTCCGTGTGTGTTTTGTGTGTGTGTGTTGTGTGTGTGTGTTATGTGTGTGTGTGTGTGTGTGTGTCTATACCTCGTATTTCTCTTACCTGAGGGTTCCAAGAAAAGGCCTACCTTGTAATGCTATCAAATGGGTTTCCTAATGTTTGTCCTATCCCACAATAGCGTCTCCGTATACAGTGGTATTGAAAAAAGGTAGAGGTGGAGAGATCTTAAAGAATTCACAAAACAAGCCTTGAAATGAAATTTAAAAAAAAAAAAAAAAGAAGCCATTTCAGACATAGAGAACATGTTCAGAGACTTATAATAATAGCCCCTTTAGTCATTACTGACTATGGGAATGCGCCCCTGAGGTGACAGCCCTCATCTGCTTATTTTCCTGATGTTCCTTTCGACGTTTTCTCCTCTCTTCTGCTTGTTGTGTGAGCGTGTTTTCGCCCAATCTGAGGTGGCGCCGCAGATAGCATCGCCACTTGGTGCGATCGGCAGTTTCATCCTTCCAGGTTGCTGGATTTATGTCCAGTACCCCCAGTGCCAGAGAGTGATAGTTAGAAGATGCAAATACTCAGATAAAGAAAGAAAGATGTAGTCATGATATGAAGGGAGAAGCCAAACGTTAACAAAAGGAGGGAAATGAAGATTGACTGCTTTTAATGGCTGCAAAGAAAGTAAACTTAACCTATCCCTAACTGATTGAGAAACTACGATGGGGAAAAGATGAGGCCAAAGAAGTCACTGACATAGAAGAACTGAGTGAATTGGAAATACATACGTGAAGAGGCAAAGGGGCGAAACTTCAGAGAGACAAGATGAATGAAAGCGTGCAATCACTGGGTTATTCGCCCTAAGGAGCCACTGGAGGATAGAACTAATGCTCCCTCGAGCACGCCGCAATTAGCGAACAATATGAGGTTGTGCAAGTTGCTGGCAACCTTATAAGGAAAAAAACAAAATGCTACAGAAACCACAGCTGTAATGGTCTCTGCTTTAGCGTGGGCTTCCTCCAGGAGGTCATTGCACTGTGGCTCCTTGCTTTATAAGGAGTCATAAAGGAGATGATGATGAGGTCAATGAAATTGGCCAATTCGTGTACTTCTACCTAAAACCTTTATACTTTGATTTGACCTTTATACTTTCATTTGACCTTTATACTTTGATTTGGTTTGCTTTTTTAAGGACCATCTTCATTGTACATGGACAACTCCATAAGTGCTCCGATCTTCTCCATTATATTACACAGGAGGATCTCAGCACAGTGCACGAAATCCGTAGCACCGGCGAGAATCCCAATATTTTATACTTTGAAAAAAAAAAAGCACGAAGATAAATGAACCAATTCAGTAAGAAAAGTATCAACAACAACAAAATTTAAAAAATTGACCGGGAAAAAAAACGAACAACAAACAAAAAGAAGACTTAAATGCTGACCTGCCCAACAAGCGCTCCAATTTGCTCGTGCTCGTTAACAGTTATTTCATATCTGGACTGGTTAAACTTAGGGATGTTGTCGTTATCATCCGTGACCCTAATTGTCACACTGAGGGAGTCGCTCTGGGGGTTAGAGCCACCATCGAAGGCGAAGATGTCGAAGCGGTACTCGCCCGTTCTTTCTCTGTCCAGCTCCTTCTCTAGGCGGAGGTTGATGGTGATGCTGCCGTCCAGGTTGGTGGTGGGGTTAATGCTGAAGGTTTCAAGGGCTGGCGTGATGTTGTAGTGTTGGACTGTAAACTCTGGCCTGGAGTCTCGATCTATGGGACCGCTAATCTTAAGCTCAGTTCCCACCTGTGAGGGTTCGAAAACAAGTTGTGAGGAGGAGAAATGAGCCAGAACTATTGTTAGAATAGTTATTAGTTGCTAAATATTGACTAAGCTACGACTGGCAGAGTGGTTAAAGAGCTTATCTCTTCGGAAAGTTATCAGGTTCCGGTTTCAAAATCAGGTAACTCCATGCTCAAGTCTACCCAGCTGTAAATGGAAACCCGACTCTGCTCTTGAATTAGAGAAAGCAAGTGTAGCGAGGAGGGGAGCTGGTCAACTCACCTCGTAAAGCTGGACTTAATATTGTGAAGTCTCTAACACTTCACTGTCCACGGGTACTATCTGCTATGGGATAACCTTTGCCTTTTAAGTATTTAATTTTTTAAAAGCGGAGGGTCAAAGGTAACACATTTTCGGCTATCATTATTTTTCACAACTTACTCATCACTAGGTGCTCATCTTTCTTCTTCTACCGCTTTCTTCTTTACTTTGCTCATCTTCTCCTCCATGATTATTTTTTAGAGTCCTTGCCTTGGACAAGGGCAATGGTACTTGCTTAGCCGTTCCTCTTCTACCCTTGGGTGTAGAGATTTACCAGAGAGAGCGCCATACTATCCTATCGGCTGTCTTCCTCTTGGCCTGGCTTCGATCTAGTCACCGGTCCTTCAGAGATTGTCAAATGTTGTCCTGTCAGCCAACTCTGGGTCGTCCTACGGATCTGGATCCCCGACTCTTAGTTTCCCGTATATGTCGTGGTAGCCGATCTTCCCCCATTCTGCAGACATGGCCAAACATCGCAGTTGGGACTGGGTTTTGAGGCCATGGCGTATCGTCTGGTTGGGGACCATGTTTCTTCTTAACAATGGCAATGGTAACCGTTTTTAATCTGATTATCTTTCATTATCATCGGCATCAACACCACTTTCTCCTCTACCTCATATTTCTTGTTATCATCAACACCACTTCCTCCTGTACCCCATCTTTCTTGTTATCATCAACACCACTTCCTCCTGTACCCCATCTTTCTTGTTATCATCAACACCACTTCCTCCTGTACCCCATCTTTCTTGTTATCATCAACACCACTTCCTCCTGTACCCCATCTTTCTTGTTATCATCAACACCACTTCCTCCTCTACCCCATCTTTCTTGTTATCATCAACACCACTTTCTCCTCTACCCCAGCTTCTTGTTATTCATCATCTGTCTTTTCGTTTAATTTTCAAATCTATCTCCTCCTTCTTCTTGTCTATTTTATCGTTTTTTTAAATCTGTCTTTTCTTCTTGTTGTTAATATTATTACTCCGCGCCTTCTTTTTTATTTATCGTAGAGTCATAAAGATTCGTTTATTCTTTTTGCTTTAGAGTCATAAAGATTCATTCATTCTTTTGTCAGAGTCAACAAGATTCATTCATTCTTTTTTCTTAGAGTGATACAGATTCATTCATTCTTTTGTCTTAGAGTCGTAAAGATTCATTCATTATTTTGACTTAAAGTCATATAGATTTATTCATTCTTTTGTCTAAAAGTCATTTTCATTCATTCTTGTGTTGTAGAGTCATAAAAATTCATTCATTCTTTTGTCTTAGAGTCATAAAAATTCATTCATTCTTTTTGCTTAGAGTCATAAAAATTTATTCATTCTTTTGTCTTAGAGTCATAAAAATTCATTCAATCTTTTCTCTCAGAGTCATAAAAATTCATTCAATCTTTTCTCTCAGAGTCATACAAATTAATTCAATCTTTTCTCTCAGAGTCATACAAATTTCATTCAATCTTTTCTCTCTGAGTCATAAAAATTCATTCAATCTTTTCTCTCAGAGTCATAAAAATTCATTCAATCTTTTCTCTCAGAGTCATAAAAATTTCATTCAATCTTTTCTCTCAGAGTCATAAAAATTCATTCAATATTTTCTCACAGAGTCATAAAAATTCGTTCAATCTTTTCTCTCAGAGTCATACAAATTCATTCAATCTTTTCTCTCAGAGTCATACAAATTCATTCAATCTTTTCTCTCAGAGTCATAAAAAATCGTTCAATCTTTTCTCTCAGAGTCATAAAAGTTCATTCAATCTTTTCTCTCAGAGTCATAAAAATTCGTTCAATCTTTTCTCTCAGAGTCATACAAATTCATTCAATCTTTTCTCTCAGAGTCATTCAAATTCATTCAATCTTTTCTCTCAGAGTCATACAAATTTATTCAATCTGTTCTCTCAGAGTCATACAAATTCTTTCTTACATTAATCTTGAGCTCCCCTAGAAGCATATGCTTTCAATTAATTCACGCCAAGTCCTACTGTCCTGTCCTGTACTGTCCTGTCCTGTACTGTCCTGTACTGTCCTGTCTTGTACTGTCCTGTACTGTCCTGTACTTTCATGTACTGCCCTGTCCTATACTGTCCTGTCCTATCCTGTACTGTCAGTACTGTCCTGTACTGTACTGCCCGGCCATGTACTGTATCGTCAGTACTGTCCTGTACTGTACTGCCCAGTCATGTGCTGTACTGTACTGTCCTGTCTTGTCCTGTACTGTCCTGTCCTGTACTGTCCTGTCCTGTCATGTACTGTCCTGTCCTTACTGTCCTGTCCTGTACTGTACTGTCCTGTCATGTCATGTACTGTCCTGTCATGTCATGTACTGTCCTGTCATGTTATGTACTGTCCTGTCCTGTACTGTCCTGTCCTTTACTGTACTGTCCTGTACTGTCCTGTCTTGTTCTGTACTGTCCTGTACTGTCTTGTCCTGTACTGTCCTGTCCTGTCCTGTCCTGTTCTGTACTGTCCTGTCATTTACTGTCCTGCCCTGTCCTGTTCTGTCATGGAATTCCAATTCTTTTCACTTCTGTCTCCAGCTCTCGTCTTCTCCTATCTCTCCCCTGACCTCTCTTAACCTGGGGATTATATAACAAGGACTGCCTTGTAATGCTATCAACATGTTTCCTCAATGCGTGTCATATCCATCGCCAGCGTCTTCTTCTCATTTCTTGTTCCACTGGCACTTGTCTAGTTCTTGTCACCTATTTCATATTTAAATTTTCATTAATCAATCAATCAATACCCTTCAGCTCCCCAAGGAGCATAGGGCTTCAACAAACATATGCCAAGTCTTCCTGTCCCGTGCCATCCGCTCAAGTTCTTTCTATGTTTTCCTCATCATTTTCACCTCTGTTTCCAGTTCTCTTCTCCATGTGTTTTTTGGGCTACCTCTGCCTCTTTTTCCCTGTGGATTCCAGAACCAGGACTGCCTTGTAATGCTATCAACAGGTTTTCTCAATGTGTGTCCTATCTATCGCCAGCGTCTTCTTCTCAACTCCTGTTCCACTGGCACTTGTCTGGTTCTTGTCATCAATTCCACATTTGTGACTTTGTCATACCATTTCAGTCCTATTCTAAGCAAGCACCTGTTTATAAAAGTCTGTAGCATTTTGGTTGTTGTTTTTGTTGTTCTCCATGTCTCAGAGCCATACAATAGGACTGACCAAATTTGAGTTGAAGATTCTTACTTTCGTGTTGGACTTGATTTCTCTTGTTCTCCATATGTTTCCCAATGCAATGAAAGCTCCTCTTGCTTTTTGTATTCTTACTTTGATATCACTGTCTGTCCCTCCAACTTTGTCTATATTACTTCCAAGATATGTGTACGATTCTACATCTTTTAGTGTTGTTTCTTAAAGTTCAACCTTGTTATCATTTCTTGCATTTATTCTCATAATCTTTGTCTTTTCCCTGTGTATTTTCAGGCCCACTTGTTGTGACCTCTCACCGAGAATTTTCATTTTCTCTTGCATCTGATTACGGTTATGGGACAGAAGAGCCAAGTCGTCTGCAAAATCCAGATCATCAAGCTGTTTAGTAACCTGATCCACATTTAAATTTTCATTAATATGACCATTATTTATATTTTATTTTACACCATTATTTCTTTCATTCATTATATCATCGTATCTGTCTTCCTTTCTTCCCTTTTTCGTTTCCTTTCTGGCACAGGCCCACCACTGGAGTAGACCCAATGTTGGAGTCTTCATCCAGGCATTTGTGCTCTCCTGCAGTGGAGGTTAGTGAAGCAACATGTTTCTCACGGTGGTGTCGCCATCCTCATTCCCAACCTCACCTTAGTAATCTTTTACGATATACCTGGTGTTGATCGTCTAATACAACTTTTGTCCACTGACAACAACATCGCTCAACACCTATTTGATTTTTTACCTTTGCACCTTCCGGAATATCGAGGGTGACGTCCCGTGCCGGAAACATTGGTGGATTGTCATTGATGTCATTGATGACCACCTCCAGTGTCACCACGGTGGTGACAGTGACATTGGCATGTATGGCTATGTTGAACTTGACCTGAAAGTGAAAATGTCTCAGTAAAATATCAGGTTTTCATTTTTAATTTAAGAAAATGTAAGAATGAAATAAAGAAAGAAAGAAAGACAGACAGACAGACAGACAGACAGAAAGAAAAAATGAATGAAGGAAAGAAATAATGAATGAATAAAGGAAGGAAGAAAGAAAGAATGAACGAACGAAGAAAATAAGAACAAATATAGGAGATAAAGACAGAAAGAATGAAAGACAGACAGACAGAAAGAATGAAAGACAGACAGACAGAAAGAATGAAAGACAGACAGACAGAAAGAATGAAAGACAGACAGACCGAAAGAATGAAAGACAGACAGACAGAAAGAATGAAAGACAGACAGACAGAAAGAATGAAAGACAGACAGACAGAAAGAATGAAAGACAGACAGACCGAAAGAATGAAAGACAGACAGACAGAAAGAATGAAAGACAGACAGACAGAAAGAATGAAAGACAGACAGACCGAAAGAATGAAAGACAGACAGACAGAAATAATAGAAAAAAATGAATGAAGGAAAGAGAAAGAATGAATGAATAAAAATAGAAAGAAAGAAAGAATGAACGAACGAAGAAAATAAGAACAAATATAGGAGATAAAGAAAGACAGAAAGAAACCATGAGTACCCTTCAGATACCGTATGTAGCTGTAGTCTTTCAACAAGTTCAAGCGAAGCCGTCCTGTACTGTGTCATCCGTTCAGGACCGTGCCAATCTCCCGTATCTCTTTTAAACCTGTCTCTGGTTCCCTTGACCACATGCTTTTCAGTTTTCTTTCTACATTTCTAAATAGTGGCGTCACTAGGGTTGGTGTCACTCAGTGCGGTAACTCATGGTGTCACCCCCATGGACCTGCTCCCGTACCAGACCATACAGAATCCTTAGTAATGTTTTGTGTACTAATGTTACTCGTAAATCGTAATTCCCATATATCACTGAATGTAATGGCAATAGTAGTGACATAAACAACTAGCAAAATTAAAATTACACCTATAAATTACAATAACATACGCACAGACGAAATGTATTTACATTTACATAGTTTCATGTGGTTAAATTGAAAATTCGGTAAGAACACAATAGAATTCGAAGTAAAAACAAAGGTCTATGTTAGAGAGAAGATAAACACCTATGCAGGCCACCAAGAACCACTTTTGTCAACAGTGAAACGTCGAAAGCTTGCCTGGTTTGGGCATGTAACTCGTCATGACTCCCTTTCGAAAACGATCCTTCAGGGAACAGTCGAAGGTAAACGGAGAAGAGGAAGGCAGAGAAAATCCTGGGCTGATAACATCAAAGAATGGGCAGGACACGGTTTTTCCACACTTGTACGCATTGCTGAGGATAGAGAGCAGTGGAGGACCCTGTCTGCTGATGCTTCCACCATGGCACCCCTACGACCCATGACGGGTTACGGGCTGAGATGATGAGATGATTGATAGAGTACATGTAAGCTGGGCTTACTAAAAATGTTTTTGTGGTTATAACTAACTACAGGGATATTTTTATAAAAAATAATAAATTTCTGCTGAAACACTGAACACAAATTTTATAGACAGTCATTTTGGTGTCACCCCCTCTGATGGTGTCACCCGGTGCGGTCCGCACCCCCCGCACTCCCCTAGTGACGCCACTGTTTCTAACCTTGGGGATTTCAGAACAAGAACTACCTTGTATTACTATCAAAAGGATTCCTCGATGTCTTTGCTATTCAATGCAAGCGTCAGCTTCTCATCTTTACTTTGACTGTCACTTATTGGTTCTTTTCAGTAGTTCCACATATGCGATCTAATCGTACCATTTTATTTTCTTTAGCTCTACTCAAGTAATAATTTCTTCGTGCAGTGCTATGGACCCCTGAAGGAAAGCGACAGAAAGACCGACGAAAAACTACTTGACGGTGAACTGTGGAGGCCAAGATGCCAAGAATTAACCAGAGCTAGGGGCACTGCACAATGGATGGCCGCCGACCGAGCAAAGTAGAAGCAGTTTCTTGCTGCCCTACAACACGCCACTAGGCGTGATGGCCACTGACTGCTTTGACAGTTGGCTGCAAAGGATCAAAGAAGAAGAAAAATCAATCTATATAAATAAAAGGCAAAGTATGTTTGTATGTTCTCAATACAAATCCGCATGCCTTATTATTTCTTGATGAATGTTGGCAGACAAGCTCTTTAGTTACCGCCGGGGTACGCCATGCAGTTATTTTATAATTTAATATTGTAATTATGACATTATCATTAATTAAAGTATTTCGTAAGAAATGTATGGAAGCCATTTATTTATCTGGGGCCCTAATCAAATATATACATATCCAATAAATATCAAGGGCCGTAACAGAAATGTTAAAACTATTTTTTATGTTTGTTATTAATGACCATACGTTTGCATATTTTACAACATAATTAAAAATGTTTAATTAAACATTTTTACTTTAATAGGAAATAGAAGGAAAAAAAAACAGTTTTCTGTAGCACATCCTCTTTTTAAACTATGTAATTTTAATGACACTCATTTGGCCAAGCGGCTTCAAATTGGATCGGAGCTGTATCGATACAAATATTAAAACCAGTGAATGTTCTCTGAGCATGAACATCCACTGTGCGTGTTTAATCTTAATGAAAATATTAGATGGTATTATTTTTTTTTACATCATTTTAAAAATGTATGTTTATTTTTAGTGAAAAAAGCAGACTTATTCGCTTTCACTTATGGTATGTCGGTGCTTCCGAATTTTTTTTTTATAAACCTTCGTCCCCGCTTAGTATTAAAATTTAGAAAATGCCTGGATTTAGTCTGGTTGTTTAAATAACTGAATCAACATATGTAAAAACCAAATTCACCCGATAGTCACTTTTTTCCCGTTGCAATAATTTTTAAGTTATTTCATAGTAAAATCTTTAGCTGTTGTAGAAAACAAAATTATCAGTTAGCTATGATCGTTGAAGGACCGTTTCAATGGAAATTATATTTTCACAGGTTGCCAGGTCACATAATTTGGTTTTTACCACTATGGTTACAAAAAAATAATAAGCTGGTGGTTTTTTGTAAAATATGTATTCAATTCATTTGAATGTATGTTTATTTTGATTGACAAAGCCGATTTGTGCATTCATTCGTTTTTACGTGCTTCATAATTTTTAAAAAATAAACCTTCGTTCCCGCTTAGTACTAAAATTTAGAAAATGTCTAGGTAACATAATGTTTCTACCGATGTTTTCAAGGGAAGCAATCCATATGGTAAAATTATGAATCAAGGGGAACCATCAAAATTGTACAATTATTATTAAAAGTTTACAATTTACAACTCTAGGTTTCTTTATTTTACATAGCAATTTAAATTATTTAAACAGACATTAATGCTTTATGCGAAAATTAAAAAAATTACTTTGATGTAGTATTTAAAAGTTATTATTAATTTTAAAATAAAATTTAATTACATTTTACAAAGCAGTTTCTGTTCATTTACCAAATATTACATAGTATTTTGAAGACTAAGCACTTCATAACTCAGCAACTGCAAAAGACAATAGTTATTTAAATTGAATACAAAATTAGTAAATAAAATAACACTAAATACCCCAATTATAACCAATTTTCAGGTTGAACAGGGTAGACCAAGATGGAACGAGAAGAAGCAATAACAGTCAGCTGTTAAGTGGCCGCTCTCCAGCCATCACCTCTTCAAAACAAGAACACAACAGCACTTCATAACTGAAACAATATCTTTTGTAAAAGAATAGGGTCTTTTTCAGTTTTCACTGGACTCATGAGAGCATTTGAAAAAATGCGACTCATGCGAGCATTTTCAAAAAATGCGACTCATGCGAGCATTGAAAAAAAACAAAACAAAGAGAGTCTTTATCACATTGCTGAACCGAAGGGTCTTCTATAATTGTGCATGTGCCAGTCTCAAACGGGGTGCGCCTCGCCAAAATAAGGCAATATTTAAGTTTTATTTTTGGCCCTTAATAAAATAAACTAGCACAAAGCTAAACAATACACCAAAACGAAAGATCTTTATTTAGACATGGGTCCTAATATAACAGGCGTTATCAATGTGTCTCGGTTGAATGGGTCGTGTCTCACCGAAATGAGAAACTTATGTTTAAATAATACAACTCAACACAATCACTGTGTCTTTTATATTTGAAATATGTGTGACAGAAAATAATAATCATTTTTTTTACAAGCTTCTATTTATCTATGTTTGAAAAGAAGGTGCTACGAAAAACAGCAGTAAGAACGTTAAAAAAGGATGAGCTGGACTATTCTTTCTTGGTGCGCCAGGTTGGAAAGGAAAATGTGTCCTATTAATTTGCTTCTTGCTAACACTTGGAAGCAGAATAACATAACTGAGATCATCTATAGAACGTCTGCCTTAGCAGCAGACGGCATTTGACTTTCAGAAATGACAAAGATGGGACAAATTTCATATAGTGATGCCATTACAGAAGCACTACAAAAGGCCTTACTTTACCTAATGGAGGTCCTGTCTCAGTCCCTTGTCTTACTTGACTTATAGAGTGAAACCATTACTACGGCTTCGTATAAGGCCTTTCATGTATAAGGTGTCAATCATACCCAGACTCACGTACCACAAAGAAAAAATCCAAGATTCTCTACTTACCGAACATTTGACAACTGGGTCGCAGATAGCCTCCCTGTCCAACCTCTTGGCCACCGTGACGATCCCCGTGTCGGGATCTATTCTGAAGAAGTTGGCTGGGGGATTGTTCTGATTCAGTATGTCATAAGTCATCAACCAGTTTTGGCCAGGAGTTAAATGGGATCGGTAATCAGTCAATCGTGTCACTTCCGTGCCAATGGCAACCTCTTCGTCTATTTCCTTCAGAATGTCTCCTAAAACTAGTGCCATAGGCACCACCAAATATAAGATTAACTGTTGCAGCATTCTGGAAGTTAAACGGAATGTTATCTCCGTTTGGAACTTTGTTTCACTGTTAGCTGTTTGTAACCACGCGATTTCAGTGATTCGACATTCCAAGTGCAAATGCGACGCGACGAAGAGCTGGTTTTAATTCCTCTCGTCCGTGTATATGAATTTGTATTCAACAATGCAGTCTTTGAAGATGCAGGGTAATGAAAGGAGTTAATTTCACTTCTGGCATTTACAATGTCAATGCTTGCTCATTCTAGTTCATATTACGAATCCTGGACAAATATATTTCTTGACACAAAAATGATGACGCGTTGCTTCTTTCAAGGCAACTTTTTCTTGTGTTGTCTGTTCAGGGTATATTTTCTTCCTTCAGAGTAGTATAAATCATATGTTGACTTAAGAGATGTTGATCTGTAACATAAGATAAAGAAGAACAATTTTAATTAGAACACTGTGGTAATAATATTGATAGTCAGAAAGATGTCTTCACACGGCCTACATGCTTGATCATCATCAAGGACGACAAAGACGGGTGCGCGCATCACCAAAGCTTGGAATACGGGGAGACAACTGATGGACAGACACAGATAAAAGAATACTTTCTGATAAAGTAATGAATTGTTACTTTTGACAAACGTTGTCATATGAGGTTAACGACATGTTCGCGAGTCTGCACGCAAAACATCGTATATCTTATTGCCATATTTGGTAATACGTGACCTTTTGCTCTACGCACCTTATTTCACGTGGAATATTTTGAAAGTACCACACCCTCACCCGCCTGTTTGAAAATGATTGGGTCGTTTATTTAACTCCATAACAAACAGATGCGTGGTAGACCGGGAATATAACCTGACACGTTTCAGTGTTATTCCACTGTGAAGATCGCTTGCCAAGATACCAGACCTTGCTAGAGTGAAGCCTAGAATTCAGAATTCCTTCTTAACATACCGGACACCTGTTATTGGAGAATTTTGGACGGACTTTCATAGCCCAGGAAATCTCTTTCATATTAAATAAGGAAACCAGGACTGAGGAAACTGAAGGACCACACACGAAGAGGGAACGTATTAAATTAACGACACCCCAGAAGCGTGTAAGAGGCCGATTCAAGTCTCTTTTCTTCATCTGATCAAAATGTCTGTGAGCCAGGTTTGGCGTAAGTTGTCATTTTACATTTTTTTTACTAACATATGAACTAACATATATATGTATTTTGCGATGTGAATTTTAATATGTGAAAATCGCTCGTAGATGTCCAAGTCATTTGAGGCTGGCAACCTCAGTGTATAAAATGATGAGTCATGAACCACGACTGCACGGGCTGGTGATAGCTTTATTGCTAGTTTCTTAATTAGAATATAAGCAGAAAGTAGTCCCAAGCTCCATACGGAGCAGGGAGGGAAAGATGAAAGAAATGATGTACATTTTAATTATAATACTTACAATTTCAAGCAGTGTAAATGTCCAAATAAACATATTCACTTTAAAATTAATATACGTGTTCAAGCTTTAACCCAGTGTAAATGTCTATGTGAAAAAATCATTTTAAAATTAATGGAAGTTTCAAACTTTTCAAATCAGTGTAAACATAAATGAAAACATATTCAATTTATATTGTGAACACTTTTCAGTCAGTGGAGATGTGAATGTAAACAGACTCTATCTGTATTATTAACCTTTTCATTTAAATGTAATGCAAAGCTAAAGCTATTCAATTTAAATGTAAAGAAAGTTTATCCCCTGGGATTAAATTTAATTCTCATCGAGGATAAATTCTGAGATACATGGGATGGTAGAAAAGAAGAGGGGGGCACATAAGTATGTGTCGGGAAAAGCAATACTGAGGAGAGCGTTTTGTTTCTATTCTTTATCATAGTTATTGGTGGTACCAGCAGAAAGTACTATCTCTGGAACCAAGTGAAGGTAGAAGTGGTCTGACGTTGTGCGAGACGCCATCATAAGAGGGTTTTATAGACAGACGCAGGACCAGCTTGGCCATTACTCCTTGGCGTTCTAGGAACGTGCGGCGTCTTTAATCTTGACCAGCGACGAGTGAGAGCAGTGTATACAGAACCCATCAGCGGGAGCAGAAACTACTATTGGCAGCTAAGTGAAAGTTATACGCTGCCAAAGTGAACTTTTCCCCATCATCTCTACTATAAATCAATGAGGAAACTTTTCTTCTAAACTATTCAAATTATTTTCAAACTGTTAAAACCTAAAGTGATTGTTAAATTTTGTTATTTGTAATGTTACAAATTTAACTTCGATTTAATCATTTTAAAGTTACTGCATGTTTGTCTCAGTCAAATTACTACACACACTCTAAACAGAGCTCTACCAGGATATTAAGAATTCCACTGAGTAAATCAGGGGTGGGGGGCTTGAACGAGCTGAAATTAATAAGTGCTTAATTCCTTCACAAAAGTTGTCAGCAGATTCTAGAATTAACTTGCTCAGCCAAAGCAGCATTGTTTTCGCTTATCTGAATATCTTGTGAATACTCCCTGGCGATAGAAGCGTTTTGTTCCTTCTATTTACATCTCTGCCAAGAGTAATCTTGTGCGAAGGTAGACACCTATGAAGCCCATATTAGATACTCTTGAGTTTGGCCACTGTTGGACCACTACTGTGGCCCCATCGAAATATGGAATCGCCCATGTTGAGAACCACTGCATTAGAAAAACACCCGTTTTCCTTTACATAGACAACAAAATCAAAACAAATCAACTTCTGAAGGTAACAGGATAAATCACTTTCATTACCTCAAACCCAATATTAAGTAGCAAAACAATCAGACATTCATTAACTCTAACAGTGCTGTCCTTGGCCGGTCAATGTTTGAAACTGTTTTGACAGTTCGTCTAACCGCAATTAAGATTAATTACACTCATTAACATGACTGGAAATTAAGCGCCCCAGTTTGGAATAATCTGGTACGTGTAATGTAACAGAAAGCGATAAATCTAAGGTTAGATGCAATGTAACAGAAAGCGATAAATCTAGGGTTTGGTATAATGTAACAGAAAGCAGTAAGTTATTGGATTAGAGGTAATGTAATAGAAAACGATAAGCTATAAGGTTAGATGTAATGTAATGTAATAGAAAACGATAGGCTATAAGGTTAGATGTAATGTAATGTAATAGAAAACGATAAGCTATAAGGTTAGATGTAATGTAATGTAATAGAAAACGATAATCTATAAGGTTAGATGCAATGTAATGTAATAGAAAACGATAAGCTATAAGGTTAGATGCAATGTAACAGAAAGCTATAAATCTAGGGTTTGGTGTAATGTAACAGAAAGCAGTAAGTTATGGGATTAGAGGTAATGTAATAGAAAACGATAAGCTATAAGGTTAGATGTAATGTAATAGAAAACGATAAGCTATAAGGTTAGATGTAATGTAATGTAATGTAATAGAAAACGATAGGTTATAAGGTTAGGTGTAATGTAATGCAATAGAAAACGATAAGCTATAAGGTTAGATGTAATTTAATTTAATAGAAAACAAAAACAGGCTTTGAATATGGTATGCGATAGTTTCTGTCCACAACCCCGTGTTTCTGGTGTTGCCTACGAGTTTTTATAGTATCATCCTCCCATGTCGTGTTGTCAATCCAACATGTTTTTTTCGTTTCCTATCTTCTGTTTCTTATTTCTCCAAACTTTCTCATTATTATCAGGTGTTCCTATTGTCCTTTTCTCAGAAAGGTAAAGGTGGTCACACAGAAGTTACTGCCTTTGGTGAGTGAAGTTTTAGAGACTTAATTATACAATGCCACGCTTCAAGAGGCGGGTTGACCATTTCCTTTCCTCGCTGCCTTTACTTTCCCTAACTCAACAGCAGACACAGACAGCATTGTCCTCCAAATTACTGAGATATATATTGGAGACAAACTTAACAGTTAAGTTGACACTTTGTCTTTTCCCGAAGTGTTAGAATTACTAGAAAGAGTAACCGCGCAATCTGCTTATACTTGATAGCTTTGTTTATAACAAATTTTTTTTTTCTTCTTCTTCTTCGTCCTGAAAAGGACGTTGGTTGCGTTGTGTCCGTTTTGCGCCTTTTGGCCGACACATCCGACTTCAGCACGGCATTTTTTGTGACCGGGTTAGCCCTCCCACTTCGATCCCTACTTTCTCAGCCAGACTGCAGTGATGCAGCCTGTTTCCAAGACCACCACTTGGAGGTGGAGTAGGGTCTCTGATTCGCTGACCCTGACGCAAGCTGTCAAGCTATGGGTCGCTGACTGCATTTATCACGGTTGGTGCGTCTTAGGTCCCAAAAACAAACAAACAAACAAACAAATTCAACATCATGTTAATCTAATACGCACGACTTCTTAAATTTGACCTGGAGATAAACCAGGAGTGCATAACAAGACATTACGGTGTGGTGTCTCTCTCCCTTATCACAGGACAACAAACTTCAGAAATAGGCAATTGTTAGTCTTTATCTAGTTTCTGTCTTTTCTTTCCATTTTGTCGGTTAAATTATATTGTAAATGTAAGAGCGCACCAATCAAAGAAACTTGGTCTATATAATTAAAAGCCACTTTTAGAACGTCTTTATTCTCAAGTTATCTCATGTACCGTTTGATAAAGAAACAGAGCCCCGTCCACTGCTGTCAGTAGAGAACAGATCTATAGCTTTATCGTTTGCGTCCTGAGAATCCTCTACAGTTCTCTCCTACGTTTAAAATACATAATCATCATCACCATCATCATCATAATCATCTTCACCATCATCGTCATTATTATCATCATCATTGTCATCATCATCACTGCCATTCAGCCCCTGTGGAAATCCGACCTTCAACAAATTCACGCCACGTTTTACTGCCGGGTGCCATCCGTCCAAAATCTTTACATATCTTCTGCCTCCCACTCATGACTGGTTCCTGTTCACTTCTCTATGTGTTTTTCGGTCTGTCTCGATTTCTTTTCAACTATGGATTCTACATTTATTAGTACATAACGCTCGTATAGTCCACCGTTACTGCTGTATTATCCCACGTTTATTTCTGTCGTATCCAATCGTCACTAAAGTCGCATCCTATTGTTTATTCTTGACTTATCCCGATTTTGTTGAGTGCATGACTTATACTTCGTTTATTCCTTTTATAGTAAGCCTTATCCCATGTTTATTTAGTGGACACAGCCAATCATATCTTGTTTATTTAGTGGACAAAGCCAATCATATCTTGTTTATTTAGTGGACAAAGCCAATCATATCTTGTTTATTTTGTGGACACAGCCAATCATATCTGGTTTATTTAGTGGACAAAGCGCATCATATCTTGTTTATTTAGTGGACAAAGCCAATCATATCTTGTTTATTTAGTGGACAAAGCCAATCATAACTTGTTTTTTAGTGGACAAAACCAATCACATCTTGTTTATTTAGTGGACAAAGACAATCATATCTTGTTTATTTAGTGGACATAGCCAATCACATCTTGTTTATTTAGTGGACACAGCCAATCACATCTTGTTTATTTAGTGGACACAGCCAATCATATCTTGTTTATTTAGTGGACACAGCCAATCATATCTTGTTTATTTAGTGGACACAGCAAATCATATCTTGTTTATTTAGTGGTCAAAGCCAATCATATCGTGTTTATTTAGTGGACACAGCCAATCATATCTTGTAGATTTAGTGGACAAAGCCAATTATATCTTGTTTATTTAGTGGACACAGCCAATCATATCTTGTTTATTTAGTGGACACAGCCAATCATATCTTGTTTATTTAGTGGACACAGCCAATCATATCTTGTTTCTTTAGTGGACAAAGCCAATCATATCTTGTTTATTTAGTGGACAAAGCCAATCATATCTTGTTTATTTAGTGGACAACGCCAATCACATCTTGTTTATTTAGTGGACAAAGCCAATCATATCTTGTTTATTTAGTGGACAAAGCCAATCACATCTTGTTTATTTAGTGGACAAAGCCAATCATATCTTGTTTATTTAGTGGACAAAGCCAATCATATCTTGTTTATTTAGTCAACAAAGCCTATCATATCTTGTTTATTTAGTGGACAAAGCCAATCATATCTTCTTAATTTAGTGGACACAGCCAATCATATCTTGCTTATTTAGTGGACACAGCCAATCATATCTTGTTTATTTAGTGGACACAGCCAATCATATCTTGCTTATTTAGTGGACACAGCCAATCATATCTTGTTTATTTAGTGGACAAAGCCAATCATATCTTGTTTATTTAGTGGACAAAGCCAATCATATCTTGTTTATTTAGTGAACAAAGCCAATCATATCTTGTTTTTTTAGTGGACAAAGCCAATCATATCTTGTTTATTTAGTGGACACAGCCAATCATATCTTGTTTATTTGGTGAACAAAGCCAATCATACCTTGTTTATTTAGTGGACAAAGCCAATCATATCTTGTTTATTTAGTGGACAAAGCCAATCATATCTTGTTTATTTAGTGAACAAAGCCAATCATATCTTGTTTTTTTAGTGGACAAAGCCAATCATATCTTGTTTATTTAGTGAACAAAGCCAATCATATCTTGTTTATTTAGTGGACAAAGCCAATCTTATCTTGTTTATTTGGTGAACAAAGCCAATCATACCTTGTTTATTTAGTGGACAAAGCCAATCATATCTTGTTTTTTTAGTGGACAAAGCCAATCATATCTTGTTTTTTTAGTGGACAAAGCCAATCATATCTTGTTTATTTAGTGAACAAAGCCAATCATATCTGTTTTTTTTAGTGGACAAAGCCAATCATATCTTGTTTATTTAGTGAACAAAGCCAATCATATCTTGTTTATTTAGTGGACAAAGCCAATCATATCTTGTTTATTTGGTGAACAAAGCCAATCATACCTTGTTTATTTAGTGGACAAAGCCAATCATATCTTGTTTATTTAGTGGACAAAGCCAATCGTATCTGGTTTATTTAGTGGACAAAGCGCATCATATCTTGTTTATTTAGTGGACAAAGCCAATCATATCTTGTTTATTTAGTGGACAACGCCAATCTTATCTTGTTTATTTAGTGGACAACGCCAATCTTATCTTGTTTATTTTGCGTGCGGTGGTGCCGAATCCCATGACATTGTACTTTAAAACAACAACACTAATAGCCCATTCAGTCATAACTGACTATAGAAATGCGCTCCTGGGGGTGACAGTTCTCAGCTGATTATTTTCTTTGTTTTTCTTTCGGCGTTTTCTACTCTCATCTGCTGGCTGTGAGAGCTTCATTTCGCCCTATCTGAGGTGGCACCGTACATAGCATCGGCAGACATCTTTGAATCTCAGCTGTGGTCGCCTAACTAAAAGAACAACAATGACGTAGGCTAAGTGTAATTCCAAATTAACCTTTCATTATTCCGTTTCAGAATCATTAATTAAGGACGGTATCGACATGGTGACTAAATCCCGACTTATCGATAATTATTTTCCTGTGAATCGAACATTTGTTGCTCTACTCGAATCATAAGACCTAATGGTCTTTTATATTTGGACATGCGCCCTAATATAACCGATTTGGTTGAATGGGACGCGTCTCGCCAAAACGAGGCACAATTTTATTTTAAATAAAAAAAATTATTTGTTGCTCTGAAATTGTTTTCAACGTCCTAAACCTATTAAATGTGATTATTTCTTACCTACAGCAAAGTATATTGCATTGTACAGATACGTTAGACTACAAATTTTCACGAACTCTATTTATTCTCTGCTGTTATGTATAAATCTAAGATAAGAGATACATATTAACAAGTACCGGCGATGCACTTTGCGAGAAATGTGAGTAATATGAAAAGAAAAAAAAATCCGGAAGTTTTTCCCGAAAAGCTTGTATAAATATTTCTAACACACTGAACAGTGCACTCTTGAGTAGTGTGATGGACGAACTCGGCTGACCCTGAACTTTGTTGTAATTCTTGTAAAACGGGACTTCTTTCACGTGGATTCATTAGCTATGCAACTGTTCCACACAGAGGGAAAACACGTTTGCTGATTGATATGCGGAAAGTTTACCTATCGTTCATTCTGGTCATCGCATTGATTTAAGGAGAGATTAAATCACGCCCACTAACATCTCTTGAACAATCATAGGCAGTTATTTTAATTAACTTGGCCAGTGGAGGGCGTCGCCAGAATCAAACAGATACAGCGACCACGATCAAAGAGACAGACTGAGGGATTTCAGGGGAGACTATCGGCGTTATCAAAGACAGTAGTGGTCCCTGATACGAGACGCAGTTGCTTGCCGCTATTTTCGCGTCTCGGTGTCAACCGCAGAACCGAGCGAACGGGGAAAGCCGAAACGGGCAGCAGCGAACAGAGATACGAAGACCAGGGGGCGGCTTCTTCCCTTGATTTGGCGGTCAGATCCCCAAAAGTTCATGAGATCAAATAAGCTGTCAAGTTTATCATGTCCCACTCAACTTACATTCCATTTTAGATAAATAGACCACGAAGAATAGACATTTTATCACTCGCTGGCCAGACCTTTACAGAAGCACTAGCTTTATTGAAATCTTGTTATAGATTTTCCCCTGGATTTTATATATATATTTGCAGTGATTTCTATTCTGTGCAAAGCGGTAATATATATTGTGTAAAGTGATCAGTGGTCTAGGTCAGTCATTCTATTTCAATGGATTTTGTGTTAATTTAAATCTATTAAATTAAACCATCTCAATAGTTCCAGTTGTAAATATAATGATCTATCTATTATATTATTTCAAAAGATAATAGATGCTTAAATTAACTTTTAAAGTCGCGAAGGAATGTATAATTAATAAATTCAGTTAAGTCCTAGTTTTATAGATGTGTGTTTTTAACCACTAGAATTCGCGCAGTGTTTATTAAATACTCGAGTGTATTATAGGCTTAACGGGAAATTTATCGCGCTTGATTTTTCGGTATGTTACATGTCTTTTTTCTTTCACACAGAGTGATCGTAACCTGCGGTCCCAGCTAAATAAAGAAAGAAATAAAGAAATCATCCTATAAACTTCCAGTCATATTGAAGAAACATTTCTTTTAAATATAATCTTGTGGCGGTCCTTTGCGACCTAGCTGTCAGAATTAAATGAAATAAAGCCCACCCAAGAACATTTTAAAGAACAATCATCAAATTACCATTACAAACCTGTAAGATAAACTGGAAGGTAATCATCGCCAGTAGCGATATTATATTTACTGTTTACTGTGAGAGAGTACATATTTTCCTGACTGTGACTGAGCCTAGTTTTTCCTCAATTGGATTTAATAAAACTATCATCACGCATTGAAGGAATTTTACCATAGCGGAGGATTAAAAGAGACCACTTCATTTTCACCTCTGTGCCGAACTGTGTCAGTGCCATCCCATAGACTCCTTTTTTTATATAATAAAAACACAAGAACTCTTAGTCTTCAAGTCTTGCGATAAGTGAGAATATTTGTTACCAGCAAAAACCTCGCAAACATCTGGGGCGGGACATCGAAGGACTAGACAGTTCATATGTCAAGAGAATACTTGCTGTTTTTATATACTTTTATGGATCGTCTGAGGCCGCATTCGGTAAGTGTGTGAGTATATGAGTGTGGATCCTCACGCGTGTGCATGAATGACAGGAAATTTAATCTTTTTCTTTTGTAACCCTGTTGTTAACTTTCTTGCCTGGTAATATAATTTTTCTGTACTCCCTGCACTGTTCCTTTAAGGGGGAGGTGATAATTGGTTAACTCTGTTTTAAACCCCCCCCCCCCCCCTCCTTTCCATTTGCTTAGTAAAAGGAAGAACAGCTGGGAAGAACAGGTTTTTTTTCTATCACCTATACCTAACTTTGTAACACCTCTTTCAGAGCAATTAACTTCACTGTTAGGTTAACGTACCCAAGTTCCTGATATTATCTATCTCTGGACTGGGTTTATCTTTGTCTAATAAGCGGGAAGGGCTTAGTCGATACCAATCTTCTTCACCCCTCCCAAACTTGTTATTTGCATTTGTGTACTTATGATAATTTATGTAATACCTGATATTTGTTAGTGATTGATGTTTAAGGTGAATAAAATCACATAAACTCATTGAGTACTGTGTTGGAGATACCCAAAGCCCAACTTTTCCCCTATTCGTTTTAATATAGTTTGTATCTACGTCGTCTGTGTGTTTGAAAACACCAAATCGGTGTGCGCGCAGAGGTGTGTCTGGAAAACTGGCAAATAATTGTTTGACCAGGAGAGCGGAAGAGAAGATTGAGAGAAACGATTTGTCGTAAATAAGTCTGTCTTTACTCTCCTCCAGCACGCTGTGAAGCAACTATTTAATCTCTACAGTTTCTATCACTGAGCTTTCCATCTTCATTTTCCACTCTAAACCGGACCACTATTTCTAAGACTCTTTTCTCTCAAAATAAATTTACGACAATATTTGGGGGCTGGTGCGGGATAATTTTGAGATACATTTGATGCACACATATTTGTGATCGGGTTCTGCATCTTGAGCTACATTTGAGGCATTCGCATAGCCGGGTTAAAGATATTTTGAGTCTGATTTAGTCTGGGTCTAACTAGGTAGAGTGTGAATGATCTGTCTTTGTGAATTAGGGAAATAAATAAATAATTACACCCCTAGACAAACGTTCTTTAAGTATTTGGGTTGTCCACACAGCATATTTACAGGTTGTTTTCTCTCCACAGCAGTAGAAAGTACAGATAAACAAAAATATTTGCTATTTTATTATCCTCTGGCGGAGATAATTATATTTCTTTCTTTATAAGAGTGGCTGGGATTGCGTGATTGTTTTACAGTCACTAAGGTTTTTGAAGTTAAAAAGAGTTGAGCTTAGCTAAAGACGGATTGTTCTGATTTTATAAATTAAGTTAACAACGTCTCATCTCAATAATTGACTTTAGGGACGGAGTTTGTTGTCCGAGATTTAAAATTTAGGGGAAAATTTTTTTTTTCTTTTTAAATTGTTTTAATATAAATTTGTCTCTACTGTTAGTAAAAGTAGATTCTTTTCCCGTGTAACTTACCATTTAGTGGCATAGTCGCTTGCGTTTAGAGCCTTAATTGCCAGATAATAGCAGCGATAAGTTTGCACAGTACAGGTAGGAGGTAACACAGGTAAATTTATACTTGTGTTTTTTTTTCTCGTAGCGGTTCAGAGTTCCTCCCTTTCGCGTTTCTTCTTACTAGTTCTCTAGGCATACTTCATCTTATTCTTTAACAATGGCCGAGAGGATAAAGATGAGGTCCATCTTGAGGCTGGAAGCGAAAGAGGCAGGATTAGATGCAGAAGCTGCAAACGCGTTTATTAACCAGGAATTGGAAATATATGATGCGGAGCAACAGAGAACCGAAGCTGAGAGGAAGGCGGAGCAACAGAGAGCCGAAGCTGAGAGGAAGGCAGAGCAACAGAGAGCAGAAGCTGAGAGGACGGCGGAGCAACAGAGAGCAGAAGCTGAGAGGAAGGAAGAGAAAGAAAGAACAGAGAGGAGAGAAGCCCAGGAGAGGGCAGATAAGAAAGAAGCGGAAGAACGTCTTTTGGAACAGAAGAAAATTGAAGCAGAGATGGAAACTCGCAGAGAGAGAGAGAGAGAGAGAGAGACAAGGAAAGACAACATGAACTGGCGCTTAAGGCTCTAGAGAGTCGGGGCGCCTCTACTTCGACTAACGGAGAGCCGTCTTCGCCCCAGTCTCAATCAATGGACTTCTCCAGTACTCAATCTGCCAATTAACTGCTATGTCGTTTTCTTTAGAATCTTTTCCTAGCCCTAACGAAAAAATTGACAGCTACCTAGAAAAATTCGAGAGACTCGCGAATCTTTATGAGTTAGAGAGTACCCGCTGGGCGCTCAAACTTTCAATGTCACTGAAAGGCAATGCTTATGACGTGTACACAAAGCTGGGACCGAATCAACATGATTATGACCTGTTGAAGAAGGCCTTACTACAGCAGTTTGAGATGACTGCCCGAAAGTTTCTGCAGTTGTTCAGAAACAGCCGAAAAGAGAGCACGGAAACATTTCCCCAGTTCTCTTCACGTCTCAAGGGTTATCTGACAAAGTGCATTGATTTATCTGACCTACCTCTTTCATATGAGGGACTCATCGAACTTGTTCTTGTGGAGCAGATAAAATCCACTTTGTCGAATGAAACTCGTAGATTTTTGGCTGAACAGGGGGCAGTCAGGCTTGAAGACATACTCAATAAAGCCGAACGCTATAGCAATGCAATGGCCGAACTTCCCAGCACTAAACGTAAACCGACCGATGAGCCATCTCGAAAACAGAATCTAGAGCAGGCATCCTATTCTTCCACTTCCTCTCAACATTATAACCAACGAGATAACAATACCCAGAAACCTCCCCAGGAAAAATCGAAATTCTACAAAACCCGATACCCCCCCCCCCCCCAACAACAATTCTGATCAACCCAACAAGCCTACGTGGCAGCGCGGCCACCACGGTCAAGGAAAAGGGAAGACCCCTACACCAGGAACGTCTGATCAGGGCAAACAAACCGGTGCAAACCGCATTGGATGTTTGCATACAGCCTCGAAAGGTAGAGTCAATGTCAGTGATTCTCAACCTGAGGGGGACCGACCCTCAAATCGAGGAACTGTAATTTTGAACGGTACCTCTACTACTTGTCTTTTTGACACTGGATTAAGTTTTGATTGTATTGTCGCTAGGCACCTAGTCAAACCCGGTCAGGAGACAGAGGAAACCGTCAAACTTAGTGGAGTTTTCAGGAGTGATGCACCCAGGACGCTTCCTATCGCATTGGTAGAAATACACTCTGATTTTGTCAGAGGTGTTATTAAAGCAACCATTATGGATGATCCTATCTACCCAGTTATCCTGGGATGTAGATATGTGTTCATTGGGAGACCTAAGGAGCCGATTGTGGCAGCGGTAACCACAAGAGGGCAAGCCAAGAAGGAGAGGGAGCCTGCGCCAAACTTGTTGCCGAATGAACTGAAGGAGGCGCAACAAAAGGACCCTACTCTGGCGCCCTGCTTTAAAAAAACTGCCCATGGCTAAGGACCCCAGACACAACGGAGACATCTTTTCTAAGGATGGCGTATTGTATCGTAGAACGGGCAACCCGGACACGGGGAATAACCAGCTCCTAGTAACGACGCAGTACAGAAACCAGATCTTAGAAATGGGGCACTCTCTTCCCTTTAGCGGACATATGGGACAAAATGCCACTATTCAGCGAATAAAAAACCACTATTGGTAGCCAGGAATGAACTCTGACATTGTCAGGAATGTGAAATCCTGCGCCCAGTGCCAACGGGTAGCACCCAAGCACTTGACACCCCCAGTACATATGGGGCAAATGCCAATAGTGGGTACTCCATTTGAACGGGTTGCTGTCGACATCATTGGACCCCTGGAAAGGACCAAAAGAAAGAGCAGGTTCATCCTGACTTTAGTCGACACTTGCACAATGTGGGCCGAAGCTGTACCGCTACCATGCATAAATTCCAAGCATGTCGCAGAAGCCCTCGTGCAAATCTTTACACGGTTGGGATTCCCTCAACAAGTTTTGACGGACAATGGATCCCAATTCCGTAGCCTGTTAATGGAGGAGATCTTTAAGATCTTGAGGGCCAAACATATCCACACAAGTCCCTACCATCCGGCCGGAAATGGGCTCGTGGAACGTTTTAACGGTACCCTCACCATGATGTTACGTAAGCTGGGTCAGGAGAAACCGGAAGACTGGGACCAATATATATCGGCTGCCTTATTCGCCTACCGAGAGATACCCCAAGCGTCTACGGGTTTTGCGCCAGCTACACTTTTATTTGGCAGACCTATTAAGGGGCCACTAGAAGCCTTACTTCGGTCCCTGACAGACCAGAAGGCTGACGAGACAGTCGTCTCTGCAAGCAAGTACGTATCTGAGCTTAAGGAAAGGCTAAAGCTAGGATGGGATCTAGCTAGTACCAACCTTAAGAAAGCCCGCGCTAAAATTACTAAAAGATACAACAAAGCTGCAAAAGAGAGAGAACTAAAACCAGGGGAGAAAGTCTTATTGCTACTTCCAACCGGAAGCAATAAACTTCGCATCGGATGGCAAGGATCGTTTACCGTCCTTAAAAAGATCTCACGTACCAATTACAAGATCTCCATCAAAGGAAAGGAGAAGGTCTTCCACATAAATCTGCTAAAGAAATATTTGGAAAGACCGGTGCCATCCTCCGAGCATCTCCTGGCTGTCGCCATAGCAACGGAAGACGAGGAAGATGATGATGGTTGCATGGAGTATCCACTGCAACCCACAGAATCCTTTAAAGATGTCAAGTTCGGCGACAATCTCTCACAAGAACAACAAACAGAAACCAGGGCTCTACTAAAACAGTACATTGCAGTCTTAACGGATGTACCTGGTCGAACAAATCTCATTGAATTTGATATGAAATTAACAAACGAGACCCCTGTTCAAACCAGAGTTTACCCCATCCCGTACGCTAAAGCTGATGCACTTCGCGGAGAAATAGACAAGCTGCGTCAGGCAGGAATTATCAGTGAGTCTACATCTCCTTACAGTTCCAGTGTAGTGCTGTTGCAGAAGCCCAATAAGGAAGTTCGGCTGTGCATTGATTACAGGTTGCTAAACGCTGTAACGGAATTCCAGCCCGAACCTCTCCAAACTGTTTCTGAGATGTTCACCAAGCTCAGCAAAGCAAAGGTCTTCTCCAAGATTGACCTCAGCAAAGGTTATTATCAAATACCAGTCAAGGAGGAAATTAAACCTTTGTTAGCTTTCAGCACTAGTGAAGGACATTACACATTTAACGTGATGCCGTTCGGTTTGCATAACGCACCAGGAGTGTTCACCAGGATGATGAAGAAGCTTCTAGAACCTTTGCAAAGTCCCCATATCCATAATTTCATGGATGACATATTAATTGCATCGGAAACCTATGAAGAACATATTGCTACGGTTGCTATGCTCCTCAGGAGACTACAGGAAACGGGTCTCACAGCCAGACCTAGCAAATGTCTCATCGGGTTTGAACAGTTAGACTTCCTGGGGCATACTATTTCTCACGGATGCAGTTGGCCTATTAAGAAGAACGTGGAGAAAATAGTGGTAGCAAAAAGACCCCGAACGAAGAAAGACGTACGTTCCTTCATATCGCTATGTGCATACTATCAGAAGTACATCCAGAACTTCAACGGACTGACAGCACCTCTGACTGACCTCACAAAGAAAGGTTGTCCTGATAAGGTCATATGGGATCAAAAGTGCGAACACGCGTACAGCACTTTGAAAGGACAGTTGTCTGCATACCCCATTTTGAGGTTGCCTGACCTCAACAAACCTTTTGTATTACGGGTCGACGCGTCAGGTCAGGGCATCGGGTCAACACTGCTTCAAGCCGATGACAGTGACCTGAACATGCTATTTCCAGTTGCCTATGGCAGTCGGAAATTAAATAAAGCGGAACGGAACTACAGCGTAGTTGAAAGGGAATGTCTTGCTCTGATTGACGGTATCAGACGCCATCATGAGTTTCTTTATGGTACATCTTTCACGGTGCAAACAGACCACGCTCCGTTAGCATTTCTTGGTGCCAATAAAGAATTTAACGCTAGGATCATGCATTGGGCCCTCCTTTTAAGCGTTTATTCTTTCAAAGTGGAATATATTCCGGGAAGACAGAATGTCGGGGCTGATTTCCTGAGTAGAAACTGGACTACAGAGGAAGAGGAGGAAGGTGAAGATACCAATCATCAAAAAGTTACCGATCAGGGCAGCTTCGTCGTCATAAATCAAACATGAAAACACGTTTTCACGTCTCAAAAGAGGGGACGATTGTGATGGACGAACTCGGCTGACCCTGAACTTTGTTGTAATTCTTGTAAAACGGGACTTCTTTCACGTGGATTCATTAGCTATGCAACTGTTCCACACAGAGGGAAAACACGTTTGCTGATTGATATGCGGAAAGTTTACCTATCGTTCATTCTGGTCATCGCATTGATTTAAGGAGAGATTAAATCACGCCCACTAACATCTCTTGAACAATCATAGGCAGTTATTTTAATTAACTTGGCCAGTGGAGGGCGTCGCCAGAATCAAACAGATACAGCGACCACGATCAAAGAGACAGACTGCGGGATTTCAGGGGAGACTATCGGCGTTATCAAAGACAGTAGTGGTCCCTGATACGAGACGCAGTTGCTTGCCGCTATTTTCGCGTCTCGGTGTCAACCGCAGAACCGAGCGAACGAGGAAAGCCGAAACGGGCAGCAGCGAACAGAGATACGAAGACCAGGGGGCGGCTTCTTCCCTTGATTTGGCGGTCAGATCCCCAAAAGTTCATGAGATCAAATAAGCTGTCAAGTTTATCATGTCCCACTCAACTTACATTCCATTTTAGATCAATAGATCATGAAGAATAGACATTTTATCACTCGCTGGCCAGACCTTTACAGAAGCACTAGTCTAGCTTTATTGAAATCTTGTTATAGATTTTCCCCTGGATTTTATATATATATTTGCAGTGATTTCTATTCTGTGCAAAGCGGTAATATATATTGTGTAAAGTGATCAGTGGTCTAGTTCAGTCATTCTATTTCAGTGGATTTTGTGTTAATTTAAATCTATTAAATTAAACCATCTCAATAGTTCCAGTTGTAAATATAATGATCTATCTATTATATTATTTCAAAAGATAATAGATGCTTAAATTAACTTTTAAAGTCGCGAAGGAATGTATAATTAATAAATTCAGTTAAGTCCTAGTTTTATAGATGTGTGTTTTTAACCACTAGAATTCGCGCAGTGTTTATTAAATACTCGAGTGTATTATAGGCTTAACGGGAAATTTATCGCGCTTGATTTTTCGGTATGTTACATGTCTTTTTTCTTTCAAACGCTATCGTAACCTGCGGTCCCAGCTAAATAAAGAAAGAAATAAAGAAATCATCCTATAAACTTCCAGTCATATTGAAGAAACATTTCTTTTAAATATAATCTTGTGGCGGTCCTTTGCGACCTAGCTGTCAGAATTAAATGAAATAAAGCCCACCCAAGAACATTTTAAAGAACAATCATCAAATTACCATTACAAACCTGTAAGATAAACTGGAAGGTAATCATCGCCAGTAGCGATATTATATTTACTGTTTACTGTGAGAGAGTACATATTTTCCTGACTGTGACTGAGCCTAGTTTTTCCTCAATTGGATTTAATAAAACTATCATCACGCATTGACGGAATTTTACCATAGCGGAGGATTAAAAGAGACCACTTCATTTTCACCTCTGTGCCGAACTGTGTCAGTGCCATCCCATAGACTCCTTTTTTTATATAATAAAAACACAAGAACTCTTAGTCTTCAAGTCTTGCGATAAGTGAGAATATTTGTTACCAGCAAAAACCTCGCAAACATCTGGGGCGGGACATCGAAGGACTAGACAGTTCATATGTCAAGAGAATACTTGCTGTTTTTATATACTTTTATGGATCGTCTGAGGCCGCATTCGGTAAGTGTGTGAGTATATGAGTGTGGATCCTCACGCGTGTGCATGAATGACAGGAAATTTAATCTTTTTCTTTTGTAACCCTGTTGTTAACTTTCTTGCCTGGTAATATAATTTTTCTGTACTCCCTGCACTGTTCCTTTAAGGGGGAGGTGATAATTGGTTAACTCTGTTTTAAACCCCCCTCCTTTCCATTTGCTTAGTAAAAGGAAGAACAGCTGGGAAGAACAGGTTTTTTTTCTATCACCTATACCTAACTTTGTAACACCTCTTTCAGAGCAATTAACTTCACTGTTAGGTTAACGTACCCAAGTTCCTGATATTATCTATCTCTGGACTGGGTTTATCTTTGTCTAATAAGCGGGAAGGGCTTAGTCGATACCAATCTTCTTCACCCCTCCCAAACTTGTTATTTGCATTTGTGTACTTATGATAATTTATGTAATACCTGATATTTGTTAGTGATTGATGTTTAAGGTGAATAAAATCACATAAACTCATTGAGTACTGTGTTGGAGATACCCAAAGCCCAACTTTTCCCCTATTCGTTTTAATATAGTTTGTATCTACGTCGTCTGTGTGTTTGAAAACACCAAATCGGTGTGCGCGCAGAGGTGTGTCTGGAAAACTGGCAAATAATTGTTTGACCAGGAGAGCGGAAGAGAAGATTGAGAGAAACGATTTGTCGTAAATAAGTCTGTCTTTACTCTCCTCCAGCACGCTGTGAAGCAACTATTTAATCTCTACAGTTTCTATCACTGAGCTTTCCATCATCATTTTCCACTCTAAACCGGACCACTATTTCTAAGACTCTTTTCTCTCAAAATAAATTTACGACAAGTAGAATAGAAGGATTGAAATGGTATGACAAAGTCACAAATGTGGAACTGATGACAAGAACCAGACAAGTGCCAGTGGAACAAGAGAAGAAGACGCTGGCGATCTATAGCACACATTGAGGAAACATGTTGATAGCATTACAAGGCAGTCCTTGTTCTGGAATCCCCAAGGAAAGAGAGGCAGAGGTAGACGAAAAACCACTTGGAGAAGAGAACTGGATAGAGAGGTGAAAATGATGAGGGAAACATTGAGAGAGCTTGAGCGGATGGCACAGGACAGGAGAACTTGGCATGTGTTTGTTTAACGCTTATGCTCCTTGGGGACCTAAAGGGTATTGACTGATTGATTGACTGATTGATTGACTGATTGACTGATTGATTGAACAATGCAATGTGGAGTATTAAAAAGCAAGTCGGCAACTGCAGGAGGCAGAAAAAAAATTAAGATAGGGAAGATTCGGATTAGCGCTTTCCTGCCGACATTTAAAATCGAGGTAACCCCATGATCAAAGGTACGAGGCAGTCGTCACTTCTGTCAAGAAGAGTGATTTGCAGAGACATTTTAAAACTCTTAATTTTACAGTTGAAACTGATTTTCATCTAACTCTGTGGATATGATTTTATCTGGGTAGATCTTTGAAGATCCTAGTGTTTCTAAAGTAGATCCCCTCAGATCCTGGCTTACCAGCAGCTGAACTAATGTAGTGTGTACTTCTCCGCTGACTTCAGGTAATTACAGCGATCTTAGCCGTTCTGTGTTTTTTTTCCCCTTGGGGAAAGGTGACAATGATCTACAAGTGTTGACACTATGTTAAACTTTCGCATCATCTTAAACTAGCCACTAGTGGGCTAATGTAATAGGAAAAAAATGCATCTGATTAGATCAAATGCGTTTTCACAGCGACCTTGACTGTTATGTGTCAAGCTCTGATGGCACACTCAACTTTATATATTGAAAAGAAAGCTGTGATTACCATGTTATAATGTCCGACATTTCCTCATACTTATGTCGATCTCTACCAAGTTTGTCATGGTGTTACAAATATAGTGCTGTAGCTTAAAAGCTGAGTATCCGAGTGGTTAGAGCGCATGCTTCTCGGGGCAAAGCGACCGAGTTCGAAACCAGGTCATGTAACGCACCTGCCTCCAACGAAGAAGAACTAGTCATTCCACCTGACAAAGCACAGTATAAGCGAAGTCTCTCACTTCTCTCCCCTACAGCTTAATCTGCTGTGGGCTATATTTACATTTAATGTAGCTTATTAACTGTTCTAATATGCCTCAATGGGCGTGTAACGGGATCCTTTACCTTTACCTACCTATTAACTACATTTGGGGTGAAGAGTTTAGATATGTATCTATTTATCAATGATCAGAACACGAATGTTTTGTAATCGTAAATATGAGCACTTTCCTAGAAATTAATAGATACCTTGTCGTCTGGGAAAATTAGTGACGTAGAATGGGGATTCATCACACGCGGATTTGTTGGAGTTAGTTGAATTTTTATTTTGATCATGCAGTGCTAATGTTTAATTAAAAAAAAATATCTTCGTAAATTTGATTCAGGTCTGTCGAAGATTAAGAAAACCACAACTTCAACAAACAGTATGGATAATCCAAATTACAGAATATAAATCAACTCAGCCGTCCAAGACAGAAGGTTCTCCGGAAAGGACGCTTATGAAACAACTCAGAGAAAGCCGAAAGTAGTCTGAGTTACTGACTAATCTTTTTTTTTTTTTTCGTCTACGACAAACTCCAGGATTGGCATATGGAACTTAATATAAAACTTATTTTAAAATAAAAAAAAAAAAAAAAACCATTCCCTCACTTGACTCTTTTGTGGACCCTTACAAGGAAAGAAGGGTTTTAAAAAAACGTATGCCCGAAGAAGAACACCAAAATAGAGAACACAGAGTTAAAGGAAAGACAGTAGCGAACTTGTTATGGAACCCTGGCAGGTTATCTTTTGGAATTCTTTCAAGTTGGAGAGCAGAACGACTTGACACAATTAAAAAGTTCATACCTAAAGGTCTTTTTATATTTGGACATGCGCCCTAATATAACCGACTAGGTTGAACGGTGCGCGCCTCGCCAATACGAGGCACCATTTTATTGTTAAAAAAGATAGGATTCACACAACATGGATTGAAGGAATAAACCAGACCAGGACGATCCAAGGTTTAATCCACGTTATAAATGCAACACAATAAACTCTTATCAGAGCATTTCAAGCTTCACTTTTTGAAATCACGTGCCCAGAATCTTCTGTCATGACTCCATGTCATTTGAACTGCACATATTAAAACTGTAGATACAATATAACTGCCTGTGATTTGACTATTTATTTATCCTCACGGATACCTGAGAGGTCAAACTGCCTCGTAATTCCATAAAACTTGAACGATATGAATAAAGCACACATCAGATGGACATCTCGTCCTTCCACCGGCCCGACCAACGTTCAATCTCCCTCTGACGTCACACTTTCACTCTGACGTCATCCTTCACAACGCATTTAACTTCTTTCCTAAAGACTGCGCAACGATAATTGAAAGAACCCTCTATCGGGAAAACCCGAAGTCTTCAATGATCGTACGCAGCTCTCGACAAACTAGGCTCGCCTAAATGACGAAATAATTTGCCATTCACTATCGTGCAATTAGTAAGGAGCTTTGAGAAATAAGTTGAGAACTTACCATAAAGTAAGAAATGGCTGCACCTAAAATTAAGGAAGTTGAGGGGAACTGCGGTAAGACGTGGAGTAATGGATGGGTTTCGAAAAAAAATCGAAAAAAGGTGATTCGTCTTCTTATATTCATTTAAGTTCTTATGTCTCCTATCTAGCCTTCACTGTCTTTCTTTTCCTGACGAAGGCCTTGTGGCCGTAACGTAGACTATTTTCTTTGTCTCTTGTCCTCGTAAGACGAATCACCTTTTTTCGATTTTTTTTCGAAACCCATCCATTACTCCACGTCTTACCGCAGTTCCCCTCAACTTCCTCGATTATTTATATATATTGTTTGACTGCACCGTGTCTCTGTTATCTCGTATCTCTATCTACCTATCCTGTTTATCTCCCTGATCCTATCCTACCTCTCTTTTCTCAGTATTTTATATCCTATTTATTCATTTATTTTTGTATTTCCCTACTCTTCCTTCATACCCTATATTACCGCACTATACCCTAGGCCTATTTATTTATTGTTTCATTAATCTCTATTTTCATTTAGCGTTATATATTTTATTTATTATTTACTTCATATTTTACGTTTTTTATTTTTTATTTTTTTCTGGACGTTTTACTTTTCCCCACTATGCCCTCTCTTAAATATTTTATTAACTCTCTCCGTGTGTCGGTCACTACCAGCTTTAGCTCCCTACCTCCTGATATATCCCGTGTCGCTATTGACTTTGCGTTCGTTACTTTCAAGAAAACTAGATTCACCTCTCATCTCCACTTTATTCACACCTGCCTCCACCACAAAATTCTTCCTAATGGATTCTCTTCCAATTTTCATCCATCTGCTGGTACACTCAATCCTAGGGAACAACGTCTCCTACAACGTATTGAGACCAAATGTGGCTTTCAACGTATGCGCGTAGTGGCCACCAGTCACTCCCGCCTTTTATCAGACCTCAGTGCCCAACAGACCCAGCTTCTGCTTCGCTTACGTTGTCTCACCTCCAACAACTTCCTTTTCTATTCTATGATACGCACCACTATCCACACACTGAACCGGCAGCTGCATGAGTCCCTTTCCACGTCTAAACACCATAAACTATCCCGTCTCATCCCTACCCCCACAGCTACCCCTCCATCCTCCACTCTATCATGCACTCAGGTAGTCTGCATCCCCCCAGATCTACCCCTCTCTGAGGGAGAGCGCTCCGTTCTCAGTAAGGGCCTACAATTTGTTCCTCTCCGTCCGACCTTAGACCAATACAATCTCCTCCAGGATGTTCATCGGTTTCACCGTCGCATGAGGCTGAAGCTCCATTTTAGAGAGGAAGACAGCACTCCGCAGTCTCAGGCTGAATCCGACATCTTCGCACGCTTTTCTGACTCCACTAAACCTCCGTTTACACCTAAGCCTGGGGCCTCTCATGCCCTGGACCTGTATATCAAGAACACCATCCATGACATTCAGAAGCTCCGCCCTCGTAGATTGCATTATTCCAATCTCACTTCGGCAGAGTCCCGTGCTCTCTCCCTTCTTCGCCGTAGAGACGACATGGTCATCAAACCGGCTGACAAGGGAGGAGCCATTGTCGTCTGGCAGAAGGACTTGTACCCAAGGGAAGGTAACAACCAGTTGACCAATGGCTCTTTTTACAGGCCCAGGACCAGCGATGCGACTGTCTCTAACAATCGCATTGTACACAACACCATTAAACAGCTCATCACTAGTAATGATCTTCCTCCCGAAGCATCTCATCTTAGGATTCATGACAGCTCTTTGGGCAAGCCTGTATTCTACATGCTCCCCAAAATTCATAAGATCGAAAACCCTGGAAGACCTATTGTCTCAGCCTGTTCTTGTCCTACTGAACACATTTCTGACTTCCTCGATAGCATTTTCCAGCCTATCGTTGAGAATCTTCCCTCCTTTATCAAAGACACCAATCACGCTCTTACAACTTTCTCCTCTATCCGACTCCCAGCAGACCGCTCCTACCGTCTTTTCTTGCTAGACGTCTGCTCTCTGTATACCTCTATTCCCCACTCTGATGGTCTCCGAGCTCTTCGGTTTTTTCTGGACCAGCGCACTTGCCCTTCTATATCCACTGTCACTCTTCTCCGTCTTGCTGAACTGGTCCTTAAACTGAATTCCTTTGAATTCAATGGTCAGTTTTTTGACCAAATTAGTGGTGTTGCCATGGGAACGAAGATGGGTCCCAGCTATGCCTGTCTATTCATGGGCCACTTGGAGCATCAGATATGGCAACAATACTCCGGTCCTTTCCCTGGGTTTTACCGCAGATATATCGATGACGGCATAGGTCTCACAGATATGTCTGAGACTGATTTACACCGCTTCATCGACTTTGTGAACCACTTTCACCCCACCATCAAGTTCACCTCCCTCGTCTCCACAGTATCTGTCAACTTCCTTGACATTACTATTTCTATCACGCCCTCCGGCCTTAATACCTCAGTATACTACAAGCCGACAGATGCCACAGCTACCTCCTGTATACCTCTTCTCATCCTCGGGCCTGTCGTGACTCCCTTCCTTTTTCACAACTTCTCCGCCTCCGTCGTTTATGCCAAGACGACGATGACTTCCACTTACGAGCAAATGAGATGTTGGATTTCTTCCGTAACAGACTTTATCCAGAACATGTTCTCACCTCTGCTCTCCAACGTGTTCTCCCCATCTCTCGTCAGGAGGCCCTCAAACCTCACCATAAATCCACTTCGGATAGAGTCAAATTAATCTTGACCCATCACCCTCACAGTACTACTGTCAAACAGATCCTTTTCCGCCACCTCCCTATCCTCCAAGCAGAGCCTGTGACCCAAGAAGTATTCAGTGAAGCACCTTTGGTGGCATATAGACGTGACAAGAACTTGAAGGATCTTCTTGTTCACAGCCGTCTCCCAAAGGAGAATGCCACTCACTTTGGCACACTACCCTGTGGTCGGACATGATGCAACACGTGCAAGTATGTCATCTCAACCCAGAAGGTGTCCTTTCCTAAGGCTACGTACACCATCACTAGTAGCTTCACGTGTGAATCGCGCAATGTCATTTATACGATCATATGTAAACGTTGCTGCAAAACCTATATTGGCCAAACAGGCAAACGACTTGGGGACAGATTCAGCCAGCACTTAAATGACATCGCTCAGCAAAATTCCACACCAGTTGCCATACACTTCAATGGTCCTGACCACCATGGTCACATTGACATCCAGGTCACAGCGATCCGATCCTGCTCCTCTGACACTGCCAGCCGAGAACAGCTTGAGAACCGTCTTATCCACCGCATGGGGTGTCTAAAACCAGCCGGTCTCAACACTTTCCACAGCTTTGTCTGAGGTCACCCTTTCCTCTCTTTTGACTCTTTCCACTCTTATCCTATTCTTCTATTTTTATGCCATCCTCCATAATATTTTCTCTTCTATTTCCAGTCCCCACTTGTATTACGTTCGGGTATTTTTTCGTTTTTTAGTTTTTAGTTTCTTAGTATGTATTGTGTACATCCGGGGTCAAGAGTCACTTCCTTTTCAGCCTAGCGTGATAGGACTCAAATGCTTCGCCTTCAGGGAAGTAACTAAGTTTTATTTATTTTTTTATTTATTTATTTTTATATTTATTCTTATATTCATTTAAGTTCTTATGTCTCCTATCTAGCCTTCACTGTCTTTCTTTTCCTGACGAAGGCCTTGTGGCCGTAACGTAGACTATTTTCTTTGTCTCTTGTCCTCGTAAGACGAATCACCTTTTTTCGATTTTTTTTCGAAACCCATCCACCTAAAATTAAACATCGGTACATTAACTTTGCATTAAACATCAGCAGATAAATTGGCATGAACATTACAAGAATCTTAGGATGAAGTATCGATAGATAAGCCTACATAAATAGCAATAAATGTAGTAGACATAACAGTGAACATTTCTGGTATAAATATTTTTCTGCTCTTTATAAAAGGTAGTCCCGTAGATGATACTGCCGTGGGGGTGAGTGAAGCATTAGAGATTTCACTATACTCGTCCAGCTTTTTGAAGTGGGGTGACTAGTTCCCTTTCTCGCTGCCTTTTCCTTCACTAACACGAGCAGAATCAGGTACCCATTTACAGCTGGATAGACTGCAGCGTGACGCCATCATGTTTCGAACTTGGCACTTTTGCCGCGGCAGGCCAATGCTCTGACCACTCTGACAATCAAACGTTCCGACCAGAAGCTCTGTCTTTGTTTACTGATCTAGTTACAATAACATGTGTATGCTTTAGTTACAACATTGTTTGTGTGCAAAACATGGACACATTGACAGCGTCTTAGAACTAAGGTTTTGTATGTACAAACACTGACTATAATCTGTGTGGCAGCGTATGGCTGCAATTCTATACTGCGTGTGGCCGCTTGCCTAACAGGTGGTTACCTCACATGGCCGTTGCATTGCCCAGGTACTTTGCTTCAGTAGCTAGCGATGACATGATGAATGATTACAACAGTCACACACACAGCGAGCGATGACACAACTCCAGACAGAGCTTCCATATAACTAGTCAACGCCACAGTTAACTGAAAATAATTTATTTACGCTGATGTGGACCACTGCTGTTACCTGGACCTCTACAATCTTGGTCCGTTACTCTTCCTTCCTCAATCTCGTTCAGCATTGTAACTACACATTATAGCTTCTAACCAACATGGTTGTTCAGGTGCTATCAGTATCTACCTCTGTTCTTTCTTCCTAACAAATCCTTGTCTATTGGTGTATGTCGCTCTGTATTCAGGTTATCTATGTAATACCGGACGCCTCCGGGGTTGTTCTTTTCCTTTCTATAGATGAAGAATAGGACTACTGTATAGATGTAATAAATTTCACCCTACGTACCTTTTTCTCTTCTGAATAGATTCTAACACGTCCCACCGTTCTTCCTTCCTAGTCAAGAATTCTCACTGTCAAAATATGTTGGGTTAATCACCACCCAATCTAGTCTCCTTCCCTGAGAATTTTCATAATACATTCTACTTGACTATTGCCTTCAACATGGCTACCCTTGTACCTCTCGGGTATATGTGCGACTTGCACTGTCTAACTCACGCTTCTGACTCTTGCTGGAAAGCGTGCCTCACTGGATTTCCGTTCACCTATTTTCTCATGCACATTCTTATTCGCGCATCCCCTTTTCCTACTCTATCTAGACTTTCCTATATCTGATTCTCATTATTTGTTCCCTTATCTGCCACATCTGCAAGAAGTAAATATAAGTATTGTACTGTATTCGCATGGGGCTAAAAACTTTCTCTTGCAAAACTAATTGGTGCAGAAACCACCGCTACAGTAGACCACCTGCAATTAATAATAATCGTCTTTTCCTTATATAGTCGGAGACATATTTCTGCCCAGAGTCTTCTCTTATTTGTCGATTAGTCTTGAATTCTTTCCAACTGATGTTCATGAGTTTTCTAAGACATTTGTTCTCGAATGTATTCAGCTTGTTCTCCAATGATTTTGTTATTTTCCAACTCTCACAGCCGTATGTTAACACTGAGATAACATTTGAATTAAACAGACGAAGCTTGGTATGTATATTCAATGATCGTAATTTCCAAATGTTAGATAATCTATTGAAGGCGCTAGCTGCCAAAGCAATTCTAGTATGGATTTCTCTTGTTGTGTCACCATCCTGAGTCATTTTACTGCCTAAATAATTGAAACTTTCAACTTTCTGTAGTTTTTCCCCGTTCAAGATGATATCAAAGGTCTCGTTAGAAAAGTTCATAGCTTTAGTTTTAGAGGCATTTATTTGGAGACCTATTTTAACCGAGAGATGACACAAATTATTTATTGCTTCTTGGGATTGTCTTGGTGTTGAACTTAAGAATGCTAAATCATCTGCGAAATCCAGGTCCCCCAGGAATTTTCCATTTGTCCATTTTATACCCAATTGTTCATTGTGGGTATAGTTTCTCATAACCCAATCAATAGCTATTCCAAAAAGTAGTGGTGACATAATACAGCCTTGTTTCACCCCTGTTTCTACTGTAAACCATTCTGTATTCCCTTTATTTGTTCTAACACAACATCTTGCATTGTCATATAGCGCTTTGATTATATTCACATATTTTGTTGGAAAACCATAGATTGTAAGTATCTTCCACAATGATGGGCGGTGTAGACTATCAAAGGCTTTTTGAAAATCGACGAAGGTGATAATAAGTGGCGATTGCCTTTCCACTGATTCTTCTATAATTGTTCTTAGTGTGAATATTTGATCAATACATGATCGTTTCGGCCTGAAACCCGCTTGTTCTTCTCTGATCTTTTCGTCAGCATGCAATTTAAGTCTTTCTAACATCATGCAACATAATAATTTTCCAGGTACTGATAATAGAGATATACCACGCCAGTTATTACAGTCTGATAGATCACCTTTCTTCGGTAACTTTACAATAATACTGTCTTTCCATTGTTGTGGTGGTTGTTCTTCTCTCCATACTTCATTTATAATATCTAAAATTCTCAAGAGGTTGTTGTCATTAACTGCTTTAATCATTTCCCCTGAAATTTCGTCAACTCCAGCAGCTTTAAAATTTTTAAATCTTTTAACAGCTTGTTTGATCTCGTCCAGCGTGAATTCATCGCAAGTTATTGGCAAGGTGGTTGTGGATGTTTCATTATTAAAATCAGGTGTTACTGTTGGTGGTGGTCTGTTTAGCACCTCCATGAAGTGCTCAGCCCATCTCTTCATTTGTTCTTTTTCTGTTGGTATTGAATTCCCTAATTTACCTTTAACAGGTGTTTCCATAGCAGTAGGCTGGTGACATAGTTGTTTTGTAATTTGATAAAGGCACCTACTATTACCAGTTCTTGCAGCATTTTCAGCTTCTACGGCCAGTTCATTGATGAAATGTCTTTTATCTCTTCGAGTTTTTGTCTTCACTTCTTTATTTAACAAGTTATAAGTTAGTTTGCAAGATTCAACTGCATTATGTGTACTTGCCGCTAGTAGTTTAAGTTTTGCTGTTTTCCTTTCTTGTATTTTATCCCAAGTATCTTCTCTCATCCATTTTTTCTTTTTATGTACTAGGTATCCGGTGGTCGCTACAGCTGCTTCTGTCATTGCTGTTCTCAGTTGTTCCCATTTAGTATCGATTGTCTTGGTGGTGATATCGTTGTCAATTTTGCCTAAAGCATCGAAATAGTTGTTCATTTTGACATTATATTCCTTCTTTATATCATTTGATTGCAGTCTGTGTACATCTATTCTTCTATTTTTATTCGGTTGGTATAACTTCTTCAGTTTAATTCTCATTTTAGCTATGCAGAGGTTATGATCGCTTCCGATCTCTGCACCTCTGTATGCTCTGACGTCTTGAACTGATGAGCGAAATTTAGCGCTTATGCAGAAGTGATCTATCTGGTTCTTAGTTCTGCCATCAGGTGAATTCCATGTTATCTTGTGGATATTCTTATGTGGAAAGATGGTGTCTGCCACAACGAGGTTTGATATTTCACAAAGTTCTAGAAGTCTTTCGCCATTTTGATTCAAACAGCCTATGCTATGAGTACCGAGATATCTTTGTACTCCATCGTTGTTGTCACCTACTTTGGCGTTAAAATCACCCATGACTGCTATTATGTCATGCTTGGGTATTGTGTTGATGGTACTTAGAAGTGCTTCATAGAAGTCATCTTTTGTGGTATCAAGAGCGTCGTTAGTTGGTGCATAACATTGTACAATTGAGAGCTTGAAAAAATCGTGTCTGAAATCTAGCTAATATTAGCCTCTCATTGATAGGTACCCAGCTGATAAGCGATGCTGCTGCTTTCTGTGTCATTAGGATGGCTACTCCCTCTGTGTGACGATTATCATTACTACCAGAGTATATAATTTGCTTTTTTTTTTTTCTTCTGAAATATATTTTTATGCCCTTCCCCGTCCATCTACACTCGCTGACACCCAATAAGTCCAACTTATAATTATCCATTTCTTTAATTACTTCTTCCAATTTTCCGTCTTGATACATAGTTCTTACATTCCAGTATCCAATTTTAGAAATCTCCTTAGCCCCCAAGATATTAGAGTGAGTCATGTTTACTGTCGAGCCTGGTTCTGTTTCGGTAACAATAGCTTGTTTTACGATAGTGAATTGTTAACTCACTGATCAACCCTCCGATCCAACCGACCGATTCGAGGGTTTCGAGGTCAGTTATAGGAAAATATCTACACCACTAGATACTCTGGTGTATCTTTTATTCTATAATTTAACATAACATGGTGATATCCATCGAAATATACACATTCCTGATGTTTTTCTTTCGGCGTCTAAGGTGAGAAACGAATTTCACCTCCATCTTGGAAGGGTAGATAGATAACTCTAAACCTGCAATTGCTGCTGTGTATTCCATAACGAGCGAAAGGAAACACTGATGATTATGGACTTTATGGACTTAAGTCGCAGTTAAACTGTCAGGCTGCTCTTGTCCCTGGCCCTTATAGTTCCCGGGGGCTCTGAATAGACCAGGGGTTCTGAACCTTTTTTCTGCTAATGGCCCCCTCATTTACCTCTGTGGCCCCCTCATTTACTTCTGTGGCCCTCTCATTTACCTCTGTGGCCCCCTCATTTACTTCTGTTGCCCCCTCATTTACTTCTGTGGACCCCTCATTTACGTCTGTGGCCCCTCATTTACCTCTGTGGACCACTCATTTACCTCTGTGGACCCCTCATTTACCTCTGTGGACCTCTCATTTACCTCTGTGGACTCCTCATTTACTTCTGCGGACCCCTCATTTACCTCTGTGGACCCTCATTTACCTCTGTGGACCCCTCATTTACCTCTGTGGACCCCTCATTTACCACTGTGGACCCCTCATTTACCTCTGTGGACCCCTCATTTACTTCTGTGGACCCCTCATTTACCTCTGTGGACCCTCATTTACCTCTGTGGACCCGTCATTTACCTCTGTGGACCCTCATTTACTTCTGTGGACCCCTCATTTACCTCTGTGGACCCCTCATTTACCTCTGTGGCCCCTCATTCACCTCTGTGGCCCCTCATTTACCTCTGTGGACCCCTCATTTACCTCTGTGGGCCCCTCATTTACCTATGTGGACCCCCTCGTTTACCTCTGTGTCCCCCTCATTTACCTCTGTGGCCCCCTCATTTACTTCTGTGGCACCCTCATTTACCTCGGTGGCCCCTCATTTACCTCTGTGACACCCTCATTTACCTCTGTGGCCCCCTCATTTACCTCTGTGTCCCCCTCATTTACCTATGTGGCCCCCTCATTTACCTCTGTGGCCCCCTTATTTACCTCTGCGGCCCCTTATTTACCTCTGTGGACCCCTCAAAGTCGCTGTTAGCTAGAAAAAATGTACTTTACCATCTTACTATGGCCCCCTAGAAATATGGCGTGGCCTCCTGGGGGCCATATGGTCCACTTTGAGAACCACGGAATAGACAACGAAAGAATAGGGCTACTGCATCATCAAGCATGTCGTACAGTGCGCCTAATATGAGATTGTGCAAGGGGTTGGCAACCTCATCACGTAAAATATATTGCCACAGACACCATTGCTGTACGAGCTCGTGAATTCCAGAAAGAATTCACTGTAAAAAAAAAAAAAAAAACTGTAGTACGTGAAAAGTTGACTACCAAAAAAATTAACTAATTAGTTAATTAAAAAAAAAAATAAACAAAATAAAACTAATTACATAAAAAGCACATACAAACACACAGTCAGGCAAACAGAACCATACCGAACATGCAGACACACAATTTAACGAACAGAGAAAGACTTGAGTATTTTGTTTATCAGCTGAAAGACCGCACTAAGACTGCTCTTAAGTTTTGTTTATCTCTTACAAAGGATCTTCAAATTGAGAGTCTAGTGGGCCTTGTCAGGAAGACAAGAAACTGGTTGTCAAGTTCATGCGACCTTGACAACCAGGTTGTTAATGTTGTTATTCTTATTGCTATATCCTTTTTGTTTGTTTGTTTTTTCTATATTCCCGACTCTGTGTTCTTTTTTCCACCTTCCAACTCTGTCTTCTTCGTCACATCTTTCAACATCTCTTTCTTCTTCGTCACATCTTCCAACATCTCTTTCTTCTTCGTCACATCTTTCAACATCTCTTTCTTCTTCGTCACATCTTTCAACATCTCTTTCTTCTTCGTCACATCTTTCAACATCTCTTTCTACTTCGTCACATCTTCCAACATCTCTTTCTTTTTCGTCACATCTTTCAACATCTCTTTCTTCTTCGTCACATCTTCCAACATCTCTTTCTTCTTCGTCACATCTTCCAACATCTCTTTCTTCTTCGTCACATCTTCCAACATCTCTTTCTTCTTCGTCACATCTTCCAACATCTCTTTCTTCTTCGTCACATCTTCCAACATCTCTTTCTTCTTCGTCACATCTTCCAACATCTCTTTCTTCTTCGTCACATCTTCCAACATCTCTTTCTTCTTCGTCACATCTTTCAACATCTCTTTCTTCTTCGTCACATCTTCCAACATCTCTTTCTTCTTCGTCACATCTTCCAACATCTCTTTCTTTCTGTTTTCTTCCTTTCTACGTTATCCTTCTTCTTGTTCGTGATTTTCTGAAGGTTTTTCTACCTCCATCTTTAAAAAAAATAGTACCTACGGTTCGAGTACCACACGAACATTCTGATTTCATTTAACAAGCGATGTAGTACAGGACAGCTTCAAAATGACCATGTGAACTACAGTAATAGGAAGCTGAAAATCATTGGCACTAATTATGGGTTTTTATGCCAAATCAGTAGTTGACCAATCCAACTTGTTTGTTGAAGATTTCATGCTTTAAAATTTTCTACAGGATGGGCAATCGACCTCATGGCCAACCCTCCTTAATCGCTTCATGCGTGGTAGGTTACTGTGTTACTGTTCTTTGCAACCCCTTTAGGGCCCCGGATGACACGGAGCAGAAAGACTAGGCTTAAGTTTGTTGAAGGCCTATGCTTCTTCAGGAGCTGACAGGCGATGAAGAAGAAGATGCAGAAGATGATGGGCTCTGCGAATTATATCAGAATTTATAGTTATCTCTCTATATACTCATTATAGTTATCTCTCTATACACTCATTATAGTTATCTCTCTATACACTCATTATAGTTATCTCTCTATATACTCATTATAGTTATCTCTCTATATACTCATTATAGTTATCTCTCTATACACTCATTATAGTTATCTCTCTATACACTCATTATAGTTATCTCTCTATATACTCATTATAGTTATCTCTCTATATACTCATTATAGTTATCTCTCTATACACTCATTATAGTTATCTCTCTATACTCATTATAGTTATCTCTCTATATACTCATTATAGTTATCTCTCTATACACTCATTATAGTCATCTCTCTAGATACTCATTATAGTTATCTCTCTATATACTCATTATAGTTATCTCTCTATATACTAATTATAGTTATCTCTCTATATACTCATTATAGTTATCTCTCTATACACTCATTATAGTTATCTCTCTATACACTCATTATAGTTATCTCTCTATATACTCATTATAGTTATCTCTCTATATACTCATTATAGTTATCTCTCTATATACTCATTATAGTTATCTCTCTATATACTCATTATAGTTATCTCTCTATATACTCATTATAGTTATCTCTCTATACACTCATTATAGTTATCTCTCTATATACTCATTATAGTTATCTCTCTATATACTCATTATAGTGATCTCTCTATATACTCATTATAGTTATCTCTCTATATACTCATTATAGTCATCTCTCTATATACTCATTATAGTCATCTCTCTATATACTCATTATAGTTATCTCTCTATATACTCATTATAGTTATCTCTCTATATACTCATTATAGTTATCTCTCTATATACTCATTATAGTTATCTCTCTATATACTCATTATAGTTATCTCTCTATATACTCATAATAGTTATCTCTCTATATACTCATTATAGTTATCTCTCTATATACTCATTATAGTTATCTCTCTATATACTCATTATAGTTATCTCTCTATATACTCATTATAGTTATCTCTCTATATACTCATTATAGTTATCTCTCTATATACTCATTACAGTCATCTCTCTATACACTCATTATAGTTATCTCTCTATATACTCATTATAGTTATCTCTCTATATACTCATTATAGTTATCTCTCTATATACTCATTATAGTTATCTCTCTATATACTCATTATAGTTATCTCTCTATATACTCATTATAGTTATCTCTCTATATACTCATTACAGTCATCTCTCTATACACTCATTATAGTTATCTCTCTATATACTCATTATAGTTATCTCTCTATATGCTCATTATAGTTATCTCTCTATATACTCATTATAGTTATCTCTCTATATACTCATTATAGTTATCTCTCTATATACTCATTATAGTTATCTCTCTATATACTCATTATAGTTATCTCTCTATATACTCATTATAGTTATCTCTCTATATACTCATTATAGTTATCTCTCTATATACTCATTATAGTTATCTCTCTATATACTCATTATAGTTATCTCTCTATATACTCATTATAGTTATCTCTCTATACACTCATTATAGTTATCTCTCTATATACTCATTATAGTCATCTCTCTATATACTCATTATAGTTATCTCTCTATATACTCATTATAGTTATCTCTCTTCTCTATATACTCATTATAGTTATCTCTCTATATACTCATTATAGTTATCTCTCTATATACTCATTATAGTTATCTCTCTATACACTCATTATAGTCATCTCTCTATACACTCATTATAGTAATCTCTCTATATACTCATTATAGTTATCTCTCTATATACACATTATAGTCATCTCTCTATATACTCATTATAGTTATCTCTCTATACACTCATTATAGTCATCTCTCTATATACTCATTATAGTTATCTCTCTATACACTCATTATAGTCATCTCTCTATACACTCATTATAGTCATCTCTCTATATACTCATTATAGTTATCTCTCTATATACACATTATAGTCATCTCTCTATATACTCATTATAGTTATCTCTCTATACACTCATTATAGTCATCTCTCTGTACACCCATTATAGTCATTTCTACATACACTTATAGGCATTTATGTTTTAAGATCTTTTAAATACAACCTGGAATGAATCATTCTACAGAAGGAAGAACGACTGAACTAGATCCCTCTGTCGGCCTCCCTTCCCAGCAGCAAATTACTGTATATTTCCGATTAGTTCATCAACACCTTTAAACAGAAAAAAATATTACCGGCTAACAAAAAAGACCACGTGTCCATAACTTCTATGGTTTGATTATGTATAAACCAAAACAGTTTCCTTGGAAAAATATTCTCCATGTATTTGCAAATACACACCCATGGACACCTTGTTCCTTAGACAAGAATCACAAGACGCAATCTCCGATGTTTGCCTACTTGTGATGTATTTAGTTACATCATGCGAGATGAAAAGATATTGTTAAGACACTTTACCGTGCTAAATAGCTATTAAAGAAAGATAAGGCATTTAACAAACACTGCAGGTCAATGTTTTTATCTCGTGCGAGGACTGGTATTTGTAACGCAGATACATACACTCGTATAAATAATATAACATCGCAGTGTAACGCTGTCACAGGGCGCCAAGTTGCAAGAGCAGTAGGGATCGAAGAGGGAAGGCAAACCCGGTCCCAAAAATGCCGTGCTGAAGTCGGATGTGCTGGCCGAAAGGCGCAGATATCTCAGCTCCGCTGTAAACAGACACAACGCAACCAACGTCCTTTTCAGGACGAACGAGGAAGAAGAAGAAAGAAGAAAAAGCAAGAGCAGTATTTATCGATGACGTCATGATACCTTGCGTTTTTTGTAAGCTGAAAACTGCAATAAAAAACATAGCGTTAGGAAGAAAAATGGTGACACTAAACTGTAGCATCAATATTGTAAAAATGATAATTTTTAAACAAAATGCCAAAATATGGGTGAAACCTCCCCTTAATACAAGCTGATTCCCATGTGTATGAAGATTAGAATTATTCTTATTATATTGTTTTAATCAGATCTTAAAACTGATAGTTGAAAACTGTTATATTTAAAAAATAATAAACGGAGAAAGCGTTAGAACAACACCATTTAAAGGCATATATTAATTGATAATTTTGTTGTGTAATTTTACTTGTAATGTCTTGTAATATCATTACCAAACTCTACTCTCCTTGGAGTATATATGCCTTCAACAAATACAAACAAAGCTTTCATCTCTAGTTTCAGGTCGTTCCATCTCTTTCATATCCTCTTCATGTTCCTCTCCATGTCTCTGAGTTACTAAACCGATTATTGCCTGGATACTTCTATCACGGGCAGTGTCACAGTGTGACCTTTATGGCAATCACCGCACGGACACTTAACCAGAAATTGTTTCGGAACCACTTACTCATTGTCTGAGAGTTACTTAATTTTATATTGTTTCGGTTTTAGTATTACAGGTAGTGCTTTTAGAAATCACATAAATGAACTGTCAAAAAGTCAGTTAACTGGAAATTGTCTCGGAACTGATTACTGAAATCTTGTCTGGAAAGACAAAACAGATACAGGTGGACCCACAGCAGATAATCCGTAGGGGAGTAAAGTGTTAGAGACTTCGATATATAAGGTCAAGCTTTATGAGGTGGGGGTGACAAATTCCCTCTGTCGCTGCCTTTGCCTTCCTAATCCAGGAACAGAGTCAGGTACCCATTTACAGCTGGGTAGAGTGCAGCATGACGGTACCAGGTTTTGGTCGTTGAGGCAAGCGCTGGAAGAAACAAAGCAATGAAGCTGCGGGAGCGCGTGAGAAAGATCGTAGTTTTTGTTCTGCGAACTGTGCTGTTTACATCGTTAATATTTTCGACGTTCTCTAGACCAGTTGTTCTCAATGTGGGTCATATAGCTCCTCAAGGGGCCTCGCCATATTTCTAGGGGGCCACAGTAAGATGGTAAAGTAGGGCCACGCCACATTTCTAGGGGGCCACAGTAAGATGGTAAAGTAGGGCCACGCCACATTTCTAGGGGCCACAGTAAGATGGTAAAGTATCTTTTTTCCAGCTAAAAACGACTATGGCAAATGAGGTAAAGCCACAATGGCAAATGAGGCTCAAAAGGGAGGCCATGAGCAAAAACAGGTTGAGAACCCCTGCTCTAGACTAGACTCAAAAAGGATACGCTCCTGAAGACAAAATAATATACAAAACAAAATCGAGAATATGGGTACAACTTTAAGGGTGCGAAGACTTATCACCATACACGCCACAATATAAGCTAAACAAGCCATATTACTTAACTAAACCATTGACAGAATCGTGTAATAAAGTAAAGCTAATAATAATAATAATACACACGGGCTCGCAAGAGCAAATACGACTCACTTATCTCCGAAAACTTCAGCTTCCGACTCTTCGCCGGAAGATTGAGCCAAAAAAAGTATTAGGACAGTGATAGCTAGGATCCACATGTAATAAGACAAGTCTAGACAAGTAATTTAAAGCTACGAATAATGTAGCGCTATGAATATTGTAAAGCCGATAATAATAATAATGTAAAACTCGTAAATATGTAAAGAGTAACACAATAAAACGTGTGTTATTTGGCAACGATGGCAATAGCTAGTAATATTACTTTCAACCGAAGGTGACATTCTGAATATAGGTACAGTAAATAATTGAACAGTTCTTGAACTGTTTGAAATCAAATTATACATGTTGCCAGATGTGTTTGGTTTATCTCGTCTCGCCAGATCTCGTAAGTTGGTGTCAGACATTCTGTTACACAGTGGATACCCATTATTTTGTATTAATACTTTAGTATTGCTCCCTAGCCCTGCGTAGTTCCTGGCGGTCTATGAAAGCACAAAAAAGACAGAACAAAACTACTTTACCCATAACCATGTCATACAAGGAGATTAATATGAGGTTGTGAATGGGCTGGCAACCTCATGACATAAACGAATCGCTTCAAAAACCACCGTTACAAGCGCATGTGACTGCTTGGTGCAGGTATCCTGTAGGGGGAGCCAGATGAAGTGCTTGCTACATGCTCCGTAAACAGTTCAAAGGATTTGTCTGGTAACGTTTCTATGTACTGGTAACGCTTCTATGTACCGGTAACGCTTCTGTGTACCGGCAACGCTTCTATGTACCGGTAACGCTTCTATGTACTGGTAACGCTTCTATGTACTGGTAACGCTTCTATGTACTGGTGACGCTTTTATGTACTGATAACGTTTCTATGTACTGGTGACGCTTCTACGTACTGGTAACGCTTCTATGTACTGGTAACGCTTCTATGTACTGATAACTAACAAGGAAACACCCAGCGATGAACAAGAAATAGTTTAACATTGTAGCATGTTACAATGACGGTGTGTTGCAGTGGTTCGATAGGGGTGCAAAGAATGGTAATACTGTAACGTGCTAAGCAATTCTTAAGAGACAACTATGCAGAACTGAGTATGGGACCGACTATCCAATCATGTAGAAACTATAATCTACAGTACTAGTTGTAATAGCTCCCTTCAGTCATAACTGACTAAGGGAATACGCCCCTGAAGTGATATCCCTCAGCTATTTTTGGTTTGGTATTCCATTCGGTGTTTTTTTTCCTCTTCTGCATGTTTTCGCCCAATTTGAGGTGCCATCGGCAGCTTCATCCTTCCTGATAGCTGGGTTTATGTTCAATGCCTTCATGTCTCTCTTACCAACATCTTTGAACTTCAGCTGCATGAACAGCTAGCTACAAAAGCCTAAAAAACAGTATGGACAAGTCAACAAAAGAACTCTCCATTCTACTCAGCTGTAAATTGGTACCTGACTCTACTGTGACGGGTGAAACTCAGCTGTCCCTGAACCGTGAGATGGTAGGATTGTAGCCTCGTATAGCATCGCAGCCCCTGGATTTGTGTGAAACACAATAGTCAGCGTGGATTCCACGCGGGCTCATTAGCATGCACAATAGAAACGTGGAATTCTACAACGTGGGCTAATTAATATGATAAACAGTTTTCATGCGTGCATCCAGGACGTCGCTTTGTCTTAAAGGGGAGGTTAAGCCACGCCTTCTGCCTTACCTTAGAGCGATCTAAATCAACTACCTCCTTCACCTTTCTTTCTTCCTGCCTAGTGGGGCGTTGCCAAAGTCCAACGAGGAAAGCGGGATACGATCAAAGGCAGTAGTGGTCCCCAAAACGGACGAAGCAGTTTCACGCCTTCGTCTAGCATCTCAGTGCGAAACAGAGAAGAGCGCTGACACCGCTCGCAGAACGAGACGAACGGGAAAGACGAGCGATCAGAGAGTTGGGTAATAGAGCGGGGACTGGCGGCGCAGGAATCAGAAAGTTCCCTGATTTCAAATAAGGCGTTAAACTTAACATCTAGATATTACCTCTGTCACGGGACGCGACTAAGTCTGCATTTCAATTCTTAAAACCTATAATCATTTTGTTTGATAAATTTTCTCAAGGTAACTTCATCTGTCATTACCTCTGTCACGGGACGCGACTAAGTCTGCATTTCAATTCTTAAAACCTATTGGTAATATTTTGTTGATAAATTTCTCAAGGTATGAAGAAGCATGCAAGGGTGAATACCCATTGTTCACAATAGACATCGTTTTCATCAGTCGTGGAAAATTGACCAATTTTACAAGGAATGTTGACATAACAATAGACAACGCTCGGCGTGACCCCTTTAAACGCAACAACATTAGCTTGAAATGTTTTCGCAACTAGTAGACAGTGAGTCCAACAGATTATTGAGGTAATCGCTTCAACGTCTCGGTTGTGTTTTCACAAAGGCAGGAAGGTACAAGCAATATTATTGTGGCTAGCCGTAGAATATAATGGACAGAGCGCGAGGCAGTATTACAATGAGTAATTTAAGCAGGTTCCCGTCGAACCGACCCAATAACATTTGAGTAACGGCGACGCAGTGTCTGAGCCAGGGACAACATGAAAAGAGGGAGAATATGTCATTATGTAAAGACTATTAAATGCTGCACAGACACTCAAAAGACGAACGCAGACAAGTTGTCTCGGATAAGCAAAATATGAGAGCGACCATAGCAGAATTAATGCAAAATAATACAGGAAATTTTACACAGTTTGAGGACGGAATGTCTGACTTTAGGAAAACAAACGAAATTTCACATGACACAGGAAGCGAACCCGAAAAATCGCCCTAGGCGATCCAGACGATATATAACCCAACTATATTCATTGCTTGGCATTGGTAAGAGAAACCATTCCGCCAACCAAGACTTGGGGTTCTAGATTTCACGAGAAAGAATCAAGACATTGTGTCAGTGAAATTCGTATAGGGACACCAAGGTTAGTGTAATATATTTTGTACTTTATCATTATTATGTCTTAACTTCATTCAGATAATATATACATATTTTCCATAAATATAACACTGTAAATACCAGTCACGTTTATTATAATATTATATTTCACACTAATAAGTACAGGTTGCAATAAACGCCATGCAGAGAATGATTATATTTATAAGATTGCACAGTTTCCAGTAACTATAACGAAGTAAATACAAGACACTTTTATTTTGCCTCTTACATTACATGTTAAACGTGCAGTAAACACCGCACAGCCCTTTCTTATAGTGATAAGGTTTCACATACAAGACACTACAGGCGTAGCATAGTTTACGGGATACTTACAAAGGGTTCATTATTTTATCCATCACAGTGGTAGAGACAGGGACCATTTGAGATACTCATCCTTAGTCTACTACGTGGTTGGCGTTAATCACAGGACAAGCTTTAGAGTAGGGCCGACCGAGATACTGCGACGACACGCATCTCACACGTAATTAACGGCAACAACCTACCAATACTCCACGGGGGTCAGAAAGGAATTTACCAGGCGGTGAAGGGTCTTTCTATCATCGACTACCCACCCAAAAAGAAAGCAGAAAATACCCAGAAGGATTGCTGCATTTCTAAATAGCTGTCCACGTGAAATTTAATGATCTGAAGTGGCAGTCGCCAACGGATGATTTTTACAACAAGTGCCTTTGAGAAATTTAATGATCTGAAGTGGCAGTCGCCAACGGATGATTTTTTACAACAAGTGCCTTTGAGAAACTATGATCAAAAGCTGCAAGAGCAGACGGGAGATTTTGTAACCCCAGTGCCTACCAAATTTATCGAGATCCTAAATTACATGCAGTAATGGACAGATTCTCCCTGTACAATTGATGCACCAACAAATACGAATATACAACATATTTCCATCATCGTCACCACATAAGCAAAATACCAAGACAACAAAAGGACATCTGCATAACAGACGAAGTCTCACCCGCCTAACATTGTGTTTAACCTCACCCATGAATAAGACACCTCGGACGCTCGGGACAATGTCAACACAGGCATTGTGAAAGACAAAAATACAAGCCGTGGACACCTGGCGAAATCGAGTGAACCGTCCAATGTTATTGTAGGCAGACAAAGACTTGTCCATTGTGTTCAAACAACCAGAGTTTATTGACAGTTAGCAAGAGACCAAGAAACACAAGATATCCTTTTTGTTAGTATTTAGGAGTTACTTAAATTCATCATCATCACATAGGGTAGACTTTAGATTCATTTGTGTATTTTGCATTAACTAATATCTTTCTTCACAGGGATAGTTAATGTTATTTCTAGTTGCATTTGTATCAGTGTAATTGAATGTTGTTATATTTCAGAACATTAATAAATGTTGTAGTTGTGTTTACCAACACACGTTATCACATATATAGAGAAGGAACGAAAGTGTGCGAAAGAGACATACTGTTCTTCTTCTCTTTCTCTTCTGTTCACTCAGTGTAATAGGGGAGTGGGGGCTCGTTAGTATATAGAGGGGGAGATAGAGTGGTAGGAGGTATATGTCACGAGATCCAGAATCACTGGGGCTATATGCTGGGAATTCATCCCAAAGTCTTATATTCACCTTCTCCACTCCTGCTGCTCATCTTCAACCGGGTGCCAGGCGAATCTGAGCCATTGACAAAGCCGGCACCTCACAGATAACTCTCTTTGGTTACCCTCACAGGGGTAACTTTGTGACATAAGGCGTTAAACTTAACATCTAGATATTACCTCTCATTTCATTCAATATATATCTTGAGACCACTGAAGAATGCAGTTTATCATTCGTTTGCCAGAGATTTAAAGAAGCACTAGCTTATAGTAGTATCCTGCTAGATTTCCTCTGGATTTTCGGCTTTATTGGAGTGAATTCATTCTGTGCAACGAATGATCATACACCTTTGCGTCCCAGCAATTATAGAGTCCTCCAGACTCGGTTCTTCAACATCCAGAATTTTTGAACATTTAAATATAATCTTGTGGCGGCCTGTGCGGTCTCGCTGTCTAAATTTACATGAGAGAAAGCAAACCCAAGAACATTTAAATCATAAATAAATATAGTCTGTAAAGATGAACTGGAGAAGAACAATTGCCAGAGCGATATATTTTATTTTTACTGGCCTGAATGTGGGAAAGAATCTATCATCTATGTACACTGATAGTCACGTATTTTTCACTGGATTTAAAAAAAACCCCCGAAGAAAAACATACCTCACTGTTCAGTCTTTGTCATCACGCTATAGAAGCTTTACACCACCAGCGGTGAAAATCCAGGAGACCACTACCTTCTCATAACTTTACCTGTGCCAGTGTCATCTCATAGAAACTTTTAGATAATCAAAAAGGAACACTAATGCTTCACCTTCCAGCGATTACGGAAAAATTTGCTAAACGCCAAACCCGCTAGTCTGGGGCTGGAAAACGCAGGAAAAGACTCAGACAGTTTATTAAGTAATTTAATTGCTGTTTGTGTTAATCTATGGAGTGCCAGAGTCACCGAGCGGTAAGGTGAGAAAATGTGTGATGCCATCGCTAGCATGCATGAATGAATGAGACCTATTAGCTAAACTTATAATTCTCTTTTCTTGGTAAATATCTTTATACTGTATTCCTTGTATTGTTCTCTTTAAGTGGGATTGCTTACCTTTGCTTATTTCCCCTCCCTTAATCTGCTTAGTCAAGGGATAACTTGGAGAATACTAAGACTCTGTTCCTACACCCCATACCAAATATTGTAAAACCCCCTATCAGAATAAATTAATCTATCTTTTTGGGTTAAATTATCTCTTTCTGATAACCACTTGTCTGTGGACTGGGTTTTCTTTGTCTATACAAGCGGGAAGGGCATATTGAGATACTATTCCTCAGTTCCCCCCCAAACTTGTTATTTGTATTTTTCTGTAACTATGATTTTTGACTGTACCATGCTAAATGTTGTGATTTTGGTTTAATGATAATAAACACCATAAAACTGATATTACTGTGTTGGCCGACCCATTACCCCATTTATGTTATATGTAGTTTGTATTCACGTATGTGTGTTTGAAGCACCAAATTGGTGTGTGTATATGAGTGTTGAGTAACTGGCAAAAATTGTTTAGCCAGGAGAGGTTTAGGAGTCTACAGATAAACAAAAATTGTCGTAAGATAGGCAGATCGGAGAAATTACCCGATCTCAGAGACTGTCCTTACTCTTTTCAGCACCCTTGTGAATCAACTATCTATTTCTTACCCCTTTCTATCATAGAGCCTTCACCATCATTCTTCACTCTAACGGGACCACCATTTCTAAGACCTATCTCAAATAAATTTACGACATCTACGCGTGAGTCAGCAAAACCAGCCATGTTAATATACGGGCTGTTTCATTTTTATTTATTGTTCTTGTATTCCTCAGCGAGGAAGGGAACCGGTCACGCTAACATACAAAGCTGAGAATTATTTGCTGTACTTTTACCATAACTTAAATTTAAAAATTGGAAACCTACCTTCCACAAAAATATTTATAGAATGCGTGTTTCATATAGACACACATTGCGATCTTCGCCGGTGCTACAGAGTTCGTGCACTGTGCTGACATCCTCCGTGTGTGATCTAAGGGAGAAGATCGGAGCACTGAAGGGGTTGTCCGTGTATAATGAAGATAGTCATTAAAACCAAACAAACCAAACCAAACCAAACCAAACCAAATCAAATACTATATCTTCAGAGTGTATAGATTATATATCTTGATATTGTGGTTTTAAATTATGATGCCGGAACTAAGCGTTTAGCACATATTTTATGGAAACATTTTTTCAGAACCAGTGGTCCTAATAATGTCATACTCCCCCCTGGTCTCCTGGGTAGTGAGATCGGATGCCTAGCCTTCTCGGATAAGGGCGAAAAAATAGGAGGTCCCGTGTGCAAGTTGCGCATGTTAAAAATCCCTCGGCAGTTGGAAATCGTAAAGAGTAGGCCTATCTGGCCGCTGCCCTGGCAAAATTTAAAAAAAAATTAGAAGCCTACCTATCACAAAAATATTTATAAAATGCGTGACTCCTATATATACACATTGGGATTCTCGCCGGTGCTACGGAGTTCGTGCACTGTGCTGAGATCCTCCTTGTGTGATCTAAGGGAGTAGATCGGAGCACTGATGAGTAGTCCGTGCAATGAAGATAGTCCTTAAAACCAAACCAAACGTTTAGCAGTAACAACAACTTCTTCTCTTTGGCCAAAAACCACCACATCATCCAGCTCCAACATTGTGGGTTATAATTGAACATGATTGCAAAATCATAAAGTTTCGTCTGGAGTCACTTGTTTCCCGTTCATCCAGTTAACTCCCTGGAATATGAAACCCTCGGCCTCAGCACTATATCGTTCCTTTAATTACCTCTTAATCTCTATTTCTCTCTATGAATGAAATGAGAGGAAAGAACCAGATAGTCAAAAATGAATAAGATAAATTTGACGAATAATAATAAAACAAGAAAAGAATAGATTAAAACGAAGCTAAGAAAGAAAAAGATGAAGACAAAGAAGGATACAAAATAGAAAAAGAACAAAAATACGAAGAAGGGAAGAATTTAAACAAGAAGCAGAATAAGAAAATAAAATCAAAATAAAAAGACAGTGAAGACAAGAGGATGAAACAAGCAAAGAGAAAAAAATTCAAGACACAAGTACGTCATCACTATAAGCCGGGGAAATTTATATCAAAAATAAAACAAAAAAACAAGACATCGGTCACAGATTAATGGCAGCTCATTTCCCGTCGCTATTATGTCAACCCACAAGTTACATAAAACATGAAACGTAAAACATGAAACGTGTAATACCAGTCGCTGGCCTCATCATGATACTACTTACGTCTTACCTAAATACACTCACCAAGGGTCGGCAACCCAGAAATGTTATATCTACTTTAGTAACACTGAGCCCTCTAAAGATCCACTATATATATACACCCTCCTGAATGTCTGTGAAACATGGACAGTGTATAACAGACATGCCAAGAAGCTTAATCATTTCAACATGAGCTTTCTTCGCAGGATTCTCAGGATCAAGTGGCATGATAGAGTATCTAATTCTGAGGTCCTCAACAGAGCACATATCTCAAGCATCTACACATTGCTGCAGAGGGCCCAAATTAGATGGGCCGGACATGTTGTTCGCATGCCCGAAAAACGCCTCCCAAAGCAGTTGATGTACAACGAACTCTCCATGGGTAAGCGAACAGCAGGGGGACAAAAGAAACGCTTCAAAGACACACTGAAAGCATCGTTGAGCAGCTTCATAATTGATGTCTCCTCCTGGGAGACTTTCGCACAGGATCGCTCTGCCTGGTGGACAGACATTACTCAAGGCGCTCGCATTGCAGAACAGAATTTAGCTGTTAAGTCAGAAGGCAAGCGTGCTGCAAGAAAGGTCAGAATGCACAGCAACACTATTATCGACTCTAACCATGTGTGCCCCGTATGTGGCAGGGCCTGTAGGGCCAAAATAGGACTAATTAGCCACATGAGATCACGGCATAGATGTGTCACAACTCAAGTCTGAAGCTGTCGCCATCTTCGCTTGCGATGAACATTAATAACACATAAGGAAGGGAAACCCGAGGCCTGTAAACAGTAAATTAATATTAGACAAACATAAAGGTATGTTTTCAGGCACTCGTAAGAAATAAAGAAGTAGAACACTTGGACAACAGAAAAACAACAGACGCGAGTGGCCTACCCAGGGTATATATATATATATATATATATATATATATATATATATATATATATATATATATATATATATATATATATATATATATATATATATATATATATATATATATATATATATATATATATATATATATATATATATATATATATATATATATATATGTACATGCGTATGTATGTATGTGTGTGTGTAATTTTAAGCGGAAAGGGCGGAAAGGGATGATGAACCTTACAAAGAAAAGATGACGCGTTCCTATCTCATGCGTTACAGTCACGAATATATTATTAGTATTATTAGTACAGCAACCTCAAGAGTTTTCAATGGGAATGAGGAAAAAAGTACCTTTGATCCCGGGGACCCCGCGATTTTAAATGCCGGTGGGAGAGGTCTAGTCCGACATTTTTCTAGTTTTAAAAAGTCTTCTTATTTTTTTTTTTTTTTTGCCCGCAGTCTAAAGATCTACTAAATCATCCACTGGGATATAACGGTGGATCAGGATCGACTGGTTGCCGACTCCTGATACTGGCTTTAGACGTGTTTATGTAGCGACTACTGCCGCGTCTCTTGTTGAAAGCAGAATGAGTTAAAGCCGCTTAAAGTTTCCTGATGATCTGATAAGAAAACGGAAGAATATGCGTACCTCTACGTCAGGCGACTTCATTACGTAAAACTAATTGCTACAAACACTATCCCTGCATGAGCACGCGCCTGTTCTCCGTGTAGTCTTACTACAAAGGACCAGATGTAGTGTTGTGTGAATGCTTATAATGAGCTACAAAGAAAAAGAGAAAAGAAAGGAACTAAGCTCGTGGAGGGAGGGAAAAAAAAACTAGAAATGAAAAAAGAAATAATAATAATAAATCTATGCTTCGAATTCACGGCTTAAAGTGTGTGAAAACACAAACTAATAACGCTTTGATAACCTAATTGTTCGCTATGCCCAAAAGATAAGTCGTACAGTGTACACACTTTCATAAAGCCATCTGTCAAGCAAAATAAACGAAAATGAACATACGGTCCCTGTTCTACCAAATAAGATTTGCCCCAAAGACATTTCCATCCAGAAATGTCATATTTTTCTTAACAGAATGGCAGTAGCACTGGCAGCGGGAATAGTGGAGAAGAAATTGTGGCCAGGCGGGCGAAACTTGAGACGTTCTGAGACAATTGCTCCAAATAGCTCCAGTTAACTATAGATGAGTGGTTCTGAACTCATGGGTCGCCAGAAACATTGGTCGAATGCCTTACGTTTCTCTTACTTGGGGTTATAAGCAGCGTGCCTTTGGCTGAATATATATACAGATAATTCTCGACTTACGACGACTCGACTTACGACATCCACAAAAAATTAAATTAAATTAAAAATTAAAATTTTTAATGGAGAAAATTTGAAAAACAAATAAACAGTTTTATTTTGGTCTAGGTTTTCAGTATAAGCCAATTTTTTTTTTCATGTTCTAATGAGCATGTACGCCTTGGGATTATGTAAACATGCTCACGGAAGAGTTCTACTGCATTTAACTTAAAAAAAAAAAAAAAAAAAAAAACTGAATAGTTTTGACAATGACATTAATTTCAATTGCACGTGACATCACGTCCTCATACATCAGTCTCCAATAATTATTTGCGTTATAAGCTGGTGCACTGTTTCCCAAGCATGTCTAGCACGAGGAAAAGTGCATCCGCTGAGTTAGCTGAATATCCAGGTGAAGGCTACGAGCATCTTTGAGACCCTAAAGGAATGTGCAGGAGGGAATTATTCTGAAATATTTGTCGACAATCGCGGCAGGTTCCAACATTTTAAGAGAAGATTAAATTTTTGCAACGTATTTTTGTGAGCTGTTTAGTATTAACTCAATGTAGTTAAGAGGTAAAGGAACCCGTTACACGCCCATTGAGGCATATTAGGAATATGGTGTTAGGCCCATATTTTCTTGACCATCGGCACACTAGGGGTGATGTGGTCAGTATCACGCTGGCCGCCCTAACCTACCCAGAGTTGCTCTGGTACCCAATTCATGAGGCTGGGTCTACCCGTGAGCCGTTTGCGATCTAAACAATTCCACCTCAACTGAAGATCGAACCCTGGACCACCGAGCTAGGTCAGTGCACTAACCACTGCGCTACCGCGGCTCAATGTATTGTTATAAAATCTTTTATCTCAACCCGTTTATTTATTGTTCAGTGTATGACTCTAACAAATGATGTTATCATGGAATACGGACTTGGAAATATGTAATACGTCAATACATTTAACGGGTGATTCGACTTGCGATCACTTCGACTTACGACGGAGTCGTCGGAACGGCACCCCGTCGTAAACCGAGGACTACCTGTATTCATTGCTTAGGTCGGCATCTTCACCAACTGTGAAATTTGGGTCGTGGTGGTGAAAAACATGAGAACCATTGGTATAGATGTTGTTTTCATGGACAGGAGCTTTCACAAATATCCCAGCTGCTGGTATGGAAGGTCACTTGATACGAGAATGGCAGCGGTTGTCTTTACCTTTCACATTTGGTGATTGAAATATGGACGGCAGCCGTAGATATGTAAAGACGTCTTCGGGAATGGTAGTGACAAAGACGCAGGGGTGAAGGTAGAGATATAAAGCGGGCGTTGTTAATCTTATAAATTTTGTAGTCAGAAAGTAGGTAAAACTTAGGATAAATAATCCTATAAATCTTAATGTAGAATGTAGTTAAAACTTGGAGCAATTGATCTTATTAACTTTATGTTGAATGTAGGCAAAACGTGAGGCAAATAATCCTGAATTTATGTGCAGAATGTAGAATAGAAAGAGACGAAAGCAAAATGAAGAAAAAGAAAAACGACGAAGAAGAATAAGTGAAGTAAATGGAGAACAATACAAATAGATCAAAGCGAAAAGAAGAAGAACAAGAACAAGAACAAAGAAGAACAAGAAGAATCAAACAGAGGATGAACATAAATGAGTCATCACAGCACAAAATGGGAAACTTCCACTTAAAAAAAAAAAAAACCAAAAAAAAAAAATTTACATCTGTCACACGTTGACGGAAGCTCAGCTCATTAGTGGTATTATATGTCAACTCATACGTAACAAACTGGGGTAAAATGTAGGTCAAACTTGGGGTTAATAATCCTATGAATTTTGCACGCATTGATACAGGTTTTTTTTAATTTTTTAATTTTAATTTTTTAAATTATTATTTTTAACCTTCCCGTTCAACCTATTTGGTTATATTAGGGCGCATCTCCAAATATAAAAAAACCTTTAGGTCTGATTTAATGTTGAATGCACAGTGGTGAAAACCCTGTTAATATGGAGGCACAAAATAATGAAGAACAGTTATAAAGACATACATAAGAAGAACAAACGAACGAACGAACTTTATTTTCAAAGGGTTGAGAATTGGGCACGCAGGTCCGTCTGACATTCTGCCGTTCCTTTCTCTCGTCTTTTATACTGAATTCATTTATTCTCACGTGCATTTTACATATCAATGTCAAGGAATTGAACGTTGTAAAGGGGACCTCAAGACGCAGCAATAGAGACCGCAGTCAGCGACTCATAGCTTGACTGCCTGCGTCAGGACCAGCGAACCAGAGCTGGTCAAGACCGCACTCCACCTTCACGTGGTGGTCCTGGAAACAGTCTGCAGCTGTGCAGGCTGGCTGAGCGAGTGTGGATCGAAATGGGAAGGCAAACCCGGTCCTAAAAAATGCCGTGCAGAAGTCGGATGTGTCGACCGAAAGGTGCAGATATCACAGCTACGTTGGAAACAGACACAACGCAACCACCGTCCTTTTCAGGGCGAACGAGGAAGAAGAAGAAGAAGAACGTTGTAAAGTAAAATAAAATAGCACACTCATATTAACATTAACTACTTATAAACATGACATAAAATATGTTGAAAAGTACAAACATCGTCATTAGAACCTACAGTTGATATTATAAGAAAGGATAATCCGATTAGGGAATAAAAAAGACTTGAATAGAATTGTAACAGTTGACGTAGGACAGAAAACCTCATATGAACAAGTTAACAGTTGACGTAGGACAGAAAACCTCATATGAACAAGTTAACAGGCCTAAGTCCCACCACGGAGAGATTAAAGGTTAAGAATGATGTCGTGAGAAATTCTAATCCACATATATAAATTAAAAAGTAAAGGTAAAGCCTAACAAATAAATTCTATAAAAGGAAGAAGAATGGTAAAGAACAGTGCTGTCACAATGACAGTACTCGAAATCCCCTTTGTTTATGCTTTGTCTGCAAATTGTAACGTTTCCACGTTAAATACAAGCCACTGCATAATACAAGCGTTTCCACAACACATTAAAACGGGTATTGCATTTCTAAGAAAAAACATTGAGAGGCACACTGCTTATGACCTAAATTAATTACACTACGAATGGACAGATGGATGTAGGATGGAAAGAAGGGAGGGCTGAAGGCAGCAACGCAAGCAACACTAAACACGCGTCTCGCTATATTAATGCCACCCCTAACACGCGTGTAAAGCCACATGCACTAACTTTTTTTCAGACGGACAGTGATAAAAACACTACCCTTCCCAGAGTTAGGTTTTAAAAACCTGAAAAACTCTTATTAGGAAAGATGACATTAGATGGGTTTACGTTTGAAAACATGACAGTACCCAGACACCACATGGGGATTGAAGTGAACAGGAGGTGGTAGAAAATGCACATTTTGAACGCAGCCACCTAGCTCCCTTAGATTGAGATATTTGGATTCCTTAGGGCTTGCTGACACAGAATATGTTAAGTGTTACGCAAATAGTCCAGGAATTAATAAATTATAGGCAAAAGAAAATAATGAGGGTGTCAGACAACCTAAAAACTCGGAGTCGCTCAGTGGCAGAATTTTAGACCACCATTGTACGGAAATAGGCCACAAGTTACATTTGAATTGATTGGAGGGAATGATATGTAAGGCTAAACACGATTAGTCGGACTATAAATGCTATCTTTTGTTGTCAAGGGAGACGGAAGTAAGAGTACTTTTTTTCAAACGATGGGGTGTGGTAAAGTGGGATGATATAAATATTTATAGGGACTTAGTGTACTGACTGAGATCAGCTGTGAAGGTATCTGTATCTAATATGTGTAGTGTTTTACAGATAACCTTACTTACTGCCACATATTTATATCTCAGTCAGAATTATTCTGGAATATTGTGTTGGCAACGTTATATGTCTAGGGTTATGCAAATGATGAAGTGTAAGTCACCACAACAACAAACAGATAAACAATTTAATTATTCCACCATACTTGACAATACTGTGACACTCACAAACAGTCAACACTCTAGAAGACTATCTTAAAAGATTCAATGATAAAAGGATCGACTCCAGAAATTTCAGATGTATAAGATGTATTGATTTTTTTCTACAATAGTGATCCTTGATTCAACTACACAGTGAACCAGGCAATTTATAATGAATTGCTTTGCAAATCCAAAATGTGGAATGTTGATATAAATAGTGTTTGGTATTTGTGACATACAATTTTAGTGTGCCGAATCTTATGTGTTTGAAACTATTTTTTAGTCAGATAGTGGTAATTATGAGGTACATACATGTAAGTGTATTGGTCTAATGATCAGTGTTGTACTTAACATAGTGTGAATGGTGGATTTTTGCTTAGAACATGTAAATTATGGGTTATAAAAGTTGGTTTAAGCTAATTTAAGCCTAGATTTATGTGAAAATCCAGTTACTAATATGTATGAAGTTTACGTCCCTAAGAGGATTTTTTAAATGAACCTCCCTCGATTTGATTAAGATTGTCATTTTGTTACTTGAAATATATTTGTCCATTAGAAGGAGGGGATAACATCCCAAAATGCATGATGAGATTGCAAATCGGTAGGGCATGTACATATCTGGACTGTGCACCTAACTGAATTAGTTGCCTGTAGACCTAGATGGCTAGATGTCTTTTGTATACCAGACTGTTTAGTAATACCTTGCTTTGGTATGAGGATATAAGTTCCGAAATATATGTAGATTGATGTTAATATGTTGGGCTTAGATAGGGGTATTGTTTTAGAGGACCAGTAAGGATAATTGATACAACGAGTTCATGCTTATCTTCTAACCCTATCAGGTCGGATTCTTTAAATAGTAATTATAGTTTCCCAGGTGAATTAAAATATGGAGGTCAATATGGCGAGGTGGTACTACCCCATTTTTGTGGTAGTTGGCAATATGGATGTAGAAGTCGAATAAGCGGTCTAACTGTAGTTTTGGTGGACGTGTTAGTGATTGTTATGGTGATATTACAGCCGCACTTTGAAATTTGGAGGGCATATTAAGATTTACCTTCTGCGGATTTGCTGTTTGATTCATTAAGTGAAATATTAACCTAGGAATGAGTGTTTACTTGCTCATGGGGGAGGAGTATATGGTTACCGCTTGTTAATTCACATGGGTGAATAATTGGGAGGTAAGGTGCTCAGTGTTGTCGAACTTGAGGTAGGTAGATTATTGTGTGGGGTGTATCCAGTAGGGATAGTTCCAACTCCCCATTATCTTTAAAAGTGTGGAACATATGCAATCAGGATAGATTGATATGAGGTTGTCTCATGGTGATATGAGACTGGGAGGTACATTATTCAGACTCTTTCAATCCATTCGGTAATTGACGATACATACATTCAATTTTCCCGAAGTAGAAATTAATGAGTTAGTACATGGTTATAATCCCTTATAGTATTATGAAAGGTCTTTGAATGTATTGTAGATTATAGGTGGGGACACTATGTCCTATTTACCTAGTAGTGTAAGGGTAGGCAAAATATTATTGGGCACAGTATGAGTGATAAATGTCGGGGTTGGGAATGGATTATGGTTTGGTTGATGTTATAGTATTTAATTGTATTAGTGATGGATAGCTTAATTAGATGACCCACAGGTACCCGTTTTTTGATAGGGTTTTTAGTTACTAGTGGGGTTTGTGATGTACCTCAACGTAAAGTAAGTTCAGCCCTGGTTTGGTGTTGAATGGATGACTTAGGGGTGGTCCGTACATAGGTTGGATAAACCTTGTGGTGATGGGGGAGGTGTGGGGTCGTAGGAAGTGTTGGAAAATGGGTCACAAAAATTTTGTGGAGTTGTATTGTTTGTAGGTGCAATGAAAGTGTTAAAGGGGGGTTACCCGCGTCATGTTTACGGGAGATGATATTGTATGTTTGCATGGAGTGAAGCACTATGTCAGTTTGAAGTGGGTTAAACATGGTCGGGGGACTAATGTTTATTGCGACGTAAATTATTGCTAGTGGTGTGTCAAGTGGGTTATTGGGGGTAAAGCACGGATTACATGATTAGTGGGGCATGGGACAGCTATTGGGTTGTTGATGCATGTGGTGCATTGGTTGGTGTATTTTGGCGATTTATTGGGAATTAGGTTGGGACCTGGTCCACGTGCGGTGCCGTGTTATCGGGGGGATGGTGTTGCCCATTAGAATCGTACGTTGGGTGGCTTTGTCCGTTATGGATTTAGGTGATTAAGTTGGAGTCCACTCAATGTTTTCAGGGAAGTGTAAATGCATGTTTTAAAACACAATAGTAGTTATTGTGAATTTTGTTGGGATAATTTTATATTTATGGATTTAAGTTATGGGGGGATATGGTATGTATGTGGTGGATAAGGAATTTTTGTGTGGGTTGCCCATGAGTTGGGAAGATGATTTTTGTTCTTGATCCCGTAGGTGGGGGAGGGCCTGGGGGTTTATTTTCATAGTCGGGTATTGTGGTCATTTTTGATTTGAGGTAAGATTCGGGCTACGGCAGGTAGTGTTTAGATTGGGTGGGGTGGTTTTGAGTAAGGGGTTGTGGGGGAGGGTGTGTAGTTAGTGGTTTATTTTTTTTGGGGGGGTCCATCAATTGTTAGCTGAATATCGCTATTGTAATTGATATCCCAGTTGTATTCAGATAGGGGGTGTGATGCATATGGTTTTTCTTTATGGGGGCTTTGATGGTTAATTTGTACATTTCATGCTGCTATAGGTTCCATGAATTTTGTGGGGTAATGTGATATGTTGGTTAGGACTCGTTGTATAGTGTTTGGCCCGAAGTTTAAGAAAGAAATAGGGTAAGTAACAATTGGTTGATTTTAGCAATTGACTATTCACTTTTTTGAGTTGCATGGAAAATTGAGTGTAACCCTATAGAATTACCAAATTTTTTGGCAATGGTGAATAAATTATTACCAGTAACATTCATTGTTGGGAATTATGCGTGACTTGTTATGATACCAGTATCAGATGAAATGTGATGAAGTGTGCCCAGTCCATAATGGTATGGGATAACTTTACCACGGTTCTATGCCTATGTCCGCCACAGCTTGTGGAGGTCCAAGAATGTAACCTCAGCAACAATAAAGCAATGACCAATTGGAGCCGTTGACCATAATAACAACATTTAATTTTAGCCACTTGACGATCGTGTTTCCGTGTTCCACTGCGTCCCAGACATATGATCCCCCACTTGTCATAACTTCTGCCATGTAGATAGACCGCTATTTTGACTACTATTTCATCTGTATGGACTTAAAACCAGGACGCTTGTTATGTACGGTTCTGTTCAACTCGGCGCATAACCCAAGAAGGAGTCCCGTAAGCCTCACTGTCCTGCTTGAGTCATTGAAGATGGGATCACGACAGGAGACCTGGATTATCTTTGGTGAGTGCAGGCTATGAGCACTCGGAAGGAAAGGGGAGCCAGCGTCTAACGTCATTATTTATATGTTGAGTAGACCCACTAGTGATGGTGGTGGATAGCTGTAACATAGTTGCTCCAATATTTTAGTCGTTATGCATGGTAGTTGTCACTCTGGCCCATCGGCATTGCGGAGCACAGTACTTTTATGTGCATAGGGCTAGTTGATTTCTTGTGTGCAAATGGGTATTCACGAAGCGTCAAGTAGATCGGTGCAGGGGGATTATGACTGCGAGCTACAAGTTGTAGTGTGATGCTCTAAATGAGAATTTGGGTGCGTTAGGGACACTTCTTTAAGCAGATTATGATGTCTTGACTACGGAAGTCTTATCGCATTGGGGGGACGAGACGATGTATGGGTGGAACCCAGTGTAAGTACAGGATGACAGTTGGGATGGTCTGTAGACTGAGAAAGGTCGAATGTATCTACCCTGGGAAGAGAAAGGATCTAAGCAATGGGATACAAATGCAAACTAAGCGTGAGTTCTCGATCACCAAGTGTAGGAAAAAGCTTGGGATGCACCAGATGTTCACATTCCTAACTTTAAACCTTGTTTAACTATTCGGCCTAAAGTGATGGTCCATCGTTCACTAACTGCCGGTACTTGGCAATAACAGCATTCTTCTGGCGTATTTTAACGGCAGAAGGAGCTTTCAGGGGAAAGTGAGGTTATTGCTACAGGATTGGAAGGGGCGTCACAGGGTTACTATGTTCAATAAACGAGCCTACCTCCTGGGTTTTCGTTGGAGGGGTTTCTAACAGGGTTCTACTTCCACATTTACCGGAGTACAAACTGAGGCGTAATTAAGGGCTGCTTTGACTGTGTTGAGTTTCTTGTTCGGAACATTACGGTTGCATTCATAGAGGGTGCACTAACGAGTAATTGCTGTCAGTAGGACTCAACGGAACCCATGGTAATACTCCGTGTTTATTATTATGCACCATCTAATGTTTCCGTCACTGAAGGGATCCTTGAGTTGGACGGGATGCGCCAAACCGGCTCTGAATCGTTGACCCCAGCCTCATGACTTGGCTGGCCAACGAGGCTACACAGCAACTTCGGGAAGGTTAGGCATCGATTGACAGCAAACTACTCTGGTAAAGGTATTCTGGGCAATCTCTCTTTTCTTACCTTTCCTCGGGCAAATTCGATTACTGAATTGGAGAGGTATGAAATACGACTAACTCGATTGGCTTCATTAGCTCAGAGGTTGTGCCGGTGTTTATTCGACGTCTCGTAGGAGTAACATTTCCAGCATGTTATGCAGTGAGGCTAATCCCCCAATTCAGCTGAGGCTTGGCGGTCAAACGTCCCATGAAAGCCATTTGCCGGTCTTAAAAAAAAAGCAAGAAATTCCCTCCCTGGAAGAAATGATGAGGGATTGAATGTTGGACGACAGCTCGTGTTGGGAGAAGCCAGATGCGGCATCTTTTCCACCCTGTGCTGACTGCAAGCTAGAATATTACGACTGACGGTCGGATTGAATTTGCAAAATTGAGACACATGAAGTTACGCAGTGCTAAAAACACGCATCTTTTGACGTTTTTTATCGATCATCATTTATTATTTTGCTTTGTGCTGGGGGAACTTCTATGATCGGAAATAGAACCACACTATATCAAATGCTAGGTATCTTCAACTACACAACACAAAACACTACACAGCCAAATTGGCCAAGTCTGGTTTTGGGACATGCATTCCTCACAGGTGCGATATAACATCAATGACCTTGTAGGGCAAACAGATTTGTTTTTTACGATGTCTGTAAGTTGCAGCCTTCCCCATGCACACCATCAGAATTAGTTCGTGAGACCTTGTAGGTCAACTGCCGGGTTGTGATGCAGTTGTGAGACGGGTTGTCACGTTGTCAACTCGATGGATTTCAATCACGATGGAATTCCCTTATAGGTCTTCCACCCAAGGAGCATAGCTTCTAACAAACATCATGCCAAAGTCTTTCCTTGTACCTGGTGCCAATCCGGCTCAAGTTTATGTTGCCAGGAATTGATTGTCCTCTTCATTTGTCCACCTATTGGGGGGAAGGTCTCTTACTCAACTGAGGGTGAGGGGATGGGGTGGATGGGTGGGAGTGGGGTGATTGGGGGGGGCATGTATTGGGGATGTGGGAGGGAGACTAAAGGCTTTGATTCTGTAATGGGTATAGGGGGTTGCCTAGGATTAGTGGGGATTAAGGATCCATGGGCGTAGCTGGAGGGTCTCTGCAGTTGCGGGGGGGTGGTAACATTGGGTACGGGTTGGAAGGTAGGGGGGTTGGGTAGTTTTTGTCTTCTTGATGTTGTAAGGAAGATGGTCTCATAATTTTGTGAGGGTGACTTTGTACCTATGTACCATTTCTGGTGGGGTTTGCTTATTATAAGCAAGTCCTCACCTAAACAATAGATGGGGTTGTGAATGTTAATGGGAGTTTGGGTTTTGTCCACTGTGGTGCATCGTTGGTGATCTTTCATACTATGAAATGGTGTTGATATAGTTTTGGGTGTAATGAGTTTTGGTAGGATGGGGGTACTGGGGTGATGGGTGTGGAGTCTGGTCGGAGTTGGGGGGTATTGTGGCGCAGCGGTGGGTTAGTGGGGGTGTTGGATAGGTTGGGTTTAGTAGGCTGTAGTGTTTCCTCATTGGGGGACCTGTTTGTGCTTGGGTGGAGTTGAGAGGGGGTTATTTGGAGTGCCATGAAAGGGTTGTTGAATATGTTTGAGTGTTATAATTAGATGGGCCCACGTCCCCCCCACCGGGGTAAGTATTTGAATGAATGAGATGGAAGGGGCAACTTGAAGAGCTTGGTTGATCTGGAGGATGAACGGGAATGGGGGTTGTAGAGGAGTGAGGTTGTTTAGAGGTCGGGTAAGATGGGTGGGGATATTTGGGAGGAGGGGGTATACTATTGGGTGGTAATAGTGGGGTCGGTGATACTAGTGGGCTGTGATTGGGTTTGGGTTAGGGAGGAAGCATGTGGTCTCCTATCAAGGTACTGTGATTGATTATGTACTGTTGTTTGTGATATATTGAACAACGGTCGGGGGATTTTTGTGGCGTGGGTATATGCATGTGGGGTTTTGGTTTGTTGTGTATGGACTGAGGTGTATGTTCTTGCGGTGGTGGCTTAGTTGGCGATTCCTAGCGTTGTTTTTTATGTGCCATATCTGATAGTTTGAGTCCCTGTAATTGTGATTTTGTTTAATGGGCACACATTTGTTAGATCCGCGATTTTGGATTTTGTTACACATGAGGCGGTGGGAATGGGGATCACTGAGAAGGGGGAACTTGAGGTGAATGTCGTGTTTGATAGGGGAGGTGTAAATTGGAAGGTCAGGAGTCTCTGCGGTTGTGGGATCTCGGTGAGAGTTGTGAGGGAGGGGAATTGGGATGGGTGTTAGGGATGATATAATTTGTTTTTTTTTAGGGGTGTGAGTATGCGAATGTTGTTGTTTGTGCTGGAGTTGAACCTCAGTATTGTGGGGCACTAGTTGTAGCGTTTCTGGGATATTCGAGGACAGGGTATCTGTGTATATAAGCTGGTAAAGTTTTTTTGTGTGTCGGGGGCGGCAATGGGTTCGTGGCATTAAGTCCAATTATTATGAAATGTGGGAGATTTTTTTTGGTTGTCCTTAGAGTAGTATTTGTCAGTGACCTTTTGGTGAGCCACCATGGGGTGTGGGGCTGGTAGGCTGGTCTTTGTTCCCATTGGTGGGTGGAGAAAGGGGGGATGGCTTTATTGATTAAATCTTTTCTAACAAATAATCTATCTAATGTAACCCATCTTTGCCTGGGGCCAATATTTATCGTGAGCTCTCATTTTGGATGATTGGGTAATCCTTTTTATTGGTTCATTGAGTCACCCATTGTGTTTCATCATGTATGCTCCTTATTACGTAACTGCTCCATATATCTCTGTTGGAGGGGAACCAACTTGGCCGTCCAGGTAACCCTTGGTGATATTAGTTAGCGAATGGGAGGTACGTGTTAATTGGATATTACTTGTGGGGTGGGAAAGAGGTGTATTTTTGACCATGGCATGGAGTTGTCGGATTAAGTCAACGTTAAATATGGACTGTATCAAGGCTGGGTGGGGTGGGTGAATCATCAGCAAGCCGGGACTGGTTGCATTCGATTGAAGTCGGCGGAGCTTGGAGGTGGTATACTGATGAGTATATCCTTCCTCCTTGTCGTGAGGTCGACAGGACCTGGTTGGGGTGAAACATGGGTATTAGGTGGAGATGGGGGCAGGGATGTCTTGACGGGATTTGTGGCATGGTTGTCGGGAGTATGGTCATTGGAGGAATGGAAAAAAAATGTTTTAGGGGGAAAGGGGGGGGTAGTGGGGAGGGCTGCTGTGGTAAGGGAGTTTGAATTGTGGGTTTTTTATTTTTATTTTTCATACCGCGGCCTTTACAAATAAAATTTGGTGCTTACCTTTGTTTTGATCTCTAGGATCAAATTTATTATTAAAGTTTCTGTGGTGACCCTAAAATTTTACAGCTTGTTTCTTTTTATTAACCTGTTTACTTCTGCTTGAGCTGCTTTGATAAACCTTTCTGCAACATTTTAGCAAATTTATCACCCAGTCTCTCTGCACCTTGTTCCATGAGAAACTTTCTCAGGTCTGGAGCCATGGACTCTCTTAATTGTTCTATAGGGACCATTTCCTTAAGATCTTGGGTTTTCCCCAGAGAAGTCCATTTCTCCAAGTATGTCTCTAACCGTGCAGAGAACTGGTGATAGGTTTCACCTGACAGTAGTTTAGCATTCCTAAATTTTTTTTCCTATAAAATTCTGCATTCTTTTCATATCTTAACAAAAGAGCCTGCTTTAGCATGTCATAATTTTCCTGATCATCTCTGTGCATTTTGGCAAAAACTTCATAAGCTGCCCCACGAAGTCCTTGAGATAACTTTAAGCTCCACCTTTCTCTCTCTAACCCATATGTGGTAGCTAATAATTCGTATCTATTTATATAGCTCTCAATATCATCGTCTTTCTCAACAAAATGATCTAAATGAAAGTTCATAGCTGAGGTTGAGGCTCCCTGAGTAACCGTAGCATCAGAGGCAAAGGGACTGGCACCATTTTCAGGAGCATGGCCTTGAAACTCAAACTCCCTTAGTCGTAACTCATGTTCCCTTTGTAATCTCTTCTCCTCCTTTTCTGCTTCCCTCTCTGCAGCTAATCTTCTTTCCTCGGCTTCCCTCTCTGCAACCTCTTAATTTCCTTTTCAGCCTCTAACCTTCTTTCGGCCTCTTTTTCTAATCTTCTTTCTTCCCGTTCAATAAATTTGTCACATTCAGTAGTGACATAGGTAATCATAACTTGCCCCTCTAATCCCAACTCTTTTGCAGTCTGTACAGCCGCAGATCGAAATTTGGCCAGGTCCGCCATTTTATATCAGGTAATTAAATAAAATATCTAACTAAACAATATAATCTGTAATTATATATCCAATGGACAAAACAGGCACCAAGAGCTCAACCTTATTTAATTCCACCCAAGGATACCTTTTAACTTTTTATATTCCCTGAAGTGAATTACCCCCAATATTTATACTAGTAAAGGATTCAATATGTGTAGTGTTTTACAGATAACCTTACTTACTGCCACATATTTATATCTCAGTCAGAATTATTCTGGAATATTGTGTTGGCAACGTTATATGTCTAGGGTTATGCAAATGATGAAGTGTAAGTCACCACAACAACAAACAGATAAACAATTTAATTATTCCACCATACTTGACAATACTGTGACACTCACAAACAGTCAACGCTCTAGAAGACTATCTTAAAAGATTCAATGATAAATTTCAGATATATACAGATGTATTGATTTTTTCTACAATAGTGATCCTGATTCAACTACACAGTGAACCAGGCAATATTATAACATGTAATTACAAATATTATGTACACAGATATAAATGTGGTCTTTGCATTGACATACAATATTAGTAATCTATGTGTGTGAGTTGTGATGTGGTAATATGAGGTAATACTGGTTTTGTTCTTCAAGATAGATTCTTATTAGACATCATGACTGCATGTGCTTGTGTATGTTTGGAACTAGTATTGGAGATGGTCTCAGTTCCGAACATTAAAACAATTAATTGCCCCTCTTTAATTAATACAATTCATTTTAAAAGGAGGGGTACAAATTGTTGAGTTCTGTTGGCCACGAAGGGCTTAACTTTCGTGATGGCGGCAGGCAAAGACTCCTCTGCTAGACTTCTTCACTGGTTCTGAAGACACCTCACTGGTTACTACAGGGACCAAAGAGTATGTTGTAGCGTCTGGATTCAGCAAACGCTCAGACCAGGTGCGGCTTCAATAACTAGGACCACAGTCCCTGAAACAAGAAGGATGTACCTCCTACTTCAGAACCAATTTATACTATCTGGCTAGACTGAGCACAATACATCACAAACACAGAGTTCAGAGCTTTAGTTTAACTGCTATCTTCTTCTGAAGCAGCTTACTCCAGTATTAACCTCCCTAACGGTTACTACGCCTCTGCACTTTCAGCTATAATTCCTTCCATGTCATAAGGTAGGTGTCAGTGTACTATGTGGTAATTCCATGTAGTTTGACTTTTCTCCGACACCTTCTGTTCAGGTTGGAGCAATATATATATAGATATAGGCCTTGTCTCATGTTCGCTACTGAACTGCACATATATACAGACATAAATTATCAATGTACATTCAATTTTCATTAAAAAGAGATCAAATATTTCAACCTACCAAAATTCAAGGAAATAAACACAGATACGTTGACTAGCACTGAATGTAGGCACAAATACTGGCACAAATTCCCATCTGCTTATGTTCCAGGCTTTTATTTAGCAAAAATATGAGCTGGCTTCAACGCACTGTTGCTTTATCAAGCTTATTTGAACTAGTGGTCTCGAACTAACGCTATCAATTAACTATATTAACAGACCTAACCAATCAGGCCATTTCTACCCCATCGTTTGAAAAAAAGTACTCTTACTTCCGTCTCCCTTAACAACAAAAGATAGCATTTATAGTCCGACTAATCGTGTTTAGCCTTACATATCATTCCATCCAATCAATTCAAATGTAACTTGTGGCCTATTTCCGTACAATGGTGGTTTAAAATTCTGCCACTGAGCGACTCCGAGTTTTTAGGTTGTCTGACACCCTCATTATTTTCTTTTGCCTATAATTTATTAATTCCTGGACTATTTGCGTAACACTTAACATATTCTGTGTCAGCAAGCCCTAAGGAATCCAAATATCTCAATCTAAGGGAGCTAGGTGGCTGCGTTCAAAATGTGCATTTTCTACCACCTCCTGTTCACTTCAATCCCCATGTGGTGTCTGGGTACTGTCATGTTTTCAAATGTAAATCCATCTAATGTCATCTTTCCTAATAAGCGTTTTCCAGGTTTTTTAAAACCTAACTCTGGGAAGGGTAGCGCTTTTATCACTGTCCGTCTGAAAAAAAGTTAGTGCATGTGGCCTTACACGCGTGATAGTAGTAATTGTATATCGCGTTACGCTTGTTGGGGGTGGCATTAATAGCGAGACGCGTGTTTAGTGTTGCATGCGTTCCTGATTTTCAGCCCTCCCTTCTTTCCATCCTACATCCATCTGTCCATTCGTAGTGTAATTAATTTAGGTCATACGCAGTGTGCCTCTCAATGTTTTTTCTTAGAAATGCAATACCCGTTTTAATGTGTTGTGGAAACGCTTGTATTATGCAGTGGCTTATATTTAACGTGGAAACGTTACAATTTGCAGACGAAGCATAAAACAAAGGGGATTTCGAGTACTGTCATTGTGACAGCACTGTTATTTACCATTCTTCTTCCTTTTATAGAATTTATTTGTTAGGCTTTACATTTACTTTTTAATTTATATATGTGGATTAGAATTTCTCACGACATGGGGTAGAAATGGCCTGATTGGTTAGGTCTGTTAATATAGTTAATTGATAGCGTTAGTTCGAGACCACTAGTTCAAATAAGCTTGATAAAGCAACAGTGCGTTGAAGCCAGCTCATATTTTTGCTAAATAAAAGCCTGGAACATAAGCAGATGGGAATTTGTGCCAGTATTTGTGCCTACATTCATTGCTAGTCAACGTATCTGTGTTTATTTCCTTGAATTGTCGTAGGTTGAAATATTTGATCTCTTTTTAATGAAAATTGAATGTACATTGATAATTTATGTCTGTATATGTGTGCAGTTCAGTAGCGAACATAAGGCAAGGCCTATATATATATATTGCTCCAACCTGAACAGAAGGTGTCGGAGAAAAGTCAAACTACATGGAATTACCACATAGTACACTGACACCTACCTTATGACATGGAAGGACTTATAGCTGAAAGTGCAGAGGCGTAGTAACCATTAGGGAGGTTAATACTGGAGTAAGCTGCTTCAGAAGAAGATAGCAGTTAAACTAAAGCTCTGAACTCTGTGTTTGTGATGTATTGTGCTCAGTCTAGCCAGATAGTATAAATTGGTTCTGAAGTAGGAGGTACATCCTTCTTGTTTCAGGGACTGTGGTCCTAGTTATTGAAGCCGCACCTGGTCTGAGCGTTTGCTGAATCCAGAGGCTACAACATACTCTTTGGTCCCTGTAGTAACCAGTGAGGTGTCTTCAGAACCAGTGAAGAAGTCTAGCAGAGGAGTCTTTGCCTGCCGCCATCACGAAAGTTAAGCCCTTCGTGGCCTACAGAGCTCAACAATTTTTAAAATGAATTGTATTAATTAAAGAGGGGCAATTAATTGTTTTAATGTTCGGAACTGAGACCATCTCCAATACTAGTTCCAACATACACAAGCACATGCAGTCATGATGACCAATAAGAACATATCTTGAAGAACAAAACCAGTATTACCTCATATTACCACATCACAACTCACACACATAGATTACTAATATTGTATGTCAATGCACAGACCACATTTATCACTGTGTACATAATATTTGAAATTACATGTTATAATATTGCCTGGTTCACTGTGTAGTTGAATCAGGATCACTATTGTAGAAAAAATCAATACATCTGTATATATCTGAAATTTATCATTGAATCTTTTAAGATAGTCTTCTAGAGTGTTGACTGTTTGTGAGTGTCACAGTATTGTCAAGTATGGTGGAATAATTAAATTGTTTATCTGTTTGTTGTTGTGGTGACTTACACTTCATCATTTGCATAACCCTAGACATATAACGTTACCAACACAATACTCCAGAATAATTCTGACTGAGATATAAATATGTGGCAGCAAGGAAGGTTATCTGTAAAACACTACACATATTAAATACAGATACCTTCACAGCTGATCTC